>CM072809.1:12002500-12437500 GCA_037013495.1 Hippophae tibetana | reverse complement strand
TCATGGCAAAGGTTCCTTATGCCTTCGCCATTGGAAGTTTGATGTACGTAATGGTCTGTACGAGACTAGACATTGGCCATGCAGTGGGAGTTGTTAGTAGATTTATGTCAAATCCAGGGAAAACTCATTGGGAAGCAGTCAAGTGGATTTTGAGGTATCTGTGAGGCACCACAGAAAAGTGCTTGTACTTTAGTAAATGAGAGTTAAAAGTACAAGGGTACGTAGACGTAGACTTTGGAGGTGAAGTTGATCACCGAAAAAGCACCACCGGTTATATATTTACTGTTGGAACTACAACTGTTAGTTGGATGTCACAAATACAGAAAATTGTCACTCTATCCACTACAGAGGCTGAGTATGTAGCAGTAACTGAAGCTAGTAAAGAGATGATATGGCTTCAAGGCTTGTTAACTGAGTTGGGATTCAAACAGGAGAAGAATGTTTTGCATAGTGATAATCAAAGTACAATATACTTGGCGAAGAATTCAACATTTCATTCTAGAACCAAGCATATTGGACTTCGTTATCACTTCATGAGATCTCTATTGGAAGATGATGTGTTAATATTGGAGAAGATTCAAGGAAGTAAAAATCTAGCAGATATGTTAACAAATGTGGTGACTATTGACAAACTGAAGTTGTGCTCAACTTCAGTTGGTCTGCTAGAGTAACAAAGACTAGAAAAGTTGTTGCATTGATCGAGGTGTAAAGACGGACTGAAATCAGTCTTCAAATGGGAGATTGTTGGAGACTATTATAAAGCTCCTTAATTTAAGGAGCAAATTAAGGAGCAAAACATGGAGTAAAACAAGGAGTAAAACATGGAGTTTAATTCAAGGAATCATTAATTTAAGGAGTAATTCAAGGAGTGAATTTTTCTATAAATAGATGTGTAATTGTAATGAATTAATCATCCAAATTGTTCATTCTAATTGAGAGGAAAGCTTATAGAGAAAAGTTTTTGTGAGAGAAAATTGAGAGTAATTTTCTTAGGTACAATTGGGTTGTGAGTTGTGAGTGTTGTAAACAACTTGTGTAATTTCTCTTATTTCAGTAAAAAGATCTACAGTAGGTCCGGAGACGTAAGCAAGATTGTCCGAACTCCATTATCAAATTTGTGTATTATTTTTATTTTTATTTTCTCATAAATCTGAGTTATGGAGAATTTACATGATTTTCCAACAATTATAAGCAAAAATATTCTTGCTTTTTTTGTGTGTGTCTATGTCTCGTAACAAACATGCTTTTTTTTTCTTTCCAAGAGACCGTAAATTTGAGTTTTGTTCAAATTTGAAATAGTATGATGTGGACATCTGTTGTGTTGAATCATAGAAAGTCCATTATCTTTATCGCAGTTAACACTTGGAATAAAATATACATTTATCTCTTTGTATTAGCTTTTAATTCATTTTTTAGAGGTATTTAGCGAATCTTACAAGATCACTTGTACAAGTTAAAAAACTACTTTTAATTTCATATTTGATCAATGAATTGTGCGGCATTGTTCTACGTGTAAAGAAATCATGAGGAAAACATGTTCGTGCTATTTTCAAGTAAAAAAAAGTGAAGTAAATAAGTACAAAGAATAAATTTATAAATAAAATAATTTAGCCTCTTTTTTTTAATCATGAAACTATTTAAACTCTCTTTTAAGTAAAATAATTTAATCTCATTTATTTTAATCATAGGATAATTTAGTTTTCTATTAAATAAAATAATTTAGTCTTGTTTTGAATTTACAACTTAGTCTTAATTCTTTTAAATTTGTAACAATTAAAGACAATATATAACATATATTTATCTTCTTAACAAATGAATATAATGTGATTACGTTGAAATACCAAGTTTGAATCATATAGCATAAAATTATGTGTTCCAATATATTCATTTTTATTTTTCATGTGTTTTATTTTATCTTTTACAAAAATGAAGGCAATTAATACTGGGCAAAAAATCTTCAAATTTTCTGAATTAATATTTAGTAGGACATGGGGATTAAACCAATTAGTAGACAGAAGCTTGGTACTTGGTTTGCCGAAAATAATTACTAGTTTTTTTCTTTTAAAATAATAAAAATATCATTCATGAGCAGGCTTTATACTTAAACATGATATATTGTCCTTTGTTGCAAGTTCAAAAAGAAAATTGAACTAAATTATTTAATTTAAAAGAGATTAAATTGTTCCATAACTTAAATAATAATAACTAAATTATTCCATGACTAAAAAGAGTAGTAAATAAATTATTTCATTTTGAAAAAAATAACTAAATTGTTACATGGCTAAAAGAATATGGAATAAAAATGTATTTAATCCGTAAACATGCTCTTATTATCTACTTGGTATATGAACCAAAGGTTCCAGATTTTGGGGCCCTGAGGTTCCTGAAGTAATGAACTCCACTATGAGCATGAGCCATAAAAATATTGTAGAATGTAAGAGGATAAAGGGATGCTTGTACAAAAGTTAGGTTACAATCGAGATTCTATATGAACATATACTTACATTAAGCTGCTACAACTTATTAAGATGCTTCACAAGAACGAGGAAATAACCAACCTTGTTTCAAACCGTATCATGTAATTGTTGCTCAGCAAGCTTAGTTTTACAATACTTTGAACATTTGGATCAATTACCAGGGTAGGTAGTGAAAAACATTAAGTTGGGACAAGTGCTAAAATCTGGGTCTTGATTCTACCCATGTACGTTTGTATTTCTCTATATATTTGAAGATTTTGAGGGCAGCATGGATACAAACTTGTCATGGCAGAATCCAAAATTTGGGCAACGTCAGCTGGTGGATACTGTCGTTCTGTACACGTCTGCATTTAGCAAATGGAAATTATTATTCAGCATAATTATAAATTAATCAGGCTAATTAATTGTCTTTCCAAAAGAAAATGAAAATGCAAAGAGAAATAAGGAAATTCTCTTTATATATCAACATGCTAGATAGAATACATTAACACAAACTAAAGTTACTAAACTGATAAGAACCTAAAAACAGAAAATTGCACAGATCATGTAATAGCCTGAATCAACATTGCAGGTGAAACGAGAATCCATGATCAAAATAACAGATGCTAAGATAGAGGTAGCAAAATTTAAAATTCACCTGTATCATGAGCAAACTAGAAACACACGTAGTGATAAGCTCCGAGGGAATTTGTGCCTCGAATTTATCAGGACCCGTATGCAAAGTAGAACCAGATGAGTTACTGGTAAGCAAAGGCTCTTGTGCAGGGGAAGTCAGTTGACTCCGATTACCTAAATTGCCATTGCCTTGCTCTTGAGACCTGTTCACTGGTAATCTGGAGTGGGATGCCATTGGCTTATTGTCAATAGAATCCAGGACCTCTCTAATCCTAGAAAAAACATCTTCTCCTTCCTTTCTTGATGTAAATGCCTGTAATGATCATGACAGCAATGTCTATCAGTCACTTTCACTGCTTCTTTCATCATGGCAAAAGGAAAGAAGGGGAAAAGAAAAGAGGATAGATAATCAGTGTGAGCTTTCACAGAAGATAAAGTTAAAACCGAAATGGATGACAAATTCATAAAGATAATTCTCTGAAAGATAATATGATATAAGAAACTTCCTCAAGAACCACTGAGCAACATCTAAGAAAATTACAGTAAAATTCATATTTTTTGCAATGTATTCAATGATGGATAAAACGATTGTATGGCGACTATACTGCAAAAGCACACATGGATCAAAATACAATGATGGAATGAACAGTGATCTCCGATGTTAATAATCACCAATAAAAACAAATATATGAGCATAAAAATTTGTATACCTGTATAGCAGCATCAACCATTGTATGTGCTTTCGACCTTGATCCGTCAACAATTTCAACAACATTAGATCCTGGCTCTTGGCAAACAGAAAAATTATCGAAAGAGCTTGGAAGACCACCATGAATATTGGCAGGCGGTTTGAGCCATGAAAATAAGGGGTTTCCTGCGTACGTATTACGTTGTCTCAAATTAAGCAAAGCTGAGGAAACCTGCATGTAAGAGCATCTGATCGAGGGTTACACACAGCCAAAGGACAAGATCATATGTGAAACTGTCATAAAGCTTGATATATTATGGAAGCCACATGCCTTGCCACTGGCTTCCTTTAGCTGTACAAGTACCGTGGCGTAATGCTTCTTTAAGGGTTCGGAATCATTAAAAGAGCTGTCTCCACCATTCTGGTTTTCCACTATTTCATTATTGGTGTTCCTGAGCTCCATCAGAAGTACTTCCTAAAGTCCAAAAGCAAAAGATAAAGCCATTAAAGTCCACAAATCTTGGATTAATGAGTTAAGCGTCGTTATCAAGAAGAAATATGCAACATACAACGCAATTCAACAAAGTAAAAATATTAAATCATAGCATGTTTGATTCCACACAGGATGAGCAAGTTCATAGATTGATTTTATGGGCTCAATTCTAAGGAAGTCCTTTAATTTTTTAAGCAATTTCATAGAACTTATGCAAAATAACCCAAAGCCATTAAAAATAATCCATAGAAAATATTAGAACCAAAGGGACCTAAATTTTCAAGAATTCTAACCACAGGCATTACTGTGGAAAAAGACCTAAAAGCTTTAAGTGGATAGATGAATGCAAGAAAGAAGCAATAAACAACCAGGAAAAAAAATCAGAATATTAATATCAATTACATAAAACTACGAGTTAATATATCTTATAACCTTCTTATCAAGAGCACGGGTCATCTCAGAAAGAGCTCGTATATCAGCTCCCCTGGTTTGACTATTTGCCACCATGGAAGGTTGACTATAAGATGTTTGTAGTGTCCCACCAACATCAACAACTGCACCATTCAGTTGTGACAAGGAATGGGCAGTGTCATCCTGCGCACAATTTTTTGGAGTAAAATATGGTCAATTTTGGTATATCCAACATTCATAGTCAACCTGTGAAAGTAAAACTTCCAGAAATGTCGCTATAATGAAAACTTAAGATAACACCAAGTTGTAAATTACATATACCGTGTCAAAGAATTGATTATCACCTTTCCTAAAATCGTAACCTTACAAAAACAAGAAAGTGGCAAAATATTCAAATGTGTTTGCCTCCTAAATACTTAATAAAACCATCATTAGGTTTGTACTTCTCATATTAAACCGGAACAACTAATAAACACTTTAGACACCGAAGTCCATTGAAATGCAAAAAACAGAATATTGAATATTATCCCGAAGTAAATGACAATTCAATATTGATAATTAAAGTCTTGCGACGTTGTAAGAACCTGCTAATAAAACTATTGTGGGAAAAATAAAAATAAAAATTATTATGCTTCCAATCCATTGCGGTCTTGTGTCTGTCTAGATCTTCAGTAAAAGCATCCCTATATGTAATCTATCGCCAAACTAGTTACCACGTTACTGCTTAAGTACTCGTTGTTGGGCCCAATTCCAAGAAATGGCTCTACTCAATGCATTTGTTCCTTACTACTTTATCAGTTGATTTTTATTTAGTGTCTTTATTTAAGTCTCATTTTGCGGCTATTATAGTTGTCCAAAAGACATGTCCAATTTGAGGGAAATGTCAAAAAAAATAAAATCTTTTTAATACATTGATGCTTTGTGTCTATCTAGGGATTTAGTGTCAGCGTCCCTATAAATAACATGTAATCTCTTAGTATTATTAACAAAATCAATTAGAATCCTTTTAACTTTCTTATAGTTCTCTCGACCTACTTTGGTTTCTTGATAATTATAGCTAGAGATTTGTCATCGGTTCCAAAATATGGGTAATGGATCCTATTCTAAAAAAGAAAAATGCTTATGTCTGAATTCATATAATTCTAGCACACAAAAATAAGTTAACAAGAAAATATTTTACAACAATGATCAACAGCCTCTCTCTCTCTTTCTCTCACTCTCACTCCCATTAACCTCAGCAGATAGAAATGTAATTATAGTTTTGCAAACTCAGAAAAATGATTTAATAATAAAAGGATAAGATGGTGGAACTGAAACATGTGAGAAAGTACATGACTTGAAATAGGAAATTAGTTCTAGCCGAACTTCTGGTAAACAAAAAGAAATTGAGATATTCAGTAACAGTCTGACCTTTCCATGCTTTACCATGGTATTCATCGAGTTAGGTGTTCTCTCTCGATGCCCACTTGAAGAAAACATCATAGTCTCTCCAAAATTTAGATTATTATGCATTTGTGGCTCCTTGGGTGTAGAAGAGAAATTTTCAAGGGCAATATCATCTCTCCTAAGAGCTTCAGGCATATTATCCAATGGAATTAAAGGCATACAATCAATATCCTGTCAAAAAATTCCCTCCTTTTATTCACAAATATTAAATAAGAAAAAGAAAAAGTGAGAAGAGATAAGAGATAAGGACTGATAATAATGTTGACATAAGATATACCTGCATAACTTAACAAAGCCTTTGCTGGTAAATTGAAATGATAGAATAAAATAATAAACACAAGCATTTTTAAGAGACTGAAAAGCAGCAGTTTTCCAATACCCATGTAGTAATAAATGACCTTGGCATCATATCGAATATTGATGCAGTAACATAATCAGACATTCAATACTTGTATATATTGAGTCTTGATAGGTAGAGAATTCTTTAAAAGGCAACTAGACTGTTGAAGAATTATACTGCTCATAACCAATTAACGACTATATGCAGTAGTGTCTAAATTAAATATGTAAACATATGAAAAGCTAGGAGCACAGTAAACAAGAGACACTTCTACATCCGCTAGGCTTGCCATGTCTTCTATCACCAGCAATCAAAATTCTTCAACAGTCTAGTTGCCTTTTAAAGAATTCTCATAACCAATTAACGACAACATGCAGTATTGTCTAAATTAAATATGTATACATACGAAACGCTAGGAACACAGTAAACAAGAGAGTTTTACATCCGCTAGGCTTGCCATGACTTTTATCACCAGCAATCAAAATTAATATGTCAAGCTATCAGTGCATTCAAGTATGTGTTTTACTGTCAGGTGAAAATTTGACATAAAAATGTCTTTCAAAATTTCAAACAAGAGATGTGTATCTAAAATGCAAAAAGAATCCAGTACCATCACAAATTCAACTCCTATCTCAGGACTATCAAACTGAACCCTGCATCTGTCATGATCAACAGTAAGCACACTTCCATCATGAACTTCTCTTGTTATGGGATGAATGGCAGCTACTCGTTGTCCAACTGATAAAGGTTTTGCTAAATCTGTTGGTAGTCCTTCCCTAGCACCCGTACGGAATTCACTATAATGTTCTCTAACCAATTCCCGGTACTGTTTGAGTTTCTCCCTCTCCTCACGCAGAAAATGTTCAGAAAACCTCCGAGGCTTGCCAAGTGAACTACATTAAAAATCAAGTACAAATTAATAATTTGTTAGCATTTCCATTATTCTAATTTTTAAAACCAGTTTATAGCAGCAGATGTCAGAAGATGCACAAAACCAGTTGGAAAGCACACCTTCTAATAACACCCCATTCAACACGAGTTAGCCTTGGGATGTGCCCCAGTCCAACATGATTTAAGTACTCGTCAAACTCCCTCTTGGCAAACCAAGGGTAATCTATGGCACTATAGAACCACTCAAAAGTGCACCATCTACGTACCAAATAAGAAGACAGACAGCAAGACAGCTTCTCCTACGGATCACATAAAAAAAATATTCTGATTCTAGCTTCAGTTAGATTTAAATTTAAAAACAAAATAGAGGAAGGCTGGATCAAATTTACCTTCATACTGGTGAAGTATTTATGAAGTTGTCCTTGGCATATATTTTCAGAAGATTTCATGTCTTTAATAGGCAATGAACGCGGTAAATACATTTTACGCTTGCTTCTTTTTGTTGGTAATTTGACAAGGCTTGTATCAGGAACTTGAGCAGTTGACACCTTTAAGTCAATTCCAATCCTTTTACAATCACTATTCAAAGATCCTTCTGATGACCTAACTGTTTTCCATTGTTTTGAAATAGTAGCTAATTGGCCAGCACGTTTACCCCTATTTGTTGGTTTATTCTCTTCTGTAGATAATGCCTAAATTACGTGGATAAAAAACAAAGTCAATGTAGTTACATGCATAAATATGCATATGCCAAATTCATTTGTAAACAGTAATATTAACTACATTGTTAGGAGGAGGGGGTGAAACAGAGTTAGAGATGAGGGTTCAAAAAAAGTGCTGCATTTAAGATAACTGAAGTATCATGATCCATGGCATCAATGTTTCCACATAGTTACACAGTATAAACTGAAACAAGACAAAGGGACAGGCCAACAACCTACGATAAAATGCACAAGGCAACTGCACAACAAGTAAATGCAACTAACATGACCTGCATACCTCAATCTTTAATGGTTCAGCTACATGAGAGACCATGTTAGCTTCATCTCTTGATATCTGTAATTTCAACAAGAGTTGGATTTAGTTTCCAAATCAACTCAGAGACAAGACAACTGCAAATTAGAGACATTTATCAACCCCTGTGTTAACCTTTGGTACCAAGGACTTCCGCTTCCTTTTACATGCTTTGGTGGGTGAAGGAAGCAGTAGTTCTGCCTCAGGGATAATGTTAATATCAACAGATGAGTCCCTTCCAAGTTTGGATTTTCTAGAGCTCGTTGTCTCAACTCCAGAAATTGACTGTGGCACTTTATGTTTTTCCCCCAGGAACTTATTTCTGTTTTGGGATTGGCTTGTAGAAGTAGCTTCAGGCGGACTACATTTATCTTCCATATCAAAAGTACTTTTTTCTTCCTTCAACTGGACAGATGACTCTAAATCCAAATAGCAGTAGTAAAGTGAGGAAAAAATAGATGAAACTTATTTTCTTGGTGACAAATGTCAAGTTCAAAAAGCACAGTAACTACGGCAGCATAGCAACAGACTAAGAAATAACTGAAACTCAAGATCGAAGCTAAATTGTTAATTTCATGAGTTCACCCAACTCATTATCTTTATCAATCCCATAAAAACTCAAGTTAAATATATCACCAAACTAACTCAATCTAAACTAGTACATACCATTAAATGAAATCTTAGAATTTACTATAGTTCCAAACCATGTATGATACAAATATACAACGTTGTAAAAGGTTATTTTAAGCAGTGAGGAGTTTTCCTCTAAGGCGTAAGCCTCAAACTTAACAAGTTTCAAAAAAATCTTAAAGATATAAATAATAACAAATATGAATCCAATAACTATAAATAAAAATTAATCAAGAAATGCAGATCATATTCTATGTGGAGGTGCAGCTCAAATGGTAAAGCGCTGCTATACATGCAAGAGGTATGGAGATTGAGACATAAATATTCTCTAATTAAATAACATATACTATTTCTATATATAAATAAGAGTTGGAAACACAAAAATATAATAATAATAATAATCCAATTAGGGAACATTTATTCCTTAGAAAAATAAGAATAACACCATGAAATTTACTACCATGTAAAGAAAACAGTTAAATAGATGACTAAAATTTAATTAATATTCCATGGTTTTTATTATGATACTAAGTATTTCAAAATTCAAACCGATCAATTCACAAGAAATGGAGCAACTATTGAAATTAACAAGGAAATTATGAACTGAAAACAGTGTTGGAAGAATTAAAAAGATTTTTTCCTAATTTAGTTTGTGTGGGTGTGTTTTTTATTTTTTTTAATTCTATTCTAAATTTCTTATTTTTTATTTATTTAATAAAATCGGGTGAGATTGAAATGGGTTATCCATGATCCAACTCAAAAAACAAAAAAGGAATTTTACAAGGCTTAACCTCAATCACCTCAAGGCTTGCGCCTCACAAGAAAAAGACATTAAGTCTCAAATTTCATCAGAGGCTATAACCTTGATACTTTTTTTTTGTGCCTTGCCTCGAGGCGAGCTTCGCACCTCAGAAATGCCTTTTTCAACACTGCAAATATAAATATAAAACAGAATTTTGGCATCCTCAAATGTAAACATCTATATTTTGGTTTTCAAATATTTGTTATAAACTTTAAAAAATTATTTTTGATGAGATTGGACTTCCTTAAATTTATCTTCATTATGGATCGCGAACAAAAGAGGCTGGCGGGAATGCTCACTCATCCTCAAGAATATAGATGAGAAACAGAAAATGCTTACCAGATTCCAACGTAGTTTCTGGCATCAGAGATAAATCGGCCAGTGTTTGCAGAGCATTCAATTCATCTACATGAAGAACAACAAGAAAGATCAATAAATTGTTTGAAAGAATAGCTAATTTCCTAAAATATGAAGCAAATCAGACTCTGTATAGCTGCAGAAACAGGACAATCATCTCATGTTGGAAATATAAGAGATGCAATATTTATGTATTCGATATTAATATGTGTATTATGTTTATCTATTTGCAAAGCAAGAAGATTGAATGCATTTGGGGGTGGGGGGGAGAGAGAGAGATAATTCAAGGGCCAAATTTATTCCAGAGCAGATAACAAGCATTGAAATGTTTTCTACTTCTCTGGTCCACCTTTCCGTATTTGGTTCCCTTGATGTCCAGTTTTCTACTGGTTCAGACTCCCACATGTCGAACCAGCTAAGTTCATGACAGCAGAAAGAGAGAGAGAGAGAGAGAGTGTGTCAAAAAAAAATTAAAGTCCCATCAGAAGGAATGAAAATACTCCAGGGCAAAGAACAGGCATTGCAACATCAGTGAAAGTTGCAATTACGTTAAAAAGAGAAGGCAAAACAAAAACCTTTTCTGCAAAAATACTAGAGATCAGAAAGGACAATAAATAAGAAAAGAAAGACAACTAATAACTGCGTAATCATACACTGCAAGTGGCAAATGAAATATAGTAGAGAACTTTACAACAGAGACTTGGGAAATAATGTGAATATAGTACCTCCAAAAAATTGTTTCTTGCTTTTCTTCCTTTGACCTGCTGGAGAAAACCGCTCAGCTTTTGCATTTGAAACATCGACTTTTCCTTTCAGAGAACTAGCACTAAGCCCTTCTTCAGTGCCACTGCAAGCTTCTTCACCATCATCAAACTGATTCTCATTAATATCTTCAAATTTCTCTTTCTTTCTATGGAACTTCTTCCCCCTTCGATGAACTTCAAATGTGCCCACATCTTCCATAACCAACAAGGATCTAGTATCATTTCCATAATCTCCACTTTCAGTTCCTCTGCTCCCTATACTACCTTCATACCAGTTGTCTTTGATGAAAGAATCATGAAGCTTTACTCGAGCAGCCTCTTGTTGTGGGTGCTAAATCACATATAATGTTAAGAAAATATCAAAATTAACCCCCCCTTTTCATAAAAGAAAAGACAAGTAGACGCAGCAAGAAAAGCAACACAATAATAATACAGAGGAACAGTTGTATACCATTCTTCCCCAGCTTTGAACAGATGAGGATTTCACATGCACGACCCTTCTATACGGTGCTTGAGATACTTGAGGTGAGCCTCCTCTTTGGGAAGCCTCTGTCAAAGCCAATGCTGCCACATGTTCAACTTCATCGACCTTGTCATTCCCTGTTTTCCGTCCTTTTTTCACTGGTGAAACATAATTTTCTGCATAATCTTTCTTAACAGGAAAACGAGGTGTCCGCTTCCCTACTACACGAGGCTGACTACCTAAATATTTTAAAATTGTCAATAAATAAATAAAAGCAAAGTCAAGCTCCTGGGGCTGATCAGCTTGTTATAAGCATAGGACTGCATTAAAACATAGTATCAGCTTGGCTGAACTGCGATAGCAAATATTTTGGTTCTATTAACATGCCTATACGAATGCAATTTAACAAAACAAGGACTGATACGAAACCACACAGCTAAAGACAACCATTTTTATAGTTAAACCTAGTCATCAGGAAATATCTTGAACACTGCTGCAAAGTGTATATTGCCAAACAAATTTACGATGTTGTCATAATCCTAAATATACTTGTAAATAGTATGCTGTTCATTCAGCATTTTCAGCCAAACCTGCAAACTTGTCACATATGCCATACAAAATCAACTGTGCATCAGTTGCACAACAACAAGGCCAAAAATATAAACAACAATCCAGAAACACCAAGTAAATATAAATAAGGATAGAGAATCCAGTCCTAAACCTCTTCAACCTATGAGTAAGGATCCTACTAAAAAGCATAATATTGTATTTATTCCAATCAAGCATGCAGATTCACTTACTCATCTGTTCTGGCAGCAACTAATTTATATCTTTATCTACTCACCTCTTGTGCATGAATGTTTCTCCTAGTGTTGGAGCTAAATATATTGGAAATACATCCGAACTGATATATTCCGTTACTTTTATTTTTCTACATAAAGTTGATGAATACCTGATATTGCCCTTTCCAACAATCCGATGAAGACTTTATTATGAGCAATATCATTGGTATAAGAAAAAAAAGGAGGTCTAAATGCTGATGAACACTAGTAAAAGCTCTCAATAACATAATACAAACAGTAAGGTAATGTACCATCAAAACGTTTCATTTTCAATAATGATAGGCATCCATTGCTAGAATCATGAGACTGAGAAGGATCTCTTGATATGTTATGTTGTTCTTTCCCGCGCTTGCGTTTCTGAGGTTTCTTAGAAATTCCAGAAGCATCATTGCTCTCTTGGTCACTATTGCTGCCCTCCTGCCATTTCATTCATGAAATTTCCAATGAAATGAAGTTGTGCAAAAGATTTACATGCATATAAATGTACAAGATGACAATTCTATCTGAGTTATATCGAGGACAAAACATAGACTGAGAGATAAGCACAGCATTCTGAGTAATCTTGGAACTGAAGTGTCAAGTAGCCAAATGCAGATACACATACAGAAGTATATATAGATTAAATATTATGTGAACTTTTTCAATCACATGCTTGCTACTACTCTGTTCTTTTACAAGTTTTTTTACTAACACATAGGTATAATTATTTAAATCAAGCATGCGCACATGAAGTGTTATCACTAGATTAGTTCGTCCTATTTCTTGGATTTTATAGTCATCTTTTTCTTTCCAAAATCCTTAGACACTTGATAACTAACAGATCCTACACAATTTAGGGCAATTTTCATAATGTAAAGAAATTAAACTTTATACAAATTAGGCTATATCTCAGAGCTAATATAAGCTAACCAAATTTCAATTGAAGGCTTCATTCTGAAAAAATGGAGAAGTACACAAAAGCCAACAATAGAAAGTCTTACCAAAATGTTATAGTGATCCTCCATCATCGCTATAAGGCCAACTATAGAAGCTGTCCCATCTGGCAATGACAAGTATGCCTGAAGATTAAAGTTCAACAAAGTTAGCTATGTATGTATGTCAAAGACGCTATATAGCCACCCATAGTAGATGCTATTAGCCTATTAGTAATGTATTGTAAAGTACTAAAATTAGCAACCATGGATCATATATACCCGATTCATATTGAAAAGAGCCTCCACCATTTCAGCACTTCTGTTGCGCACTTCACCAGAAACCTAGAAATCCAGAGTAATCAATGAAAAAAAAAACTTGGAAAGAATTAATGGAATGCAAAACAATTGATTAACCATTCAATCAAAGGGCAAGACATCCTAAACATGAATCAAATAAGCAAAAAATCTTTAGCAAACACACCCTTTAAGAATTACACAAGTATACTACATTATCTGGAAGCTGTAAATTAATTAGCTGAGTTCATGGAAATAATAAATTACAAAATTCTGAAAGACAAAAGCAAAAAACACATACCTTCTTCCAGTCTTTACCATACTTTCGATATGCTTCATAAAAACATCGTAGCTCTTCCTTCCTCCACTGAGATCCTAACTTATCTGACAGTTTTTTCTTCTATGAAAATTAAGAGCAAAAACAAATTAGATCCATAAAATCTGTATTTTAAATAAGTTCTCGAAAAACATTATAAATTACATTACTAACCCGCTGCTTGCTTTTGTTTGAATGCCCATCTTTCTCTGGAGAAACCTCATTTAAAGTTGAATACCTCTTGGTGACACTCCTTGATTTTCTTTGTGGGGCCATTGAAACAAATATCACTATATGGAAAACTTCAGTAGCAAAATTAGCAATCTGGATACATGATTTTAACATTAATCAACTAAAAATCCAAGTCAACAATACCAAATCCAGTTCAAACGACCAACAAACCACAAGACTAAAGCAATTGTCAGCTTAATATGTCTACTTCCCTCTATCACAACAATCAACCTGAACAAAATTGCAAATTTGACTACCTATACCATTTTCATAGACTGCTTAAAGAAGATCCAGAAAGGTTTATAGCTTCAATTAACAAGACAATACGTCAAAAAAAAATTTGACGACAAACATATAATCACGAGGTACAAGCCCTTCATAGCGAACCTGTCTTTTCTATCAAATACAGCTTTAAAAGCATACTAATTCAGTTCGAAACGCATTGAATCAAAATTGTAATTTTAGAAAAGAACAACATGTAAGCCATGATTAAATTCAAAATCAACCCCGCAAGACACATGTCCGGATTCAAATCCTCAAAATCTACACGCCGTTCAGACAATGTCTTTATGAATCAAAACGAATCTTATCAAAACAAAGACGAAAAGTAAAACCCCTCAAACTCAAAGGATCAGTACCAAGATAATCAACGAAAGCAGTTCAAACCAAGACAAGACTCCAAAAAAATGTAAATTTTTAACAACAAAAAAACCAAAAACTATCAAAAATCCACCAAAACAAAAGTTTTAAAATCCACAAAAGAAAATAAAAAACGCAATAAGAAAATTCAAACTATTTTGACCTTTACAAACCCTAAATTCACAGATCGGAGGTCCTTACCGGCCGTAGGGTTTATCGAACTGTGAAGAACGCCATTAAAGACCAAAAGAGAGAAGCAGTGTTTTAAAGAGAAATGCAGAAAGAGAGTTTAGAAAGAGAAATCGAAAGTGTTTTAGAGATGTTAAGAATGAGGAAGGCGTTGCCGCGAAACTTGAATAAAAGGGGAGTGAAAGAGAGGCATATGCCGATGAGATTATCGGGGTTTGTTTGTAGAAGATGAGGTCAAGGAGGGAGAAGACGGAATTTGTATTCTTAGTCTTAATCACCGTCCACTTGAACCAGATGATCAATCTTGACGGTTCACGTTTCTTATTGCTCTGCATGTTATATACGATGATTATACTGGATCGAATTTGAAAATTTATAAATTTAATTACAAAGGATTGCCCCTTAACTTTTACGAAATTTCATTCAGCTTCCTTTGTCAGTTTGTCATTAAAATTACGTCAGCTGGCCATAAATTTGAGGAGTGATGCTATATATGCATACGTGGTAGTTTGTCCGCTTAAAATGTTAGAACAGTGATACATGCATCTAAGGTTTTCTTTTTTAAAAAAAAATATTTACTCAAGTACTTTTTTAATTATTAAATAAATAAATTTAAATTTATAATAATAAAATCCGATGATCATAATAAATAAATCACAAATCATATTTAAAACTCTAAAATACAATTTTTTTATTAATAAATTAAATATTATAAATTCAAAATTGAGTTTATTATTAAAATTAAAAAAATCATATCATTTAAACTATAAATCAATCTAATTTAAATTAATTTGTGTATTTTTAAACATAAAATAAAGCTAATTTATGTATTCATGTGTTAGTTATTGGATATAGAATTGGATAAATAGGTTGAAAAAATCATTATAGAATTATTTATTAATAAATAATTAATTATATTATCATTAAATTATGGTAAAATATATTTTTTAATTATTAAAAAAATAAAGTTGTATTTTTAAATTTTTTGTCATTGCTAAATTGAAATAAGTAGTGTTAGATTGTAATACCATAAATTAAGTGTAATGATGAAACCAATCACTTACTTAACAAGTAACCTGCTAAAATTTTCTTTTAGCAAATAAAATTGAAACTTTTTTATTTATAATGATAACAAATTTTTAATAAATAATTTTTTTAAAATGGAATATATTATTAGGCATAAAACTAGAACAATATTACATGGGGGTGAGCAAATACATGGGACAGAGTTGTTACTGATGCCCAAAAAATAAAAAATTAAGTTTATATTTTTTATCATTTTTTCTCCTTTAAAAACTTGTATACTATAATTTACGATATAATTTTGTAGACATCTTAGAAACTTTTATAACCCATAAAGTCTAATTAAAATTAATTAAAAAAATTTCAATAAAATAATTATTTACTGTATAACTAGTCCAAAACATTAATTTTCTTTACAAATATTTTCTAAAAATTTTATGATATGTGTTTAACTCGGAAATATAGCCATTATAAAAAATAAAATAAAAATATTAGAGATTTATCCTTCAAACTAATTATCTTAATTGTATGAAATACATCGTACTCTACCATTTAATCTAAAGAGTATTATATAGGTTTGTTTTGGAATCAGAGTACAAATACTCTTATAATTTTTTTAACGAGGACATTTTAGTTATGTTTCTTTGAATAAGTTTAAACCATTAACATTTAAACAGAGTTAGTTAATTTCAATTTTTTAAAATGTTAAGTTTTTAAGCGTCAAATTAGATTTATCAAAAAATAAAAATTAATAATCTTTTTTTATCAATTTATCTCATTTTTCTTTTATCTTAATCTCTTTTTACTCTTATTCTCACCTTGTATTCTCTTTCTCTTTCATCTTATTATATTTATAAATTATGAAGAAAAAAATAGTATTTTAATGAAGAAAAATGGAGAGAGTCAGAAAATTATATAAGAGATACATTATTTTTATTTATAAATAAAGGAGGAAAACATTTTTAATGCTATTTTTAGGATTATTATAAACAAAATGTTATTTTTGATAAAAAAACTAATTTTATTCTTGAAAAATATTATTTTAAAATAAAATAAAATATATTGATAGTAGATATTACAGGAATAAATCTATTTAGCTTAAAAGAACAAAATACTAAAATGTATTTATTAAAGAGTTAGAGGATTATTGTGATTATAATTTCTTTATTTTATAACAAATTTCGCTTTGAAGTTATCGAACCAAAGTTTTAAAAATAAGTCATATTTGAAAATTAATTGTATTTTTAATATCAAAATCATGTTAGAACTCGATTTTAATTTCCCACACCTTTTATTATTTTTGAAACCTTAAATAATTTTGAAAATAATATTTCAAATTTATTTTTCATTTTTTAGTTAACTTTAATTTTATTTATTATGACTTAAGAGAAAACGAAACAATCGAGTTTTTATTTTTTCTTCTCTTAAATGAGATGAAAAATAGAACAAACAAAGTAAAACATAACTTAAAAATATAAATCAATATAAAACAATCACTTAGTTCCAATTAGGTCTTATTTTGTAAATAGTTTTGTTTTATTGTGTTCTAAACTTGTTTTATGTTTTCTAATTTAGCAATAAAAAAAACATTTTGTAATAAGTTATGTATTATTGTTTTATTCCCTCTTTAAGTCACAACAAATTAATAAATATAAAATTAACTAGTAAAATAAAAAGTGATATTAGATTATGGTCTTTAAAAACTTTTTTAAAGTTTCAAAAACATGAAAAATTACATATTAAAATGTAACTAAGTTTAAAGTTGATTTTGAATTTGAAAACCGAATTAGTTACAAAGTAATACTCATTTTTTAAAATTTTGTTTCAATATTAATGATATTTTTAAATTACCTTAATTAATTAAGATTGTAATTTAAATTAATCAAAATGGGTATTAATAATCTAGATAGGACACTCCAAAAGTATCAATTGAGAAAATAAGAGTAAAAAAAAACAATAATAAAAATACTTCAAATGTACTAAATTGATTATATTTAAAATATAGTTAATTAAGACTATGTATATATAGTTGTATTTTAATTAAATGGTGCAGAAAAAATAAATGAATTTGATCCTCAACTTTCATTTTGTATGTTCGTTTTTATTTATATAATACTACCAATATATTTATCATATAATGTATGAAAAAATTAAATAATTAAGATGCAAAATACTTTTTATTGATAACATTTAACTCAGTAAATGCATTAGGTAAAAACATATAAATCTATAAAAAGAAAACAAACCGTTAAAAATAAGCAGATGATATTAAATTGAGATATGCGCTAATAAAGTTAATTTTAAAATTTTGTAGATTAAATTAAGTGAATTGAAAATTTGAGAAGAAAAAAAAAAGCACTTAAGAACCAATAGTTCCTAGTTAAATCTATAAAAGGAACGAAAAAAAGAGGGAGGCAGAAAAAAGCTAAAAAGGAAAAGGAAAAGTGGAACGGGAATCTTTATCTTCTTTTATATGCATTTGGGATTACAGTGGTTTAGTTTATTTGTTTATAAAATATATTTTTAAATTTATTTATTTGTAAAACAATATATAATACGGTGATAAAATTAATTTTTTATTAAATCTAACTAAATAGTATAGGTGTAATATATGTATATTTATATTTTTTAATAGATATATCTAATAAAGTAATTTTAATTAAATTATTTTTTAACAAATCTTTCAATTAAATTTAAATTATATTTTTATTTTCTAATATGCGACTTTAAATATTCGAAAATAATAATTTTATTTGATATTTATTTTAATTTAAATAAAAAATAAAAAATGAATAATGAATAATTAAATATTAATTTTTTACTTATAAAAAATATAAATATACACGTTATATGTGTACTATTCTATTATATTATATGAAAATTTAATTTTGTCTTCAATTAATAATACTTTTTTCACGAATAAATAAAATTAAAAATAATTTTCTAAACAAATAAATTAAATAACACATTTTACCTAAACAAAATGCTTATTAAAGTAATACATGCTTTATTTTATGCTTTGGGTTTTATTTACACTTTATCAAATAATTTGATAAGTAAATAATAGTTAAAAATTACAAAAGGACAATTTTTAAAAAATTATGGAAAAAAATAGCAAAAATAAAATTTGAAAAAAGTTATTCATTTTCGTTGTGCTCTTATTTTTTACTTAGGCTGTTATTCATCTTTAAAGAAAATCTTATAATCAAAACTTTTATATAAATTATAAATAGCTAAAATCTAAAAAGAAATAACTCAATTTAAAAAAATACATAAACTAAGAAATAAATTAAAATATCAAATAGATGACGAACTCACATTTATTTATATATTAATAGATTTGGGATGAAGAGTTTTAAAACTCAATTTATTTTATAATTGGATTACTTTAATTTATTTATATTTTAGTGATTCACCCTAAATTAATTAACTTTTAAAATAAATAATTTTATTTCAATTTATATTATTTTTCTTCAAATTATAAAAAAATCACCGTGATAAGGGACATTAATATAAAATCAACTAATCACTTGTTTTGTTGATGATTTTCATTTATTCTTTAATATTGCAATCATGTTAACAAATATATCTCATAATTTATGAATTTTTTTTAATGACATAAATAATTTGTAATTTTTTTCATATTCTACGATTTTATCAATTTATTATTTTTCCAATAATTTAATCAATTTATTTTTTAATTTTCAATCCCTTAGTTTTTTCTTACAATTTAATACCTTTATTTCTTAATTTTTAAATTTTGATACTTTTTATTTTTTATATTTAAAAGTTTAATTTCACGTTAGACACAAATTTTAGATAAAATTTATAAAAAGTAAAAAATAAAGAGATAAAATTATAAGAAAAATAATAAGGGTAATCAAAATGTAGAATGTTGTAAAAATTAAGGACCATTAGTGTAATTGAATATTTTTAAATGAAAAATAAATTTCATAAAACTATATAGATTAAAATTTACTAATTAACCTATTTACTAATTAACCTTTTTGTATGTATGATGTGTGAGATATCTTTTTAGATTTGTTTGCCAATTTACTGATTATTAAAAGATAAGTGACTTAGGGTGAGTAGTACTAGAAAGTAAAATGGTTAAAGTAATTCATTTGCAAAGCAAAATGGACTTTAGAAGCTCGTCATTCAAACGACTTGTGATAATTTGAGAGGATCTCATCTTATAAAAATTTACATACTCTTTACAAATAGTTTAATAAAATTACCATAACTTTGTGGTGTATTTTTTTTACATAAATATTAATTTAAGTGAGTTTATTTATTACTTATACTTGTTATAGTGGGATATTAATATATTTTGATTAGTTTTTGACATGCTTTTTATTATAGATCTAGATATAAATTTGTTAGCTTGTTTTTTAGAATTATTGATACTTTATATGTCAAAGACATAGATTGAATTAGATTGCTAAAAAGTATTAAATCACAATTAAGAATAATCTAGACAAACAAATGATGATCTATAAAAAGATAATTATTAGCGATGTTACTATCAAAACAAACGAAGATTGATTTTTATGCATTAATATATTTATCAATTTTTATTTATTTATATCTTGTAATTAAATTATCTGTAAAAGTCTATAAAATAGGTAATTATTGTTAAAGCTACCATCAAAACAAATGAAAAAAAGATGATTATGCGTTAATATATATATAATTTTTATTTATTTATATTTTATAATTGAATGAATTAATATAAATTTCCCTGTAAGAAAATGATTTTTCAAGAACTATAATTTTTCGTGCTATAACTTATTAACATGAGCTATTAGCAATTTACCATAAACATTTTTATAGAACCCAACAAAAGAAAAAAAAAACCCCTTATTCTCAGAATTGTTTGATTTATCTTCCCTACAAATGAAGCAATACCACTGATTCAAGTTGATTCATAACGACGAAATAATACAAATCTAACTAGAAAGCCTTAAATTGACACACTATTGGGAATTCCCTGACCAGTAAGACCATCTTTGCTGGAAGGATAGAGCAAAGTGTATGGCATCTTAATTGGACCAGCTCTGTTCCTTAAATTCTCATCATGGTTCCTCCTTTTGATGTTCTCTTCAATTTCCTTGAGCTTCTTTCCAAAATTCTCAAAAGCCTCATGTATTTTTGAATCTGTTGTCCATTCTTTAGTGTCCCTCTGCCCAAGATACACCTCATCAGATGAGTGTCTAGACAATATTTCCACAAGAGAAATGCCAAGAACACTCTTCAGTTGGGAAGTAATTGTTTTCAAGAAAGCCTTTTCAGGATTTGTCTTGAGCTCTTCAAACTCAGGAGTACCTTCTTCAGGAATCAAACGTCTGCTTATGCTTGGTCGGTTTGGAGGATAACCTCCAAAAGGATACTGTCCAAAATTAATTGCTGCATGGAAGGCAGAAGCAACCCAAATGATTATAGTGCATGTTTCAATGAGATCTTCAGTAGTTTGCATTTTAGGCCACCATGGTTCATCTTTTTTGTCACCATGACCCTTCTCTCTTAGTTCCTTCCACCAGGATTGAAGTTCTGTGTCCTTCTGAACCATTTCATCTTTTTTGTAGTAAAAAGAGCAATAGTCTCTTACCCATGTTTTAATGGCTGTCCATATCTCAAGTCCATCAACAGCAAATGGATAGTCCTCCATAAACAAACGGATACCATGCGGGGATTTACCATCTTCAACTGCCATTCCTCTGAAAATGATGAAAAGAGCAGTATATATAGCTTGTCATTCAAGCAAACGATCTTAACATTCATCTAAAATGTTCAATTTATCAAGATAGGTATTTTACCTTTTGATCAGATCTACAGGAAGTGCTTGGTCGGGAAAATTCCAGTCCTTGTATATTGTTGATGACATTTCCATGCAAAACTTTGCAGGAAAGACAGTAGACTCCAGCGCTCCACCGGCATTTATGAGAATCTGCCGTGCAACTGCATTCACATTCATGGTGTCACGAAAGTGAGGATGCAATAACTTGTGAATAGGATGCATCATGCTCAGTTGCCTATTTGTTGCTATCACAAATGGTTCAATTGCTGCATGAGTTTTCAACCTGCAATACAAGGTTGAATTTCATTAAAGAAAATGAGTCTATAACTTTAAATAAGTTCTCAAGCTAGAATTGATTATATACCAGTGACTGAGGAGCTGATGATGACCAGAGTCATTAACAGCCACGTATGCTTTGGCAAGTTGCCAAAGTGAACCTTCAATGCCTTCCTTATCAGTCGTGTACACATTGCTAATGCAGCCAAATTGATCTCCTTGAGCATGTGGCAAGCTAAGCTCAATTGCTAGCGGCTTCAAAGTCCCATCTTCCCTCAAGAAAAGGAGTGTCCTACTGGCATAGGTCTTTGTAGAGGTTGTGTTTATGCGCCTCAGGTATGGCATTAATGTATCATGGTGGTCTAATAGGAAGAGCTTGTTATTCTTGATAGCCTATATAACCAAATAGAACTTTTTAGTCACAACTACCTTATAATATAAACGTCTCACAAACTTTCTTCCTTCTTGAAAGTCTGATTTACCTCATCTATACTGAGTCCATTTAAGTTTGGCTCTATATGTTCTTTGGTTATTTTACTAGTATGATCTCCATATATTTTATGATCTAGCTTGCTTGTTGGAGGAAACTCCTGCAGTTGATTTGGAAGTAACAAGTATCAAGGACGAAGAAACCAAGCAAAGTAAAGAATAAAAAATCATGTTAGGCAAAGTGAATGCCGTCTTTACTTGAAGACGGCGAATAAGAATAGGGTTAATTCCAGCCAGCATTTCTCTTGCAAATTCTTCGTCAGTACTCCAAGCAGTTGTATTTTCTGCTCAAAACGATTAAAATTCCACGATCAATACAAAGAAAGATGTATACACATGCAAATACGTTGTAACTTGAGTTGTATATAAAATTAGAATCAAACAAGAGTGGTGTTATTTGTAATTAACTTTGCATACCTTTAATTACTTGAGGCGTTGGGAATTTAAGGGGTCCTTCACCATCAGTTCGGAATATTTCCTTCAGCATCTCTCCAGGAATGTTGTCCCTAACAGTCTTAAGCAAACCTTCTGGTAGTTGAACTCCTTGATCATAGAGTTTAAGTATATCTTGGAAGCTGTCAAACTCATCTGGGGTGCTATCAATCAAGGCTTCTAACTCTGGCTTGAGAAATTGACCAACCGATTTGAGTGCATAAGCCAAGAAATCTGACATTTTTAAATGTCCAAATCTTTCGTCTCTTGGCACATAAATGTTTATGCTCAACAAAGCTGGCAATCTGCTCTCAGTTTTAGGATCTATTAAGATTATAACAGAACACGTTAGCTAATTGAGTACACTTAAAAGAAAAATAACAAAAATTCATCTCTAAAAAATGAGAATGCATCAAGTTGTCAATTTCATCATTGTGTTCTAATGGTTAAGCAAATATCATGTTTAAAAGTAATCAAGAAACAAATTCAAGTGTCTAACCTGTCTTTGTAGATGGTCGGCCAGTTCTTCCCCTTCGAGGATAAGGGTACTCTTTAGACCCTCCCAGGACAGGTCGAACATATTTGGAGCCTTTATCTGGTTCCCCCAAATCATTGTAGTAAGCATAATCATACACTCTGTCCCATTCCTGGAGCTCTCCTTTTCCATCTCCTCTCACGTTAATCAGTTCTTGCTCTCTATATTTACGCAGTGGCGTTGGTGTTTCACTTGGAAGATACGTCTACAAGTTTTTGAATCATATCTTACTTAAGCATAAATAATGAACAACTTCATGTTACCTTCAAGCTAAAACAGAATTGTTTTTGAGCTCAAATTAATCACTTTGCAAACTTAGATTTTAAAAAAGAAGGGCTTAGCAAGTACAAAAAAGATTTGAATTAAAATAATTGTTACCTTGTTAGCAAAAAATACACGTTCCTTCTTGTATTTATCTGCAGGGTATACCCAGGAGTTGCAAACAAAATGGATTGGACCTTGGCCTGGAACATCCTCAAGTGTGACAGTTTTCAAGTAAAACTCACTGTGATGCTCATTCCTGATTATGAAAGCTCCAGGGACTCCAATTCCCTCATCCCAGTTGAAAGTAACACGAAATGCAGATTCTCCAGCTGTTAGGGGAGTGATTGTTGTGATCCAGTCTTTCAAATATGCTGGCTTTCCAAGTATCCCTTGCAGCCTATTTTCTATACAAATAGGTATCAAGTATCAAAAAGGAGTTATTTCGATTAGTTAAGCAACAAAATCTCAAGCAATACAGTAACTCAGTAAACTTAATAGTCAGTTAAATGTATAATAGATGTTCATCTAATGAGATATATCCAAAAGCCTGACTTCTTCGTATAATATAGACTATAAAGATCGAAAAAAGATGCATTATATCAATATTTAGGTTTCCTTGCGCAATTTCTCTAACAAAGTGGAGTCCTTTCTGACTTGCAAAGGAGTTTGAAGAGGTTTTTATCTTTGTAGGACCTTGGAGGGTGACATTTCCATTTTAAGATCCCAAACTTATTTTTTCTCAATTTAAGATCCTCAAGGCTCGTTTGATAGCAAGTTCAATTCTTAATTCATATTTTCAATTTTAAAGTTTTAGAAATTTTAAAATTAGGTGTGTTTAATGACTCATTTCTAATTTCTATTTTCTAAATTCTGAAATTCAGTTTTAGAATTTCAGAGAAAGTCAATTTTGGAATTAAATTTTTGTTTTTTTATTTCTTCACACTAAAAATTAATAATTCTATCATACTCACTTGTGCTCAACTAATTCAAAATGTTTTTTTGCCCCAAAATTTAATGACAAACATTAAAGAAAAGTTTGAAATTGAATTTTAAAGCTTAAAAAAATGAAATATCAAAATTGAAAATTAGTTAACAAAAAAATCCAATTTTTAATTTATACTTTTCAAAATTGAAACTAAAAACTAGTAATCAAACAACTCAAAAAATTTCCAAAAAATTTTGAAATTGAAAATTAAATTGTAGAATTAAAAAATTATAAATTATAAATTAAAATAATTATCAAACATGTCCTTAACAACCACTATATACCTATCAAGTGATACTATACAGTGGAATATATTGTGGAGAAATTTTTTTGTCTTAAAATGAAAATCACACCCTCAAAAGGTACAATTAAGATAAACATCCAAGTCTGAATGAAAAATGATTTCAGTAGGTGGACAAACCCTTGATTTTAGTAAACTACACATAAATAGTCAACCAATGCTTACATTCTACTGTTTTTCTCCTTTTCTTCCAACAAAATTAAGGACTTTGTTAGATAATAATTTTGATTACGGATTTTTTATTATTTTTAAATGATTTTTTAATCAAATATATTTGGTAAGTATTTTAAATTTTGATTTTTATTTTTTTTAAGGAATCACTACTAAAATATGGGATGATTCATAAATCTTTAAAGATAAGATTTTTGAATTAGTTTCTGATTTTTGTTTTTTATTTTAATTTTCACCCAACATTTTTTTAGAGAATAAATAAAGTCTTAAGACATTTGTATTTATAAGCATTTGAAGAAAATTATTAAAAACATAAAAGTTTTAAATAATAACCAAAAAAATTTCTTTATTTTTTAATCATTAGAAAAAAAACATAAAACACTTTTTTAAAGAAATCACTATCAAAATATGAGATGATTCATAAATATTTAAAAATAAGATTTTTGAATTATATTTCTTATTTATAATTTTTTTTAATTATCACCAAACATTTTTTTAGAGCATAAATAAATTGTTAAGACTTTTGTATTTATAAATATTTGAATAAAATTATTAAAAAAATAAAATTTATAAATAATAAACAAAGAAATTTCCTTATTTTTTAAGTTCTAGAAAAAAAAACATAAAATATTACTAAACAAAAAGTAAGTAATTTTTTATTTTTTTCTTAAAAATTATTACCAAATATATTGATAAATATTTAAAAAAAATCATAAATTATAAAAATAATGTTTAACAAAAATAATAACAATTGGAGTTTCAACTTTAATTGTGATAAACTGTATTTATATAATAACTGATCAAAAGTTAAAAAGAAAGGCCGTCTCTTATCAAGTGAATTAGTAGATTTGATCGGATGAAACTACTGAATATATTTTATTTCCACTAATATTTTATCACGTAGAGGTGGTCAAATCAACATATGTATTATATTTATACCACTAGGCAACAACCAACTTAGTTGCAATTTGCTATTTCAATTGATTATTCACCGATGCTTTTGGGTCATGATCTCTCATAAATTAGGTGGATTCAATGTTCTCTGTGTTGTGTCATTTGGATTCTAGATCCATGATATAACCAAATCCTAAGGTAGGGCCGTATCTAAAAACTAGGTATCATTCTTTACTCTTTTAAGTACACTCAATAGAATACCTTTTACCTCTCCACTATCTATTAAATATTAATTTTTTTTAAAAAATAAAAATTATATTAATTTTAAATTTTGATTACACGTACCAGCACGTCATAACATATAATTTCTATAAAATAAAGTATCATTATTGTTCGGAATAATATTAAAGATATGTAGCCTATCTTAAAACCATTGAAACTTGTAAAAGCAATAAAAAATTAACCATTAAAAGGTGTAAAAGTAATGAAGAACAATGAACCCTCACCTGGGTCACCATTGACTGCACTAATGAGCTGCAGAGAAACCCCTTTGCCCAACAGTTCATGAAAACGATCAAGAAACGAAGCATGAAAATCATTAAAATCCAGAACATTCTTCTTCATCAACACCACAGTTCCTTTAATCTTCTTACTTTTCATTTTTGGATCCTCTGTTTCTTCGGTTCTAGCAGTTGTGTTGTGGGATGCTTTGGCTTCTTTCAAACTCCTACCTCCAACCCTTTGTGAATTTTTGTCATTTTCAGCTATTGAAGAGATTATCAATGGCTGAAATTTTGTGCCTTTAGAGAAGTTCTTAAGTCCTGCTGACCATTTTGTGGGTATTGAAGCTGATCTCTTCTGTCTAGCTCCACATGGAGTTACTGTAAAGAACTTCGAAGAAGTCAAAGATTTGCTTTGTAACATCTCTTACTCAAGTGTTGTTGGTGAAATAGAAAGTTTGATGAGATGGGTGGGAAGAATTTGTAAGAAAGGAGACGTTTTTATGGAAAATGGTACGAGGAGTGTGAGAGAAAGGTTAAAGTATCTGTTAGTTTTATAGAAGAAAGGACCCTAATGTGTACATAGAATAAGTATGGTGTGGACAATGAAGCTTCATTGTTCAGATTTGCAATTTTTAGGAATATATTCCTTAAGAACGACTTGTGGCGCTTTTTCCTTTTCTTTTCCTCTCTCTTGCTTTGGAAGATGGAAATCTGGAATAAGGACTAGGTAATTTAAGGGAGGGAAAAACACAATGACGGTTTATTTGATTCATAAATATTAATATCAGAAAATTTTAAAAAAAATTATAATAGCATAACATATATAAATAATCTAATTATTTACTTTTAATCTCAACTTAATAAGAATATATATTTATTTATATTATAAATATATATATATATATATAAAAATTATATCCTACAATTAATAAACAAAAATCACATTATATTATATAAATATAAGCCTAAATTTTTTATAAAAATTCATCATATATATATATATATATATATAATTTAAATTTTCTTTTCATTTTTTTTTCAAATTTCAGCTGCAACTACATGTAAATAATGTAACATTTATTCGCTAAAATTTAAAAATATATATAAACGTTCATACATTTGCTGACAACTTATACATTTTTATTACAAATTATCACAAAATAATTAACATAAATTTAATTTGTTTATTTAACATAGATTTTAATTTGCTAATCTAATCTAAATTCCAATATAACCCTATAAAATTTCATATATTTAATAAAAAGTAAACTTTAATATTTCTTCTTAAAAAAAATTGAATTATGTGCTTTTTTCCCTCATTGTTTTTCCTTATCCGATCTAACGGTATATACATAATCTTAAATGTTAGGTAATTTAACATTTTAAAGATATAATATATTAATAATCATAATCTCATTAATTGCATTGAATATGAAAAGTCAAAAAAGAACATTGATGGAAAAAAATAAAGAGAGAATCCAAGTCCTATTTTCATAGTTTCATTTTGGACCCCTTATATTTAACATATTTTTTTAACCTTAATTATTTTTAGTTTTTTTTTATTCATACACATTTTATTCAATTATATGTCTATATTGTCAAATTTTCTCCCTCTTCTTTCTACTCCTCTAAGTACATAATACAGTTATATAAAACATATCTTCGTATAAATAAAAATTATTAGTCAAAAGTGAAACCTTTTTTAAAAAAAAAGTTAAAAATGAACCGTGTTCTTTTAATTTAAGATTGAAGAAGCTGAAGATACTGTAATAATTAAATGTACTGTTTATATATATATATATATATATATATATATATATATATATAGTTTGCTCTAACCTGCGGTCAGAGTTTCAAAACTTAGCATTACTAATTACTACTCAAATTGATATTTCAGATGCTCAAAGCTGCGGTATATATGGTAATGAAGTCTTGGTAAACTCCAAAATGATGTATCAGGGGGAGAGAAAAAAATTTACAATGATCAAATTGTTTAATAAAGTTGCCAAATACCTTCTTTAATAACAAGTCCATCAAAAGTGTTTATTCCAATTAGGAGAAAAACTTTTGTTAGAAAAAATTAAGAGTAATTTTCTTGAATGTAATTGGGTTGTGGGTTGTGAGTTATGAGTGTTATAAACACATTGTGTAATTTCTCATCTTTCAATAAAAAGATCTGTAGCAGGTCCGGAGACGTAAGCAAGTTTGGTCGAACTCCGTTATCAAATTTATGTGTTATTTTTCTATTATTGTTTTCTCATAAGTCTGACTTATCGAGAATTTGTGTAATTTCCCAACAACTGGTATGAGAGCTATTGGTAGTGATTTTTGTCAATTTTCTGCAATGTTACTATTTACATGAATAGTGAATAGTGAAATTTTGTCGACGATATTTGTTCGTTGACGGATGTGTTCTAATACAAGGTGGTTTGTAGAAATAGTTAGAAACGATCCGGAGGAAGTCAGATTTGAGTGGGAGCAATGGCTGCATATGAAGGAAGGGTGAAACTCGAGAAATTTGATGGCATAGATTTCGTGTTTTGGGAAATGTAGATAGAGGATTATCTGTATCAAAGAAATCTATATTAACCTCTCTCAAGAAAGAAGCCAGAGGCTATTAAGGAAGAAGATTGGAATCTTCTAAACAGACAAGCCCTCGGAGTTATTCGATTGACGTTATCCCGTAATGTTGCTTTCAACATAGCAAAGGAAAAGACCACGATGGGTCTTATGGTAGCTCTCTCCAATATGGATAAGAAGCCATCAGCCTCAAACAAAGTGCACTTGATGAGGCGTTTGTTCAATTTATGGATGAAGGAAGACGCATCGGTAGCTCAACATCTCAATGAACTCCACACAGTCACAACCCAGTTGGGTTCAGTGGAAATTGAATTCGATGAAGAAGTAAGAGCATTGATACTTTTGTCTTCTTTACCAGAAAGCTGGAATGCTACTATCACGGCTTTGAGTAGCTCGTCAGGAAGCAATAAGTTGAAATTTGATGATGTTCGTGATCTTGTTCTCAGTGAAGAGATCCGACGTAGAGAGTCGGGTGAATCGTCAACTTCTTCAATTTTGCATACAAAGTCAAGAGGAAGAAATTCAACCAAGGGAATGGACGTGGCAGAATAGACTACTGAGGTAGATCAAAGGATAGGAGGTTCAAATCTAGGAATCCTAATAATTCCCATAGCTCGAAGATTATCAAGTGTTGGAATTGTGGAAGAACCGGGCACTACAAAAATCAGTGCAAGAGTGCACCGAAGGACAAACAAGTGAAGGCAGAAGCAAATGTTACTTCCACCTCAGGAGAAGATGATACATTGATATGCTCTTTGAAGAGCAAAGAAGAATCTTGGGTGTTAGACTCTGGAGCATCGTTCCATGCTACTTCACAAAAAGAATGCTTCGAGAAATATGTCCTCGGAAACCTTGGAAAGATATATCTTGGTGATGACCAACCATGTGCTATTATTGGCAAAGGTGTAGTAAAGATTAAGTTGAACGGGTCTGTTTGGGAGTTGAAGGATGTCAGACATATTCCCAACTTAAGAAAGAACTTAATCTTAGTATGACAATTGGCCAATGAAGGCTACACTACGATCTTCCATGGTGATGATTAGAAGATTTCAAAGGGTGCAATGACAATTTCTCGAGGCAAGAAGAGTGACACTCTTTACATGACAGTAGGAGCACATTGTTCAATCACAGTTGCAGTAAGCAATGAAACATCAAATTTGTGGCACCAGAGACTAGGCCACATGAGTGAGAAAGGGATGGAGATTATACACTCAAATGGAAAACTTTTAGGTCTACAGTCTGTGGAGATAGACATATGCGAAGATTACATACTTGGAAAGCAAAAGAGAGTCAGCTTTTAGACAAGTTGCAGAACCCCAAAGAAGGAAAGGCTAGAGCTTATTCACTCTGATGTTTGGGAACCAACGATCGTCTCATCCATTGGTGGAAAACACTACTTTATGACTTTCATTGATGATCACTCTCGGAAGGTATGAGTTTACTTTATAAAGCATAAGTCTGAAGTATTTGAGGCTTTCAGAAAATAGAAAGCTATGGTGGGAAATGAGACGGGTTTAAAGATCAAAAAGCTCAAAACCGATAATGGTGGTGAATATGAAAACACCAGATTCAAAATTTTGTGCTATAAGCACGAGATCAGAATGGAAAGAACTGTGCCAAGCACGCTTCAACACAATTGTGTAGCTGAGCATATAAACCGAACGTTGATAGAAAGAGCCAGAAGCATTCGTATACAGTCAGGTCTACCGAAGTAGTTCTGGGTGGAAGCAGTCAACACGACAGCTTACTTGATCAACTGAGGCCCATCTGTTCCATTGGAACACAGAATACCAGAGGAGGTATGGAGCAGAAAAGAGGTGAAACTATCACATTTAAAAGTTTTCAGCTGTGTAGCATTTGTGCATATCAGTGATCAAGGCAGGAATAAACTTGATCCCAAATCCAAGAAATGCACATTCATCGGTTATGGTGAGGATGAGTTTGGATACCGCATTTGGGATGACGAAAACAAGAAAGTGATTCGTAATAGAGATGTGATTTTCAACAAAAGGGTGATGTATAAGAACATGCATAAAATAGATGCCAACGACTCAGAGCAGAATGAGTCAGTATTTGCATATACAAATGATGTCCCAAATAGTTCCGCAACGGACCCAATTGTATTGAGAAGGTCTTCTCCAGCTCTTGTATTGAGAAGGTCTTCTCCAACTCATATGCCTAATAGGAGATACATGAACTATATGTTACTGACTGATGGAGGGGAGCCAAAATGCTATGATGAAGCTTGTCAGACTCGAGATTCTAGCAAGTGAAAGCTTGTCATGAAAGAAGAAATGAAATCTCTCATCTCCAACCAGACATGAGAACTAGCTGAGATACCTATGGGAAAGAAGACATTTCACAACAAATGGGTGTACCGGGTGAAAGAGGAGCATGATGGTTCCAAGAGATACAAAGCCCGCCTAGTTGTCAAAGGGTTTCAGCAGAAGGAATGAGTTGACTACACTGACATTTTTGCTCCCGTTGTGAAGCTCAATACTATCATATCAGTGTTGAGTATTGTAGCCATTGAAGATCTTCATCTTGAATAGTTGGATGTGAAGACTGCATTCCTTCACGGAGATTTAGATGAAGAGATATACATGTACCAACCAGAAGGTTTCTTAGAAAGAGGGAAGAAGAACATAGTGTGCAAACTTAATAAGAGTTTGTATGGCCTGAAACAAGCCCCGAGACAATAGTACATAAAGTTTGACAGCTTTATGCACAAGGAAGGTTTCCAAAAGTGCAATGTTGACCACTATTGCTACTTCAAGAGATATAGGTCCAGTTATACCATTTTACTACTTTATGTGGATGATATGTTAGTAGCAGGTTCATATATGGATGATATCAGAAGGTTAAAGCATCAATTATCAAAGGAGTTTGACATGAAAGACTTGGGTCCACCAAAGAAGATTATTGGAATGCAAATCACAAGAAATAGAGAAGAAAGGATCCTTGCAGTTATCTCAAGCAGAGTACATCAATCGTGTTTTGCAGAGATTCAACATGGGCGATGCCAAGCCAGTTAGCACACCCTTGGTAATGAGTGCTCAAAAAACACTAAAATTACCATGATTTTATGCACATTAATTGATTAAAAATATATATATATATATGTTTTATCATATATTTATATAAATTTGTCTTTTTCGGAATCACGGGTATTTTTATTATTTTTCAGGTATTTTGGCTTAAAAACGTAACTTAAAGACTCAAAAAGAAATACTGGAAGCAATACATCACAAATACATTAATAAATAAATAGGGAAATGTCAACAAATATGGAAAAATTAGACAAAATGAGTCAAAAATGTCAAAAAGAAGAAAATAGCGACGCCGTGCCGCCCAGCCGCGCCGAGCCCCGCACGCCCCACGTCCGCGTGCATCTCTCCTACTTCTGCTCGCGCCCGTGCACACAGCACCTGCTTCCGCGCGCACCGCTGTCCATTTCGCCCCATATTCGCGCGCAGTCGCCTCATGACATCATGCTGATGTCATTTATGACATCAGCAATTGCACTCCGCGTTTCCACAATTTTTTAACATTTTTTCACTCACTTATTCTCCTCATCCGCACTTATAAATACTCCTCTTCTCTTCACTTCTAAACACACCTCAAAACACACTTCTCTCTTCTTTCTTTCTCTCCATTTCTTAGTTTTTTGTTTTTTTAGTTTTTAGTTAATTTCTCTTAGTTTTAGAGTTCTTCCCTTTTTGGGAAGAACTAATTATGTTTTTGTAATTTATTAGCTTTTTGATTCAATAAATGGGAGTGCAAATTTTGCTTGGAGGTTTTCCAGTAACGAGAATAGCATCGAAGTTCTGTAAGGATTTTATTTTCTTTACAATTATTTTTTATGCTTTATTTTTACATGTTGTATTTAATTTGTCTGTGATTAAATTTAACTATGCTGGCTGTTTATAAACATGATGTAATAATAACGTTGTTATGCTTGCAAAATATTAAATAGGTGAAAATCTCTAAAATGAATTGATTTTGTTTTTATTCAAGATTTTATATTAAGAATGTTAGAGAGAAATATATTATTTTTCATTACAAACTTAAACCTGAAAATTAGATTTTAAGGTTTAGTTATCCGGTCTGATTTAGAGTAGTGCTCTTTTATTTGTTGGTACAATCGCCCGGTAGTTAGAGTGAAGCTCTATTTCAAAAGTTTTTATAAGAATTATTATCTGAAAATGTATTGACAACATGTTTTCAATATTGGTTTTAAAACTTGAAAGTTAGTACTCAGATAACTAAATTCTTAGGGTTAATTTGGACATCTTGAATAAAGTTTAAACTGTCTAACCCCACCAAATGTGGCATTTAAATGGTTTATTTTCAATCTCTTAGAAAAAGGAATTAATTTAATTAAGCAAATTAGTTATCAACCACACCTATATGTGTTAATTGATTTGTTTAGTTAACAAAGAATATCTAACCCCACCAAAGATGGTATTCATATAAAAAAGGGAGAATCAATAAATATCAATTTATATATTTAATAACCTAAATAATATGAGCAAGCATAATTAACTTAGTTATTATATCCATAAATACTCCACTATTATAAAAGATAAAATTTTCATAAATATTTATTGAATCTATGTTTATTTTTATGTAAGTAGATTAAAACACAAAAACCCAAAATATCGTGACAGGATGTTTAGGATTTAATTTCGTTTTTAAAAGTTTGAATAATAAATTAAAAACCACATACATTCCTTCCTTAGATCGACCTTGGGAGTATACTTATCATTTTCTTCGAAATGATTCGTGCACTTGCGAGAGTTTTATAAATATAAAACCAAAGTATTGGCAAGAATCGGCGATGCCGGTTTTCGCTCATCACTTGGTCAGTCACTTTCGCCTATCCAAGGATCAGTCCCCTCAGACAGAGGAAGAAAAAGAATTCATGGCTAAGGTTACTTATGCCTCATCCATTGGAAGCTTGATGCACACAATGGTCTACACGAGACCAGACATTGGCCATGCAGTGGGAGTTGTTAGCAGATTTATGTCAAACCCAAGGAAAACTCACTGGGAAGCAGTAAAGTGGATTTTGAGGTATCTACGAGGCACCACAGGAAAATGCTTGTACTTTAGTAAAAGAGAATTAAAAGTACAAGGCTACATAGATGCAGACTTTGGAGGTGAAGTTGATCACCGAAGAAGCACCACCAGATATATATTTACTGTTGGAACTACAACTGTTAGTTGGATGTCACAAATACAGAAAATTGTCACTCTATCCACTACAGAGGTTGAGTATGTAGTAGTGACTGAAGCAAGTAAAGAGATGATATGACTTCAAGGTTTGTTAATCGAGTTGGGATTCAAAAAGGAGAAGAATGTTCTGCATAGTGATAGTCAAAGTGCAATACACTTGGTGAAGAATTCAACATTTCATTCTAGAACCAAACATATTGGACTTTGTTACCACTTCATCAGATCCCTATTAGAAGATGATGTGTTAATACTGGAGAAGATTCAAGGAAACAAAAATCCAGCAGATATGTTAACAAAGGTGATGACTATTGACAAACTGAAGTTGTGCTCAACTTTAGTTGGTATGCTAGATTAACAAAGACTAGAAAAGTTGATGCATTGATCAAGGTGTGAAAACAGATTGAAATCACTTTTCAAGTGAGAGATCGTTATAAAGCTCCTTAATTTAAGGAGCAAAACAATGAGCTTAATTCAAGAAGCCATTAATTTAAAGAGTAATTCAAGGAGTGAATTTTCCTATAAATAGATGTGTAATTGTAATGAATTAATCATACAAAATGTTCAGTCCAGTTGAGAGAAAAGCTTTTGTGAGAGAAAATTGAGAGTAATTTTCTTGGATGTAATTGGGTTATGGGTTGTGAGTTGTGAGTGTTATAAACACCTTGTGTAATTTCTCATATTTCAATAAAAAGATCTGTAGCAGGTCCGGAGACGTAAGCAAGATTGATCGAACTTCGTTATCAAAATTGTGTCTTATTTTTCTATTCATGTTTTTTCATAAGTCCGAATTATCGAAAATTTGTATAATTTTCCAATATATATATAATATTTTTTTCAAATTTATTTATTGGCTTAAACTTTTAATAAATCTATTGTTTACTAATTTACAAATAAAATAATAAAAAAGGTATAAGTGTACGATAAATCTGGCAAATTGTACTTAATTCTCAGAATAACTTTCATTCTACGTTATAAAGCAACATATGTAGATCAAATTTGTATAGTTTGATTGTATGTCACATTAATTATATCTTTGACCTTGAAACTTATCCTGGAAAATTATAATGCTAAATACAATCCAAATTTGCCCTTCTCTTTGAAGTTGTTCACTTTTCCATGTGAATTAAAACAAAGATAAGGAATTTGCTTATTTTCCATTTACTCTCTCTCCTCACAATTAGAGTGTAGATTTTCTTCAGAAAAAAAAAACTTGTACATATTTGTTATTATTATTTTACATACCTCTGATTGTGAGTAAACTATTAGTTCTTCTAGGAGGCCGACCGACTTTCTGTGATCAAATAAAGTTTTGAAAAATCAAAGGCGATTTAGAAGATGAAACATGACCAAGAATTGGGTACTCTTTTATTTATTTTTTTAGTTTTTATTGTCATTGTAGTATTTTGTTTGTGAGTTACTTCGGTCAATCTAAGTAAGTTGCCACTTGCAACCAAAAATATATTATTATTTTTTCAATTTATATATTAAATTTTATTTTTAACTCTAAAAAATGTATATTATTTTTTATACTATATAAAAAAATATATGTTTAATTTTCATAAATATAAATATAATATCATTGGTACGATCCACAAATTGTGTGGTTATATAATAATAATAGTATATATATATATATATATATATTATATAAAAGTTTAAATTAAATATTATAAATTTTTGGATGAAATTATCTATAAATTTTAAAATAATTATTGTTATTATCCATAATCCTTTTATTATTTTATTATCAACAAATAATAAATCATTAATATTTAAAATATTAATAATTATCTAAATATTATTTAAAAGATTAGCATAAATATATATATTTATATATTAATTATTTGATAGGAAAACGAAAGTATAACTCGTATACCGAGTTAATTGCATCATCATAAAACTAATCTTTCATTGCCGTCCAAAGGAGAACGAAACCAAGTTGATATTTGTGTCTCACTAATAAATAATGCTAGAATGAACGATATCATAGGCTATTGCATCCATTCTGATACTTAAATTTATTTAAATGAGTCTGTCGATTGAGATCACAGAGGATACAAATTTGAGAGCGTCTCTTTTGAAGATAAATACTATAAGCTTAATTAAAAGAAAATTTGATAAATAATTTATATTTATTAATTAATATAATAATTTGATATATTAAATAATTAATATAATAAGTTATATTTTAGTTATTAATATATATTTAAACATAAATTTAATTTTTTTAATATAAATACAATTAAAATTATATTGATTGTGTGTTGACTATAATTATTTAAATTTTTAATAATAACTATGAATAATTAAATATAATCACTCATATTATGTGAATTTTTCATTCAACTATTTAGATACACAATTTCTTTATTTTAAGTTTTTAACAAGTTACATATTTTTGAATGGTATATATTACACTCAAGTACATAGTTAAGATTTAAGTTTCAAATATAAATGTGTTAGGTAAGATTTAAGTTAAATTACATTCATTTTAATATCTTTAATATTAAACATCATCAAATTATATACAATTTAAATTAATAGAGTGTTATTTTTATTATTATAAATTTTAAAGCTATTAATTTATGTATTTTTAATATTTTTTATAAAATACAACTTATTCACCCCTAACTAACTTTTGTTTATGACCTGACCACCACTATTCATATAATTTATTCAAATATTAATTATTAAAACAATTACAATAATATATTATGAATCATTTGTGCACATAAAATAAAACATTATACCCAATTTTGATCTAACTATTTTTGCATATTTTAAATTTTGTTGTATTAATACAAAAATATCAGGTACATTTAATTATATGTTGCTTTTCTTTTGAAAATAATCAATTCAAATTGAATTTTTCATACAAGATTGAATAAAAATATATTTATTTTAACGTTTAATTCAATCACTTCTAAAATTATAATAATCAATATATATTTTCTTTATATACAAGGCATAATAATAAAGAAAAAAATGAAAGTTAAATAAGAGCATAAATGTAAAATATGAAAAACAAAATTGTAAAAATCACTAAAAAATGTTTTACTTTTATGTCTTGTATTTAATAATAAATAAGTATTCTTTATAAATTATTAAAATTATTTGTTAAAATATACATGAATTGTAGCTATTTATTAATTTAATATTCATAAATATATTTTCAACATATAATAATAATAATACTAGTATACTAAAAAGATATATTTATTGTAACATTAATATATCTATTAATAAATATTATTAGTAAATTTTAAATAATTTTGTAACGAGATAGTGCCTAAAATATCAATTCGTTCAATAATACTCTAGCATTTTTATTTCACACCTATTAAGATAATAAAACATTTTTGCTAGGGATATTACCACCTCAAGTCCCTCAACAATTACATTCATGTATCAAAGATAAATATCAATATTTTGATTCATAAAATATTATTTTAATAAATGTTAGAAATAAAATATTTAATGATTGTTTTCTATTCTGTGATTCAAATGAATACATATGGTTTCTTTATATAGGAATTACAAGTAAAATAGACATGTCTAAAGTAACTACATATAGATATTTTTAAAGTAAATAGATATACATTAGTAGATATATATATACATTAATATGTTATTATATATACATTAACAGCCCCTTAAAATCAAGGTGGATGTGGGACCAACTTGAGGTTGTCAACCAAATTACGAGTACGTCCTTTGGGAAGTGTCTTAGTGAAGATATCTACAAGTTGATCGTTGGAGTAAATGGAGAAAAGCTTGAGAGCACCATGGACAAGATGAGAGCGAATAAAGTGACAATCAATCTCGATGTGTTTAGTCCGTTCATGAAAGATATCATTGTGAGCAATATGAATGGCACTCTGATTATCACAATAAATAAGAGTAGCATTGGATGTGGTCACACCCAAATCCTTAAGAAGCCATCGTAGCCAAAGAAGCTCAGATGTGGTATCAACAAGAGCACAATATTCTACTTCAGTACTGAAGCGGGCCACGAAGGATTGTTTCTTACTTCGTCGAGATATCAAAGAAGAACCAAAGAGAAAGCAATAACCTGTAGTGGACCTGCGATCAATGAGATCTCCTGCACAATCAGCATCAGAGAATGCACGAAGTACTAAAGGAGAATCAACTGAGTAAAAAAGGCCATGGAAGATAGTGCCTTTCAAGTATCGTAGAATACACATAACATCAGCATAATGAGTTGATCGTGGAGCAGATAGATACTGGCTCACCTGATGAATAACATAAGAAATGTCTGGACAAGTAACTGTAAGATAAACTAGGCTGCTAACCAAACATCTGTAAAGAGAGGGATTAGACAATGGTTGCCCTTTTGATGGTGTGAGATGCGCATTAAGTTCAACTGGAGTGTCAACAGTCTTGTTGTCAGTGAGTCCAACTTGAGATAAGAGGTCAGATGCATACTTAGCTTGAGTAATATAAAGACCATCTGTGGAACGAGTGATCTCAAGACCCAAGAAGTAGTTGAGATGTCCAAGGTATTTCATCTCAAACTGCTCACTAAGAAAATCCTTAAGTTCTTGAATACCACTGAGGTCATCACAAGTTATGATCATATCATCCACATATAGGAGAAGAAAAATGGTGCATTTATCATTGCGACGAAGAAATAGGGCAGAATCATAAGGACTGATAGTGTAACCCAAGCGAAGGATGGTGGAGCTGAACTTGGCAAACCATGCTCGTGGAGCTTGTTTAAGGCCGTAAAGTGCTCGTCGAAGGCGACAAACCTTATTTGTTTCAACAGAAAGACTAGAAGGAGGTTGCATAAAGACTTCTTCATGCAGATCCTCATTGAGGAATGCATTTTTGACATCCATATGAAAAAGGTCCCATTTGCTAGCAATGGCCACAGCTAAGAGGGTACGAACAGAGGAAATACGGGCAACTGGAGCAAAGGTCTCTTCATAATCAATCTCATACTCTTGTGTAAAACCTTTTGCTACAAGACGAGCCTTGTAGCGATCAATGGACCCATAAGAACGAGTCTTGATCTTATAGATCCACTTACTACCAACCACAGACTAACCAGAAGGGAGAGTAACCAGATCCTAAGTATGGTTTTTGGTTAATGCATCAATCTCTTATTTCATTGCAATATGCCAAAAAGGGTTAGTAGATGCCTCGCGATAGGTGTGAAACTCATGAAGTGTAGCAAGGGTAGTGTAACAATGATAGTCAAGTAAATGTGTAGGAATGGATCTTACCCGGGTTGAGTGGCGAGGTGGAATGTCTTGTGAAGGATCTTCAGGCGGAGCAAGAGCAGGGGACCTATGTTCAAGGTGGGATAGCTTGTTATCAACTTGTTCTTCTTCAACCTGTCTAGGATAATCATCAAAAAAATATGAAGATTGAATAGTGAAGTCCATAGGTGGATTAGGAGTATCTTTAGAAAGAACATGAGACTCATTTGGAAAGATTTCTAAAACATTTGAATTAGTTAGGGAAGAACGAAAGTGAGAAAGTTCAACAAATAAGCGGTGTTCCCAAAAGACAACATTTTGGGAAATACAAAGACGATGTGAGACATGATCATAGCATCGATACCCTTTTTGAGTTTCACTATAACCAAGAAAACAACAAAGTCTAGATCGAGGCTCAAGTTTGTTATGTTCATAAGGTTGAAGAACAACAAAACAAGCAGATCCGAATGAACGAAGGGAATGATAGTTAGGAGATGTCATAAAAAGGCACTTATACGGAGTCTGATTATGAATGACAACGCTTGGAATGCGATTAATGGCATGAACATCATGAAGAGAAGCTTCACCCCAAAATGGGACAGGAACTTTGGTAGAAAGAAGAAGAGCACGAACAATGTCAAGAACATGACGAAGTTTTCTTTCGGCTTGACTGTTTTGTTGAGAGGTTCCTGGACAGGTGAGATGATGTACAGTGCCATAGGAGTGTAACCGAGTTTGAAAAGCATTTTGAGTATATTCAAGAGCATTATCAAATCGAAAAGTTTTGATATGTTTGGAGAATTGTGTTTCAACTATTTTTGCAAAGTTATTGTATATTGGTAAGATTTCAGAACTAGATTTCATTGGAAATATCCAACTATAACGAGATTTCATTGGAAAGATCCAACTATAACGAGAATAATCATCAAGAAAAACAACAAAATATCGAGATCCACTAATACTAGTAACAGGAGAAGGTCCTCAAACATCAGAATGAATTAACTCAAAATACTATTAGAGATAGTTTTACTATTATTGAAAGGTAAAGCTGGTTGTTTTCCTAACTGACATGAAGTACAATCAAAATTGTCTTTGGACACAGAACCCAATAGACCTTTAGAAGCTAACTGTTGTACCCGAGTGGATGAGGCATGACCAAGACGAGAATGCCAAAGTGCGAGAGAAGGTAAGGAAGAAACTGCAGCAGTTGCAGCAGCAATAGATGGAAGATGAAGATTGTTTACGGGAAACATACGTTTGACCCTAGGACCGGTCCCAAGCTCTTGCCCCGTTCTCGGATCCTGCATAATACACCCAGAATAATAAAAAATAAGGCGATATCCTAGTTCGGCTAATTGTCCCACCGAGTATAAATTATAGGATAGGTCAGGTACATGGAAAACCCCAGGAACAGAGAGGGTAGATGTCGAAACAAAACCTAGACTATTCCCATGAATGATGGAACCATCAGTTATATGAATATTAAGGGGATGTGGTGCAGGGTCAAGTTTGGAGAATAAAGATGAATGAGGTGTCATGTGATTGCAATATGTAGAGTCAAAAAGCCAAGTTTGAGACTTACCGGGCAAAACTGAGAGAGTAGTGGAAAGAGATGCATTACTAGCCATTTGAACAGCCTGAGTTATGATCTTCTGTAGTTCAGTGGATGAGAGGTTGATAGTGGATCCAGAAGATTGTGACTCTGCTAAACTAGAAGGAATTTGCGAAGTAGGCTTAATATTAGCAACATCAGCAGTAGATTTGTTGCGACGGTAACAAGTCTCAATGGTGTGGCCATGACGCTTGTAATAATTGCAGAACCTTTTTATTGTTCTGCCTACGACGATTTTAAAAGCCAGAGGAATCACTTGATTGTTGAGGTTGTTCAATGGCAGGAGTAGGAGGAGTAATAGCCAAAACATTGAGCTTATTCTAGGCTTGAAGGGTTGCAAGCCGAGCTTCTTCTCTAACCAATTCATTTACACCAGTATCAAGAGAGGGAGGAGGACTACGATTAAGAAGCTGACCTCGGATTGGCTCAAATTCCTTGTGGAGTGACATCAAGAACTCATAGAGATGAAATTCATACTTAACTATAGCATATGGTTGAGCATCTGTTGAGCATGCTCAAACTGGATCACAAAGGTCAATTTGGTCCCAAAGGAAGCGAAGCTGATCAAAGTAGTCATTGATAGATTGCCCTGGTTCTTGTTGAAGTTGATGCAATTCAACTATTAGCTGATATTTCATGGATCTGTGAGTAGTGGAGTACCTTTTGACCAACATATCCCATGTTGATTTGGCATCATCAAAGCTGCCCAACAGATTAGAGATGGAGGGAATGGAAGTATTATGAATCCATATGAGGATCATGTGATTATGACTATCCCATTCAGTTATGCGACAAAGGAAAATAGCATCTTCTTCACTTGCTTTTTTAACAGGAATGATAATTGTACCAGTACAATAATTTCAGAGCATACGACCCTTAAAAAAACTGCGCATAGCTTGAGACCATGACAAGTAATTCTTGGTCCCTTCCAATATAGTATTGATAGGGCAAGAAACAAAAGCATCCTTTTTATCCATTTCAAAACACAATATGCAAAAACGGACTGAAAAAATGAGATCTATGCGAAAAACTGGGTAGGGTGAACCTATATTGTGAAATTCCGGTAAACGGTCAACGAGTAGTACGGTTAACGGTCAGCAGGTTCTATGACATCAGTTGTAGGCGATGATGATGTCACGAACAGAGCGTGGCGTGTTGGCACGTCAGATCCATGCGCAGTTGCTGTTGGCGGTGTGTGAGGGCACGTACAGAGGCTTATGAATGTGAACTTCCACGGTTATGTAGATCGGGTCGTGGCGATCACAATGGTATCTTCATATAGGTCGTGGAGTTAAGATTAACGGCGGCGCCGGCGCCGCGTGAATGGACGTGCAGATTGTTTGAGCGACGCGTGAGGGAGCGTGCGGTGTCCGATGGTTGCGATATTTTCACGGTTGTGTAGAACTGGTCGAGCCGATCACAGTGGCATATGCAGAATTTTTTTTGAAACAATATACACGGCGGCGACGGTGATTGTAGTTGTTTGTATGGTGCGGAACTCCTTAACAATGACGACTGTAGTTCCGGAACTTAAGGACAACAGCTGAAAGACGTCGGAGGTTCAATAGTGAATTATTGCAGCGGCTATTGCAACAACGGAAGCTATACGGGTTAAGTAACACCAAAAAAGAAAACATTGTTAGAAAGACAAGAATAATGACTCTGATATCATGTTAGAAATACTTAATGATTATATTCTATTATATGATTCAAATGAATACAAATAGTTTATTTTATATAAGAATTATAAGTAAAATAGATATGTTTAAAGTAAATACATATAAATATTCCCAAATTAATTAGATATATATTATTATTTGTATATATACATTAATATGTTACTAAATATACGTTAACAATAAATATTCATTTCTCAATTAAAAATAAATAAATAATAAATCACAAGCTATATTCTCCAAAATTATATTTTGTAAAGCTTTGCTGGTCCAATTTGTTTCTATTTTTATTTCTTTGTTATATATAGTTTGTAATACTAGCTTTCCCTTTAAATAAACAACTCTAACACCTTATTGCAGTATAATTTCTCATTGCTTTTATTTAGAGTGCCCCTAAAACTCCTACTTCATATCACAATCAAAGGTAAATTATGTACGCAGCTTCCTATTTACGCTTTTATAGGATGGTGATAGTAGCCCTACCTTCCAAATATATACGTTGGATTCTCAAACTTCTCTCCATGCTAATTCGCTACAAGTACATATTAAATGATTTAAGTATAGGAATTGATTGTATAACCAGTGAGAAACCATTTTTTAAAATTGTTAAATAAAAAGGATAAAAAAAGATGATGTATGATATATTTGTCTAGACTTATCACTTAGATGCTTATTATTAGTATCGTGTGTGGTGTTAGGTCTTGTTACCACAACAAGTTAATACATTTATAGGTTTTATCTCGTAATGATTTTGTTAAAAAATAAAATTTATACTAAAACATTGATTTGGTGTGAAAATGTATTAATTTAATACAAAATGATTTATTCTTAACATAAAGTTTTGTAATAAATTTTAACATGATAAGAAAATACCTTATCATAACATCCATAAATACTTATTTTAAAAATGATTTTAATAAAAAATAAAAATAAATTTAAATATCTTATTAATTAGATAAATTCTAGAAACCATATATTTACAAAATCTAATTGGGCATCCTAAATTAAAGTCGTGTTAAATATTGAACAACCCCTCAAGTTAAGTATGGTAATTCGTTAAAATAAATTAAATTGTTTAGGGCATGTGCTACGATTCTTGTTCATTGATTTCTTCTAACAAAATTGTTTTAAGTGACTGACAGAGTCTAGGAGACATATTAAATATTAAAATCCTTATTAAAAAAAGGTGTCATTAATAATACAGTTAAAGTACTGTAGTACAAAATTTATAAAATTAATTTATTAATTATTGGTTAAAAATAAAATCTAAAATATTATTAATAAATTAAATTGGGATTTATTATTTTGTAAAAGACAAGAATAACATAAAATTAATAAAATAGAAATAACACAATTTTTAAAAGCAAATAATAATAAACATATAATTATGATTTATCATCACAGCTAGATTATATTTCAACTAATTTTTGCTAAGATCCAACTGGTTTTTAAATTATAAACCTATTGCATAATTTAAAATCCTTTTTTAATTTTAAGACTAGCATTAGAATAAATATTGTGTTTCATAAAGTACGATTAAGATTTAGTACACCAAAACATTTAAATTAGATTTACACAGGTAATAACCTCTCTTTAATTCTTCAATAACCTTATAATTATAAAATTTATTTCATTCATTTTATTATGATCTAAAAATATAATAAATATGTTAAGTAAAATTGAATAGATTAAATTAGGTGATTATAGAATAAGCTTACAAGCCGTCATGTATCGACGTAATATAAGTATTGAAATGCAACATATTAATTTATACAATAATAATTAATTTAATTATATTTAATATTAAATATATTTAAATAATTATAATTTAATTTAAAAAATATTTAAAATTAAATAGTAAATAATAATAATATATAAAATAAACATAAAATTATTATTTTATGGTTATAAATTTTAAATAAAAAAAATATATATTTAATAAAAAAATGCCTGATTGTTTCAAACCGAACTAAAACTAATTCAAAATAGATAAATTTTGATGAAAAAGTTATAAACCTAAACTAATTGATAGATTTTGATTTTATTATAGAAAAAACTATTTATAATTAAAATGATAGAATTTTTAATTATAAATTATATATTATATTTTAAAACTTAATATTAATATAAAAATTTTGTTAAAATATTTTTTGGTTATTTGAAAATTTTAAATTTAAATAAATATATTTAGATTATTTGAAATTTAATAATTATGTATAATTTATATTTATATTTTTATATGATATAATGAATGGCACATGAGTAATTAAGTATATAAATTTGATATTTACCGTAAAACATGACTCGATTTTTAATTAGTGAGCTTTATGTGTAATATTAATAATTAGTAAAAAAGATTTATTTTTTATTATTAAAACTAACGGATCAAACCAACTTCTTGATCAGTTGGCGGTTCCATTTAATGTTTTTAAAAACTAATAATAACGGTTTGGTTTTTATTTCGTGATAAAACCGAATAAAACCTATGCATAGTTAAGGAGGTTATTTTTATTGTTTTCTCAAAATAAAACGCACCGTTTATAACAGTATACACTATACACTATACAGCTCCTTATCTTTCTCTTCGCCGAGCAACGTGTCCTCTCATTCAGACATTCCTCTCTCTCCCACCTAAGAGATGCTTAAAACTCACCGTTTCACCATGCAAACGCTACCACCACGAGCGATGCGCCCTCTTTGTCTCACATCTTCGTTAACTCCGTCGCTTCCGGCTTCGCACTCTCGCTACCTTTGCTTCTTACGCGTTTCATTTCCCATTTTCCATAATTGCAAGTCTCGCCCAAACTTTCAGACTATTTCTCCTAAAGTCCCTTCATTGACCGTTCGAAGTTGCGCTTCTATCTCAGCTAAGCCATCTTCGGAACTCCGAAAGAAACGTGCTGGGTCGGAGTCTGATGAGAAGCTCCGGGCCCTTCGAGAACTGTTTTCGAAACCCGGAATTGGCATAGACGCCTATATCATTCCCTCTCAGGATGCTCACCAGGTTCTAAATTGATTTAATATATTAGCTTCGATTGCATTTTCTTCCTTTGTGTTGTATTTGTTTCTTTTGATATTTATTATACTTTGTGAGTCTTAGACTGTGGAAATCAATTATATTACTTTTAGTTTGAGTTATTATCTTGAGCTGTATATAAGTCGTTTCGATTGTTCACTAATGCTTTTTTTTTAATAAATCAATCGTTGTAGTAATTTGGGACATTGATTTGGTCAACTGTATTTTATTTGTCAATTAATTTCCTTTTGTTTCTTTCTATTTATTCACATGTATAAGTTTTTATTACAGAATTCTTAATTATTTGAACTGAAGTTTGGATTTGGGTGTTAAAGTTGCCTTTCCTAATTGTTTCTGTTTATTTTGGTTTTTAGAGTGAGTTCATTGCTGACTGTTATCAGAGGAGGGCTTATATCTCTGGATTCACGGGTAGTGCTGGAACTGTTGTTGTCACAAAGGATAAAGCAGCTCTTTGGACTGATGGGCGCTATTTTCTTCAGGTTACTGAACTAAACAAATAGAAGAACTCTGTTTTACTTTGACGATGCTGGTTTTTTGAGTTCTCTCTGCTTGAGAGATTTATCTATTGTGCTAGTATAATATTATTTTGAAACAGGGTTTATGTGTTACCATATTTCTTGTTATGATTAGGCTGAGAAGCAGCTAAATTCTAGTTGGAATCTCATGCGGGCTGGTAATCCTGGTGTTCCTACTACTACTGAATGGCTTAATGAGGTTCTGGTGTCTGGTGGACGTGTTGGCATTGATCCTGTGAGAAATTTTTAGCCTTTAAAAGTTAAAAACGTTGTTGCAATTTTTTTTTTGGTTATTATGCTTCTGTGTGCTGCAAATTTCTTGTTGTTTTTTAGTTCAGTTTTGAATCAATCCGAAGTAATTGGAGCCCACATTTTCATGACTCCACCTTCTCTTGATCCTGTGAAGGGAGCAGTTTCTCTTTTCATCTGATGCTGCAGATGAATTGAAGGCGGTCATTTCTAAGAAGAATCATGAATTAGTTTTCTTATATGACTTGAATCTTGTGGATGAAATATGGAAAGAATCTAGATCAAAGCCGCTAAACAATCCAATTCGAGTTCATGACATAAAGTATGCTGGTTTAGATGTGGTGTCCAAATTGTCATCTCTAAGGTCTGAACTTGTTGATGCTGGAGCATCTGCAATTGTCATATCCATGCTTGATGAAATTGCATGGCTTTTGAACTTGGTAATAACTCTTAAAGGCTTGCTTAAGACCCAATTTTTCAATAAGGCCTTAGCTGACATGCTTGTAGTTTATTTTAGCTAATTTACTGTTGTTTCACAACAAATTTAGAAAGATAACTCCATAAATATTCATTAATGTTCTAGTAGTCGTTCTTTACCTTTTCATTCTAAAGGTACTTTTTTCAATTTTTTCTCTCTCTTTCCAGAGAGGAAGTGACATCCCACATTCACCTGTTATGTATGCATACCTTATTGTGGAGATTGATAAAGCAACATTGTTTATAGATGACTCTAAAGTCACATCAGAGGTGATGTATCACTTGAAGAATGCCAACATAGACTTAAGGCCCTATGATTCCATCCTTTCTGAAGTAAAAAGGTGAGTTTCCAAAGCTGGGAATTTTCTGCAACACATTTCCATTGAAGTGAGCAAGATCTGAATTTTCGTATGAAAAATACAATATTTGTTTAACCTAAGAAAGGTTTTTGGATTGGCAAAAACAAAAAGGTTTGCACTATAATGGCCTGGTGGTGGTTATCATGTATATGCAAGTATCTGTTGGATGCTATGACATAGAAAAGATGAACAAAGCTGAATAAATCTGCCCAGTTTCAACCAACTTATCAAAAGGACCTTTCTGGATAAAACACTTTTCAGACTCTGAATCCACGAACTAAAACAGCTTAAGCAAGGTTCAAAGAGACGTAAACGGGTACCGAGATGACTGTCCTAAATGAGGCAAGATGTAGCCTCAAGGTGGTATGAGGCGTAAGCTTCACTTAAAATTGGAAAAAATATATAAAATCCTTAATAACTTATTATATAGAATAAAAATACACTAAAAGTTAAGACACAAATCATAAAATGTAAGAATAATACAAGTAGTTTAGATATAAAATCACAAACCCTATAAATAAATGTCTAAAACACGGTAAAATTCAAATAAAGTTGAACCACAAATAATATACAAAACATGTTTTAATATGTTGATCATTGTTAGTTTCTTCTTCTTCATTTCTTGAGTCTATTAATTTAAACCCTCACCCATCACTCGTCAACACCCTTTATCACTAATGGTTTATCATTCATTGAATTATTATAATATCTAATTCTAATGTCTTATTCATGTTCGTCAATATCTTTATTTACCTTTACCTTTAGTATTTATTGGTGGATTTTTCTTCTAGTTCTAAAAGATTTTTCACTTTTTTGGTGAGATGTTCCTTCTTTTTTTACAACCAAAGTCTCATCATAAAGTTCATTTGTATCTCTTAGTTGTAAATTTTCTAGGTCTCTATCACCAACACACCATTTATCATCTGATGACACATCATTAATTACTAAAAGATCCTCATTTTTTTTAAGTGTCTTAAGTTTTATGTGCCTATTTTTAAGTTTCTTGTTATATATAATATAAATTAAAAAATTCATCCTTGATGTGCTCAATCGGTATTATGAAAGAACTCTAGGAGTCCTTTCATATCTTCTTTTTCTTTTATTTCATTTAATGACTATTGTGCTTTTATAAAAAATCTGCCTACCTTTAAAACAACACATTGTGGCGTTTTATTGTTTCATGAAAGAGACTTAAACGTCATGGTGTCTCAAGGTGCATAGCCTCAAAGCGTACGCCTCACTGTAAATGGCGTAAGCTTCAAATTATGTAGATGAGGCACTAGCCTAGTGTGTTTTGTGAAACTATGAGCTTAAGGAAATTAGCAGTTTCTGACTTAAAAATATGTCCTTTCAGTTTGGCAGGACAAGGAGCTCAGCTTTGGTTGGATAAGTCCTCTGTTAATGCTGCTATTTTTAACACTTATACTTCTGCGTGTGAAAGATATTATGAGAGGCTTGAAAACAAAAGCAAAACTGAACTTGTAAAGAATTATTTTTCTAATTGGTCAAGTATCCCAAGTGGAGTCTATAAACCATCTCCCATCTCTTTTGCAAAAGCAATTAAAAATGCTGCTGAGTTAGAAGGAATGCGGAATTCTCACCTAAGGTAACTGTTTTCTCCAAATGGAACCCAGCTGGTATGCTTTCATCTAATTGATTGGTTTCAAATGTTTTGAAGATAGTTTTGAAGCACACATAATTGTTCATGTATGGATAAAACAGAATGGGTTTGAATGTTTTTTTTTTTTTGGTATTTTTCATGAAAGAGTACTTATTATAATTCAAAACATAGCTGCCGTTTTAACTCTCTGTAATTACAAATCAGATAAATATAACTAAAATTTTCTATTACTTAAATGCCAGAGATGAGTTTGGAGAAGTTGACAAATATGAGTGTGTTAATTCTGATGCAGGGATGCCGCTGCTTTAGCACAGTTTTGGGCCTGGATAGAAGAGGAAATACACAATGGTGTGAAATTAACAGAAGTTGATGTTGCAAACAAGCTGCTTGAATTTCGTTCAAAGCAGGATGGTTTCTTGGATACAAGCTTTGATACCATAAGTGGTACACGTCAACTTGTATTAATATAATCTTGACTACACTTTGTTAAGTTGTATAGCTTCTATTTGAAATTGAATATTTTGAATTTTGAAGAGATAAGTTACGTTACTTTTAAGTTAATGCATAATTGATCCAAATACGATGTTATGCTGTCATACATTTTAATTTATTGATTTAGTTTTTCATATTATCCTTCACTTCTCACACTTCAGCATTTCTTTCAGGTTCTGGTGCAAATGGTGCCATCATACACTACAAGCCAGAACCAGGTAGTTGTGGCATTGTTGATGCAAATAAACTATTTCTATTAGATAGTGGAGCTCAATATGTTGATGGTACAACTGATGTAACTAGGACTGTACATTTTGGCGAACCTACAGCACGACAAATAGAATGTTTCACCCGAGTTTTGCAGGTACTATTCTACCCCCCTTTCTGGTGGGTTTAATATCCTCCAGCCCTACTAGAGTTGTCAAGGATTTAAATTCCATCATAATATTCCTTGCTTATCTATTTGGTCTAAGTCCTATATAATATTTTGCCGATTTGTTTTTACGAAGTAAAAAATCTTTTTATTATCTTTTGTTATGTTCTTGCATTTGCTAATTCATTTCTTCATGCTTTCAGTTTGGGTGTCTGTGTTAGGAAAAGTGGTCTCCTGAAATTTTTTCATTGCATAAACAAGTGCATGTTGTGCTATTTCTCTGATTTTCTACTGCCAAGACGGACGACTTTACCATTCAAGAATATTTTTTTCCCTATTCAGATGCCTGACAGTTTCAATTGCAGGGTCATATAGCTCTTGATCAGGCAGTATTCCCTGAAAATACCCCCGGTTTTGTCTTGGATGCATTTGCTCGTTCTTTTCTTTGGAAGATTGGTCTCGATTATCGGCATGGTATTTTCTTAAGCTTTGTAATCTGGAAATCGTGCACAGAACACAGCGATGATTTGTTAATTGTGAATGATGCTTCTGTTATTTCGACAATATGTTAGGCACTGGGCATGGTGTTGGAGCTGCGTTGAACGTTCATGAGGGTCCACAAAGTATTAGCTATCGATATGGAAATATGACTCCTTTACAGTCAGGCATGATAGTGAGCAATGAGCCTGGCTATTACGAAGATCACTCCTTTGGTATACGGATTGAAGTATACCACTCATTCAGCTATCTTATACGTTCCTCAAATTTACTTTTCATATCACTGCTTAAAAGTACATGTATATTGAATATTTGTACAAGTTGCAAATTGAAAGGCTTGTGGAATCCTTAGATTGCCAAGTCATCCAAGCAGAGTTGATGTCAGGGTTAAATAGTGGGGGATTTTGATTAATTTTTATTTTGGTTCGTGCTTTATGGAATTTTTTTTGTGCTACTCTCATCAGATGTTAACACTTGGTGAAAGCTTGTGCAAAACTTCTAAACATATACATTATTTGCATGATATTCTTGTTCTTATTAGTCATTGTAGAAGCTTGTCTTTTGTACTGTATCCTCTCCTCTTGTACACGTCTTTCTTCATGTACACATATTTTTTCTCATACTTGATGCAATTTCTTGCTTAGGTTTGTTGATCTTCTTAATGGTTGAAAGGTCGTGGTGTTTTGCTTATTTGCTACTGCTTTTTGGTCGGTGTTATCACATTCATTTATGTTTTTCTTCTCATCCAGAATCTGCTTTGGGTGAAAGAGATTGACACACCAAACCGTTTTGGAGGAAATGGATACCTAGCTTTTGAAAAGCTCACATTTGTTCCGATTCAGGTATGCCTACATCCCTTACTTGATTCCAGCATCAGAACTTTTTGCTTTTTATGTATAAAAGAATTGGCATCTCTATATTTGTTATGCAGGCAAAATTGGTTGACATATCTTTGCTTTCTTTGGAGGAGATATCATGGCTTAATGATTATCATTCACAAGTTTGGGTAAAGGTTAGCACATACTCTTATATACAGCAACACTATTGTTGTTTGGGAATAGGTCATATCCTAAAATTTGATTTTTGTTACAACAGAAGGTAGTCTCCCTTATTAGCTCACCCGCTTTTGTACTTGCTACCTTCTCCAATAGACATGTGTTAGTAGATTAATCTTTGAAAATAACATATAATGTGAGACATGCAATATGTACGCATGTAATGCCTACAAACGTACACATGTACGTGTACATGCATGCTCGAAGAGTCAGGTCAATGGGCTGCTGTTAGGGGGTGGCCTATTGAGTGAGCTGAAGCTAAATTCACTCATTAGTTGATACTTTTATGGTTAAGCATTATGGCCTTGGTTTTTAACTGTTGTGTTGCTTACAGGTGTCACCATTGCTGGATGAATCTGTGCGTCAATGGCTTTGGAACAACACCCGACCACTTGTTAAGATGTAATGCTCGCCCCTACTGTGGTATGGTGAATATGACTCACCGTCCTCACTTTAAATTTAAATTATTAGAATTATACCAATTATTGTTCCATCGGATGGATAAGTTAGACTAAAGCGGACCGGATTACCACATCAATTCAAGAACTGTAATTTCTATTGATTTTAATTTTGAAAGGTTCTTATATTATTGTGACAACAAAGATTCCACCTTTATATGATTAATGTTCAACAATGTCTATATAATTTGTTTTATAAAGGTATATGAAAAACATTTATGTGCATCCACCTTATTTATTTTAGCACCCAGTAAGATGCAACACAATTAAATCTTAATGCTTCAACTCGTGAGGGTTATAATTTTCTAGATCATGAATTATTTTGTAAAATTTAATGATATTATCACAATTAATTTTGTTATTGTCATAATAAAAATAGAAAATAATTATTTTATTTATGTTATTATTTATATATTAATGTCATTATTATTGGATAAGATTATCATTAATAAATTGTTATGTTGTTAAAAATTTGAATTGCTTTTTTAAATGAAAAAGTAATTCAATCCTATAACTAATACTGGCATTCCTGGTAATGCATAACATGACTTGTTAATCTGACATGAATGATATACCACGAGTGTTTTTACTGGGATGTAAGGTGACAATTTATATCTTAAATTGATTGATTGAATTGAATTCAAATTATAAATATGAAATTAAATATAAATTGAATTAATTTTGAGTCTCTTCAAATAACTTGAAAAAAATCAAGTTGGTTAGGATAACAAAACTCATATTATAGGTATTTAGTATTTAAATGGGTCATTCATTAACAGTGATAATTATGAGAATAATTTTTTCACTAGATGTGTATTATATTTATTTTAAAATTGAAGAGATTAATATATGTGGTACTCTTTGTTTAGTGGTAGAGGAAATTTTTTTGTTTAATCTTATTCATAAACTTTTTTGTTTAATGATTAATGAAAATTCTATTAAGATTTGGAGTTGTTTTTTCAAACTTGAGTTTCTATAAGGACATAAAGATTTCTAACTTTTACATTAGAGGAGTTTGATAATGTTTATTTTTATCAAAATTATTTATAAATAACTTCTTGTTTTAAGAATTATGTTTCTTTAGTTTATGTTTACTAGTATTCTTATTTTGTAATTAATCAGTTATTGTAACATAATAGGTGTGTAAGAGAAGTTGTATTATCTATGAACTTTTTTGTGTGTGTGAGTTGTTCATAGTTATTGTAATATTATTTTTCTCATTTTTGAATTTTTATGTAATGTTATTTGAGCTAATGAGTTTTAATCATTAAATAAAATTCTTGATTTATAAAAAAAAATCTCAATTAACTAAAAAATATAATTAATAATTTGGGTTAGTTTGTTCTTATTCATTTGTATTTGGTTTAGATTTAGACTCACTTTTACTGTCTTAAATTAAATTTGAATTCAGTCAGGATTAAATCAATTTAGAATATGTTAGTCCGAACTAATTTGAATTGACTTAGTTTGCACGAATTAACATCCTTAGTAAAAAGAAACGTGTTTGGTATTTTAGTGATATTCATTTTAATCAAACGGTATTCTTGTGAATCTATATTTTTATAGTAGTATAATATTAATCTTCCTTTTTATTTTAATATAAGTAAATAATTCAATTTCATATTTTAAATTGATGATTTATCACATATTTAATATATGTGATATACGTAAAACATAATTATGTCACTTAGAGGGTTTGATATTTTAATAGTATCACTATTTAATAAAAGGTATAATGTACCAATAAATTTATATCATAATTAAAAATGTGTTAACATGTGATCCATATTTTTATAGTAATATATTAATAACTCATACATTTAATTTAATATATATTAGTGTTAATATTAATATTTAATTCAAAATTTTAGCATGTGTTACACCAATATATAAAAAATTAAAGACAAATTTGTCTTTAAGGTTGTTTTCCGTGGATGAATCACCTTTCAATCTTCAATTAGCCATTTTTTGTATGAACATCAGGTCACTTGATTTAGTCATATAATATCAAAATATTAGGATATTTCTTTTTTAGTTATGTCATTTTTAATTGATTATATTGTTCTTCTTGTTACCTAATATGTCTTACTTTGATTCTCATTTTATTTTCTGTTAGAATTCATCTTTTATATGTTCTTCTTTATCTTTTGGTTTAGATATTTTTTTTTGGAGAAAATTAAGGTGTGTTTTTTAAGTTATCTCTGTTTCTTTTGGATTTATTGTTTTTGTAGTTTTTCATATGCATTTTTATATTATAAATTATTTACACATTTTTAAACTCTTAATTTATATTGTTATTGTAACTTGACCGATATGAACATTTCTATAGGTTTGATTTTTTTTATCATTTTTAAATATATTTTTTGTTTTTGATTTTGAAATCTTAGTCTTTTCGTCTACTTAAATATTTTAATATTAAATAAAAGTTTTTTAAGTTTTTACGGTAAAATTATCTAAATAAATAAAATAATCCTATTATTAGAATTGTTATTATTATTATTGGATCAAAATTTATATTTTTAGAAACACTTATTGAATATAAATTTTAAATTATTTAGATATTAATCTTTTATTTTATGAAAATATTAATTTTAAAAAAATAAAAAATTATTTGAAGGAAAAAGACAAGGCATATAATTTGGGATGGAAAATCCGGAATTAAAATAGAAACTGTTATTGAGGGAACTGCCGGGAAGTGAAAATAATAAGAAGCCCGAGGTGGGATTGAAAAACGAGTATTATGAACAGAAATTCAGTTTACTATAAACAGCAATTAACGTCATGTACAAACCAGTAGTTGGGTTATTTAAGGCTGCATTTAAAACCATAGCATTCGGTTACTATGTATCGGCTACAATCAAGAATACGACATCGTTTGCATATGACAGCGCAGTAAAATCCATTTCTAACATGGTGAAAGTTTGTAAAGAGTTAAAAGACACGTTGTTCTACGTCTGACCCTGAGTCTCGGACAAACAAAAATCATATCCAACCTCAAAAATGAAAACAAGCACACTAGACTCACCGACAACTCACACTCTCACTGTAACAGTCTGAGAAAGCAAGCAAGATTTTTAAAGCTCTCTCTCTCTATTCTTGATCGTGTTAAAGCTTGTAAGGGCTGGTGTTGCTCAAACTAAGCTAGGTTAATGGCGGCGATTGGGAAGATGAAGCTTGACTCGCGGTGGCTTGCCGCTAGGTCAACAGATGTGCGACTTAGTGGGACCCAACTCACCACCACTCACCCTCCTTCCACCGGACCCAGCTCACCTTGGTTGGACGCTGTTGTCCCCGGCACGTATGGTCCCTTGCTCCTTTTATTTACTTTCTAATTTTAGCTTTTTGGCTCTGATTACAATTTGACCCATTCACTAATTTTAGCTTATTGGCTCCGATTACAATTTGATCCATCCACTGTGTTAGTGTTCGATTCTGCAGTGTGAATATGGACGCTTTTTGTTTCAACATTTTTTGGGCCTGATCATGTGGGGTTTTTCCTTCTTTTTTTCCTCTCTTTTTGGGTAATCTAGAGAGAGATGTTATTTCAGGAAATAATAAATATGCATTGGTAATTTAGTGTTTTTTTTATCATCTAATATATGAGTTGAAATGGACGAAAATTTTAATTTGGATTGAAAATGAATTGAATTTGTGGAAATTTTCAGTTTTTGTGACCTGATGATCACTTGAGGTTTATAAGAACATTTGGTATTTTGAAATGTAAGAACAATGGGACAACTTCTATAACTTATATTTCTTCATGCGCATGCCTCATTACATAATTAAGTAATTGTCAGGTGCTCTACGCTAATGGTGGTTTAATTGTCAGTGTGTTGGCTACCTTAGTGAAGAACAAAGTTGTTCCTGATCCCTTTTACGGTCTGGAAAATGAGACAATTATAGATATTGCTGATTCTGGGAGGGAATATTACACATTCTGGTTCTTCACAACTTTCCAATGTAAGCTGGTAAGTTATACCCCTTCACCCTTCTTCAAACTAACTGCTGATTGGGTTCAGGTTCACATAATACATTATGCTGCCTATTTTTGTGAAATTGTTAGATGTTTATTATTTGTTTCCACTAAATATCCTTCTAATCTATAGCCATTCTAAGATGTATTTCATAATTCTGGTTTCTCTTTTTCAATCAAATGCATGAATGAATATACACAAACTTATCAGATTCTCCAAAGTACAAAGAGATCAGGTTTTCTTGTTTTTACAACTTGTATCACTTTAAGAATAAATTTGTTTGTTTATAATTCTTTTTTTTTAAATTTAATTATGTGTCTCTTTGTGGATCTTTTATGCTCCTACTTTTTACTGAATCCCAAATCAACATCTTCAATTAAATTTCAGTCAGGTAGTCAGCACCTGGATTTGAATTTTCGTGCAATCAACTACTCTGCGGAGATATACTTAAATGGACACAAAAAGTTCCTTCCAAAAGGAATGTTTAGAAGACATTCTCTTGATGTCACCGATATTGTTCATCCTGATGGTCAAAACTTCCTTGCTGTTCTTGTTCACCCTCCTGATCATCCTGGGAGAATCCCTCCTCAAGGGGGCCAAGGTGGTGACCATGAGGTAACTGTATATTTAGAAAACTGAGTTTTTATCCAAATATTTTTTCCTCAAATTCTGTCACTTTCTTATGATTTATCATAAAAGCATTAAGGTATTGCATATAATTCAAGTTGATGATTTAGCTGATCTTTTGCAAGCTAATTTTCTTCTTAAACTAATGTTAGATTGGGAAAGATGTTGCTACCCAATATGTGCAAGGATGGGACTGGATAGCTCCTATAAGGTGAATACTAAGCATTAGATAATGTGGTCTATTTTTAATTTTCTGCTGCCATAATGACATTATGTACGCTGATAAAATATGTTTATAAATTTGCTACATTGGCATTGTATTTTCACTTTGAAAATAATTCCTTTTGTCCAAAATTTTCTTATCATCTCATTTTGCATACCTACTTCTACAGAAGTAGACATTTATATATAGATCATGTCATTTAAAAACTATAAATGAATCTCAGATTATAATAATTCACTTTCTATAGGGACCGAAACACAGGCATTTGGGATGAAGTATCAATTTCTGTTACTGGGGTGAGTTCTATGAAATAATTTTAAAATTTTGTTTTGTTGGCATGTTGCTTTATAATACTTTATTGTTATGTCTGGAGCATCTTCCAACTCGAATTTCCTAACAGAAGCAGCTACTGCTCTCTCTCTCTCTCTGTGGATAGACATACATTCCTTTGGAGGTGTTATTTTGAAATTCTTTGTTTTATAGTTCCGTGCGCATTTCTTTTGTTTTGAGATGCCTATTATATATGTTTTATATTCCTTAATTCCTATACAATATTATCATCCTAATAACTAATAATTAGAAATTCAAATACTGACACGGTGACACCCTGTGGTGCAGCCAATTAAAATAATCGATCCCCACTTAGTCTCTTCCTTCTTTGATAATTACAAGAGGGTATATTTGCATGCCACAACTGAGTTGGAAAATAGAAGTACATGGGTTGCAGAGTGCTCTTTAATCATCCAAGTGTCGACAGAGCTCGAAGGGAGCACAAGTTTGGTGGAACATCTTCAGACTCAACATGTGTCAATTCCTGCTGGATCTCGGATGCAATATACATTTCCTGAGGTTGGTAAAGCCTGATCTGTGCTAACTTATTCTTTAAGGATACCACAGTTTTTCCCTGCATTGAGAATTTTAACAAGATTTTAGGATGTATTATCAATTGACGAAGTTTGTGATGCTTCAGTGCTTCTAGCTGCTATAATTTTTGGGTGGTTTATTTACTAGCTTGGTCTTTGAAAGTGCATGTTCAGTTTCTAAACAGTGTATATTTGCAGCTCTTTTTCTATAAGCCCAATTTATGGTGGCCTAATGGTATGGGAAAACAATCCCTGTATACTGTCAACATTACTGTTGAGGTGAAGGAATATGGAGAGTCTGACTCGTGGAGCCATTTATTTGGATTCCGCAAAATTGAGAGCCATATTGATGATACAACTGGTGGAAGGTAGTCCATTATCGTACAATCTAATTGCCTTCAGTTACTAATACTTTAATCTGCTTTGAGTTTCTTTTGCACCCCTTGTTATTTTGAACTAAACTGCCTTTAGCTATTGTTGTGAATGAATACATTTAACCTTCCAGACTTTTCAAGGTCAATGGACAACCAATTTTCATACGTGGTGGTAACTGGATATTATCAGATGGGTTATTACGGATTTCAAAGAAGCGCTATCAAACAGATATCAAATTTCATGCGGATATGAATTTTAACATGATCCGTTGTTGGGGTGGTGGATTGGCTGAGAGACCCGAATTTTATCATTACTGTGACATTTATGGTTTGCTGGTAGGCTATACTTGCACGTCTTCCCCTTCCCTCACCCTCTGTCTCTTCTTCGTAATACGTTAGTTATTGCATCTTAGGCAGGATGTTCTAGATAATGGAGGATGACTAAACTTCTCAACTTTAAGTTTGTTTGGCTCAAAACTCAAAAGTGTGACTGCACGGGAAGTTATTTGTAATTTCTAAGAATAGCTTTAGCTAATTTGGATAATGGCACAATGCATATAATTTAGTTTGGAATCGATACAATAGAGAGGATAAAAAAAGAAAAATAAAGAAAATGGATTTCTAGAAAACCATTGTAGACCTAAGGAAGTTATTGCTTATGGTGGAGGCTTGCATCATGTTTGATCATGCCAAACTCATAATCAAATTTGTCTATACATCAGGATGGTAGCCTTCTGGAAAGTGTATTCAGGAGGAAAATTGTTTTTTTATTTTGTTTCTTTTGTAAATGATGAATTTAGTAGCTATACAATACTGATACATAGTTCTGATTGTCTTTTGTAGGTCTGGCAAGAGTTTTGGATTACTGGAGATGTTGATGGACGAGGTGTCCCAGTATCGAATCCAGATGGTCCCCTGGACCATGATCTTTTTATGCTCTGTGCGAGGGATACTGTCAAACTATTGAGAAACCATGCTAGTCTAGCTCTTTGGGTCGGTGGAAATGAACAAGTTCCACCACCTGACATCAACAAGGCTTTGAAAAATGACCTCAGACTCCATCCTTATTTTGAAAACATATTAAATGAGAGTAGCATCTCTGTTGAAGATTTATCTCCACACTTGAAGGATCCAAGCCATTATCTTGATGGTACACGTGTTTACGTCCAAGGATCCATGTGGGATGGATTTGCAAATGGGAAGGGGGACTTCACTGATGGCCCTTATGAAATCCAAAATCCTGAAGACTTTTTCCGGGATGACTTTTACAAATATGGGTTCAATCCCGAGGTTGGTTCTGTGGGCATGCCCGTTGCAGCTACCATCAGAGCGACAATGCCTCCGGAAGGTTGGAAGATTCCACTGTTTAATCATTCTGATGGCTACATAAAGGAAGTACCAAACCCCATATGGGAATATCATAAATACATTCCATATTCAAAACCTGGGAAAGTCCATGATCAGATTGAACTTTATGGCTCTCCAAAAAATCTTGATGATTTTTGCTTAAAGGTCCAATTTTATTTATTTATTATTATTTTTTGTATGAAACTGCTTTTTATTTCTGCAGTTATGTTGTCTTGCCTATTTACCTGTTTTGCATGTTCATCTCAGGCCCAACTAGTTAACTACATTCAGTACAGGGCTTTATTGGAGGGCTGGACTTCTCGTATGTGGAGTAAATATACTGGTGTATTGATTTGGAAGACACAGAACCCGTGGACGGGTCTCAGAGGTCAATTTTATGATCATCTCCTTGATCAAACAGCAGGTTTTTATGGTTGTCGCTGTGCGGCAGAGCCAATCCATGTCCAGCTTAATTTGCTTACATATTCTATTGAGGTTAGTCCTTCAATAACTCTATAGAATTCCAAATCAAATGCAATGGACCAACAAAAATGGCTTCTATCACATGTTTTGCTGAATAGTTCAGATTTTGCAAAAACTGCACTTTGCATCATCCTATGATACAATTGCAAATCTGCAAAAATGCCTTTAGGGAGTTTGCAATCATTTTCTTTTCCTGATTTTAATCAGGTTGTGAATACAAAGTCACAGGAACTATCTAATGTAGCTATAGAAGCCTCGGTGTGGGATCTGGAGGGAACATGTCCATACTACAAAGTTTTTGAGAAGCTCACTATACCACCAAAAAGAACAGTTCCCATTGTTGTGATGAAATATCCTAAGTCTAAAAACCCAAAACCAGTTTACTTTCTTCTCCTCAAACTTTATCAAATGTCAGATTATGGAATTTTATCTAGGAACTTTTATTGGTTGCATTTGCCTGGTGGAGATTACAAGCTGTTAGAGCCATACAGAGAGAAGAAAATACCACTCAAGATTACATCAAAGATTTTTATCTATGGTTCCACTTATGAAGTCCACATGCGTGTGCAGAACACTTCAAAAAAGACCAACTCTCAAACTTTGACCCGTGAGAACAGTTTTGTTCCTAGGGAGAACGACAATGATTTCGATGTGTCCTCAATGTTACCTGATTATGTTAAACAGGAAGTCAAACAAGGAGTTGGCTTTCTTCAAAGGATTTGCAGGCGTTTCTCAACAGATGCAGATGGTTTAAAGGTTACTGAAATGAACGGGTCAGATGAAGGTGTTGCCTTCTTTCTCCATTTTTCTGTTAATGCTTCCAAGACAGACCACAAAGATGGAGATACAAGAATTCTTCCTGTTCATTACACAGACAACTACTTCTCATTGGTTCCGGGGGAGGCTTTGCCGATCAAATTCTCTTTTGAGGTCCCTCCTGGAGTAACCCCTCGAGTAACTCTTAAAGGATGGAACTACCATGCAGGTCATACTATCTATTAAGATGAGTTTGAATTTGTTTCGCTTGTATTGTGTTTAAGCCTTTTTCATTTTTTGCAAACAGTCAATTCATTGATGCTGCGAGATGACAATAATGTTTCTTTATTATGGTTTGGGGCTATCGTAGTTGGATACAGTCCGACCGATTTCTTAGTATTTGTTTTTATCTTACTGAGTCAAACAATTATTTTAATCCTTTGGAGGCCCTTTTGCACCGACAAAATTGTACTAGTGGTCTCATAATGAATGTTAGTTTTGTTATTTTCTTTTTTTCTTGGGACAAGAAATAGAAATTGCATTACAAAAGTGGTATAATCTAAGAATCCTAACATCGGGCATACAAAATAGCATAGCCTTAGGAATTAGACTAGCATAGCTATTTTGAGAATGGTTCTTAATATAACACCAACTCTTTCTTAAAAGTAACAAGAAATTGGCATCTTGCTGAAGTAACAGAAACCAATGACAGATGTAGCAACACAACATCAACATCAACACCAAAACCAAACCATAACAGTTCTAGGAAAAACAAGCAAAATTTGAAGCCACAAAGAAAAAACACGAATAATACCTGAGTCTAAAATAGACTACCTCAAACAATACCAAATACTTTCATTATCATCAGTACCATCTACAAAGGAATTGATCATCATATCTATTTTCACATCATTTTCATCAGTGGTACCCTTCAGTTTCAATATAGCATTACATTCCGTCATAGAAATGTCATAAAAGCAAGGGTAAGACACTACTAGATCAGTCTAGGGTGGAGAAGATAAAGAGAGATATGCCAGCATAGGTTGGTGGTATTGTCCAAAGAGAAACCAGCTCTTGGAGAGGCAAAAATAGAAAGCACAATTACCAGTAGTGAGCATCTAGTCAGCAAGACAACCCGGTGTGAAAAAAAAAAACAAATTGGCATGGCGGATGCATATTGACACGAGTATGAAACAGATTGGAGATCGGAACACCACTTCTTTGCCCAAATAATTTATAATCCTTTAATTACTAGCTCTATTATTTTCAACTAAGTCATTTATAATCCTTTAATTATTAAATGTTTAAATAGTGAAGAAGTTGTTAAGAAGTTTTGAATTTTGGGTAGGGCATGGATGTGGGCTGTCAATGCAAGAGATGGTTGTAGATGATTAACAAGAAGTAATAATAGAATTAAGAAGGCAAATTGAAGCTTTAACACAACGCTTAACGCTTATGATGATGATGATGATGATGATGATGAGGATGAGTTGAAGGAAGAAACTTTTCAATCCATCCTACATGCATGTTGTTCATAGAGGCTACAACAAATTTGTACGTGAGGATCGAAGATGGGATGGTGGATTCAAGAGATGGAGACTACAATTCAAAAAATTGGCATGATAAAATTTATTTTAAAAACCTTATTGAATCGTTAAAAGCACAAATATATACAAAAATATCATTTAAAAGTGAATAGTGTGTTATTTAACATATCTAAAAATTAAAAAGTATAAAATGGCAGGTATTTTATTACTAATAAGTACTTTTGTGATATATTTTGTGTGCCATTATATATGTTATTAAGTAGATGAATAGCTTTTAAGTATCTTTATTTTGCTACTATATACTTTTATCGCTTTGCATTGACTTAACTTTTAAGAAAAAAATAACTTTAATTTATACTATTCACTTTTAAACTATAAAAAATTCAATTTATACTATTCACTTTTAAACTATAAAAAATTCACATTGGTTGAAAATTAATTAATCATTTATTTTGTCATAATTTTTTAATATTACAATCTCATGTTGAGAAAATATTTCTTATTGTATGTAAGATTTTTTTTAGTTAAGACATAAATAATCTACATTTTTTTAATAACTTTGATCAACATATTATTTTCTAATGATTTTTCCCTTCTAATTTTCAATCTTTTATCTTCTTAGTTTTTTCTTTCAATTTAATACATTTTTTAATTTTTACACTTTGATCCTTGTATTTTTTTTTTGTAATTTTATAGTTTAATTTCGAATTAGTCTTAAATTTGGATAAAACTTATGAAAATTAAAAAAAAATAGACCAAATTATAAGAATTAAAAATAATGGAATCAAAACCTAAATATTAAAAATAAAAAGAATAATTAAAATTAAAATAATATATTACCAAAATATATAATATGAAAAAAAAATTAAGAATCATCAGTGCAGTTCAACATTTTTTTAATAAAAACTTACTTTGATCTAAATTTACGTATGACATGTGAGATTAATTTTTTTTCTTTCTGTTTTACTCATTTTTGAAAATTGAGTAATCTAAACTAAATTATTAAATATAAAGTTATTAAAATAATTTATTTAAAAAATAAATGACTTCATAAAATGAATTTTTGTACATATATTTTGTAATTATTAATGTCCCATAAAACGAACGCCAAAACTGAAACGAAGTCTGAGTAATTTACCACATTAGGCATCAAATATACTCTAACAGTAAGGAAAATACTCTGAAATAAGCGCATTTTTATGTTACAAATTATATTATATTATAATTATTAATTATTAATTAAAATAATAATACTTGACGCGCCAGATACCGTTTGATTTTTTATTTTATTTTATAGAAAACAACCGTGAATCATTCTTGAGTATGGATGAAGTCGTGAAGAACGAATCTTACTTAACCCGTGCTACTGGATTAATCGATTATGATGAAAGCTCTCCAACCTTTTATTTATTTTATAGCCGTTACAGAGACACAGCTTATCTTATTCCAATCAGAAGGCTACCATCATTTTTAATTCAAACTTCAACAAAATCAACCCTACCTTCTTCTCCAAATTCTCTCCTCTCTCTTTACCACTCAACACGAACTAGCTCTCAGAAATCTTCGACTGCTTCGAATTCCTCACTCGCTCTCTCTGAAACTCACTGTCACACTTCTGATTTCAAAGACATGGAAGGTTTATTTTTAATCCTCACTTCATTTTATGTTTGATTTTGTACTTTTTTATTCTTTTTTTATTATGTATGTTGTTTCTTTGATTTTTTTCCCAGATCAAAATGTGGAATTGGTTTCCAAACAACTCAATCGCCTTGACATAGACCAAGATTCTGAGCGCCCCTTAGTTTCTGAGACAGGTCCGTGTCTTCTCTTTTCTGATGTTTTCTTTTCTTTAATATTCAGAGAAAAAATCGAAGATCTTCTATTTTTTGGTTGCGCAACACTAACGCTTTGAAATGGCTTTTTATGAGGTTATAGCATTCTTTATTTTTTGCCCGTTCAAAAACACGAAATTATGGAGCTTAAGTGTTAGATAAATTAAAACCTAGATAATGCGATATCAATTTTGTTATGAATTTTGATATTTACTGTTCTTTTCTGTTCAAGGAAACTTATAATTAAGAGGCACCGTTAGATCTATTTCATTTCTTGTTAAAATCGCATATTGTATTTTCTATCCTGGCTTTTTTGTGAAATTTGTTCCATTTGCTCCATGAACATGCTTAAGTATTCGGAAATTGCTGCAGAACGCATCAGAGAGGATTCTGGGTTGATTGATGAAAATAGCATGTCCAGTGGAACCCAAGAATGTTCTCCATTTAAGGGACATACCCTCCCAATATTGCAGAAAGTCATTGATATAAACACCATTATCCTGGTAAATTTTGAAAGTAAATTGAATTCATTGTTTTAAATATTCAAGTAGTGAAATATACATGATTTGATATGATCCAAGTAGATCTAAATCTATATTACTTTTTCCTTTTTGAAAGTAAAGTGAATTCATTGTTTTAAATCTTCAAGTAGTGAAATATACATGATCGGATATGATCCAAGTATATCTAAATCTATTTTACTATTTTCCTTCTTTCCAGCTTTTGAATCTAGGCTTTTAATTGTTCTTTTAATGGTTTTTTCACTCACTCCATCAATTCCTTTTCCAGGATTTGAAGAAGGATCATGCTATCTTGTCTGATCAGGTTAAGCTCACTACAAATTCTTTTCCAGGCCCTGATATTTTGAAAACCCTTCGACTTCTCAGTATGTCTCTACTCTGAGTTTCTGATTAATTATTATCCCTACTCTCCTACTCTCTTAAATGTGTAACTGGTTTTGCTTCTACTTGTCGTACTCAAGGCACTGAACATGAGGTATTAAAGAAGAAGTACCTCGAGGAATCCTCTGAGAGGAAACAATTTTATAATGAAATCATTGAGCTTAAGGGGAACATCAGGGTCTTTTGCAGATGTAGGCCATTAAACCAAAATGAGATTGCCAATGGATGTAATTCTGTAATCGAGCTTGACTCTTCCCAAGATAACGAGCTGCAGGTCATCTGCTCTGATTCCTCAAAAAAGCAATTCAAGTTTGATCATGTGTTTCAACCTGAGGATAACCAAGGTTTCTGAGAACTTGCAATAGTTTTATTGTTTCAGAGAGATTATCTGATGATTCTAGTTTATGCAATGTTCTAAACATCTGCAATAATCAAGATTTGATTGTCATTTCATTTGTACACAGATGTTGTTTTTGCTCAAACAAAGCCTATTGTGACTTCTGTGTTGGATGGTTATAATGTATGCATATTTGCCTACGGACAAACTGGAACTGGTAAGACATTCACAATGGAGGGGACACCTCAGAACAGGGGGGTTAACTACAGAACTATGGAGGAGCTATTTCGTATCTCGGAAGAGAGAGGTGGCATCATGAAATATGAATTGTTTGTTAGTATGTTGGAGGTTTACAATGAGAAAATAAGGGACCTCTTGGTAGATAACCACAATCAGCCATCTAAAAAGTGAGTTTTTTGTCGTAGATCTTATAAATCTGCTTGTTGTTGATTTACTGCACTTAAGAAAGGAACTTATTTAGAAACAAAAACAGTGGTGGTTTGGCCCTGTTGGCGTAATAACTATTACTTTCTTTATTTGTGCTCATGAAGGCTGGAGATAAAGCAAGGTGTAGAAGGAACGCAAGAAGTCCCAGGACTTGTTGAAGCTCGTGTCTTTAGTACTGATGATGTCTGGGAACTTTTGAAGTCTGGAAGCCAAGTAAGATCTGTTGGATCTACTACTGCTAATGAACTAAGCAGCCGTTCTCACTGGTAATCTTTTATCTTCACATTTTTTCCCGTGCAATTAATCTTTTTCAGTTCCATTAGATGTAATTTAAATTGTTTCCATGAACTGTATTACTCAAATTAATGCATCCACGGGGTCAGAGTGCAGATCAGGAGAGAGATTTAAAAGGCTCATGCTATTTATTTCCATGTAACGACTGAAATTTATCTGCTTTCCTATAGCTTATTCAGAGTAACTGTCAAGGGAGAAAATCTAATGAATGGACAAAGGACAAGAAGTCACCTATGGCTAGTAGACTTGGCTGGTAGTGAGCGGGTAGGGAAGATTGAAGTTGAGGGTGAAAGATTGAAAGAATCTCAGTATATTAATAAATCCTTATCAGCTCTTGGTGATGTTATCTCCGCCCTTGCATCCAAATCATCCCACATTCCATATAGGTACATCTGTCTTATGCTTGCATTCACATTATTACCTATTACATTATCTCTTCCTTTTGTTCCTCTGTAAATTTACATTATTACCTCTTACATTCTCTTATCCTTGTACCCTGTCTAAAACCAGGAATTCCAAACTCACTCATATGTTACAAAGTTCTCTAGGTGAGTCTTTCTACTCAAAAGATCTTTTAAAGGAAAGTGTTCAATGCTATGTGCTACATGCTGATCATAGTTTGAATTGCAGGAGGAGACTGTAAAACCCTGATGTTTGTACAGATCAGTCCTAATGCATCCGACGTAGGAGAAACACTTTGCTCCTTAAATTTTGCTAGTCGAGTCCGGGGAATTGAGAGTGGAACTACTCGCAAACAGACAGACCTCACTGAACTTTTCAAGTACAAGCAAATGGTAATTATAATTTTCTTAATGAATTCCCTAAAAAACTTTCATATTCCAAAATTTGTTTCAATTTGAGATTGCACTTTTACAGGCAGACAAAATTAAGCATGATGAGAAGGAAACAAAGAAACTACAGGATAACTTGCAGTCTTTGCAGTTAAGGCTTGCAGCCAGGGAACATATATGCAGAAATCTCCAAGAAAAGGTAACAGAAAACTTTTTGTAAATTAACAGTTTCGAAACTTTTCGAACAACAAACACTTTGTTGTCTCTGATTACTTTAAAAATTATATCTGAATAGACCAGTTATTGAACAGGTACGAGACCTTGAGAACCAATTAGCAGAGGAAAGGAGAACAAGACTTAAACAGGAAACTAGAGCTTTTGCTCAGATCTCAGCAATGCCACCAAGGCAGCCACCACAGAAGAGTCAGACTGTTACAGAAAAAAAGGCACCAAGGCCTCCATCTAAGTTGAGGATGCCATTGCGAAGGATTACTAACTTTTTGCCCCCATCATCTCCTAAACTAGGCAAGAAAACCACCACAACCACCACCTCTTCAGTTTATGGCAAGGAAAACACTACAACAATGGGAGCAATGAACAGAAGAAACCATTTGCAGCAACCAAGGCGAATCTCCATTGCTGTGAGACCACCTCCTCCTTCAAGCACAACGCAGGTTGTTCAGCCTAGGAGACGGGTCTCAATAGCCACTTTTCGGCCCGAATCACCTCTCCAAAATTCTGTATCTCAATTCAAAAATAGACCATCAATGATGAGAGATCCAAGGAAGGCACATTACTCAAGATTGTTCTCTCCATTTCCTGAATTGAATACAACAGTAGAAATGACACCAATGGCAATGAGGAGCAGTAAATTCATGGGAAGTCCCCCAGTGCAGCCTAGCTCAAATAAGTCAAGGCATCCGGCAATTGTTACACTACCACGCAAACCAGTAATTTGGAGCCCTTTGAAGCTGAGAGGCATGAAAACTAACAGGAGACCTTCATTGTTGCCTATTCGACATTCTACCGAGTTTCATTGAGTTTTTCTATTTATAATTCACAACGTTCAATACCTCTTGTTTTATTTTCTACCAAGTCTTTTGGTAAATGACATAATTTAAATATCTTCTGTTCCTCATACCTTCAACACGCCATCCCAAAAACTCAACCATTTCTTAATTTTACTCCAAATGTCCAACACTTTTGCAATTTTAGTCCTAATATTATTTTTTTGTTTGGATTTGCTTCCCTTAATTTTAGTCGAAATGTTTTGTTTTATGCTTGGATTTGATTCCCTTAATTTTAGTCCAAATTGTTATGTGAGTAACGTACGTAATCTTGTTTTGCACCATTAGAGCTTTGATTTATGGCTGTGACATTATCGCAAATCAAACTGTTGCTTCCATAACAGCTTTTAAAGGAAAAGGCTACAATTTTTTATTAAAAAAATAAATGGAGGAAATTAATATAGGTTAAAAATAGAATGATGTACCATCTTCTAAGTTAAAATGACTTTAATTATAACAAATTTTTAAAAAATAATTGTGGGACGAGATTTGACTCTCAGATAGTAAAAATTATAAAATTTTATGGCGTAACAATTTCACGACTCATTTGGGCAAATCACTTAGGATGAAGAGAAGAACGGTTCCTTAATTATTATTAAATTGTATAAAAATTTATTTATTAATTTTTAGATGAACTATTTAATAAATTATTGAAAAATGTATTAAAAATTTATAAATATTAAAAATTGATCGCATGAATACATATATATACGTATTTTTTTAAATTAATTAATATCTAAATTCATAGTTTTTAAATTGCTTTTTACTTTAAAAAATACACAGCTTAAAAAAATTAGTGGCTTATAATGCCAAGTACAAAATTAGTTCTTTTTATATAATTTAATTAATTAGTAAACAATTGTTACCTTTTCCTATCACTAAAAACTAAATCATAAATCAAATATATTATATCTTTTATTGATATTTATTAATTTTTAAATTTTAATATCTAAAAATATATCTAAGAGAAGACAAGGCAACTATGAACCGTTGGATGTAAGCGTGATCCACGGCACTCTTCAAACGATAAGCTGCTTTGAAAGTAAAAGAAAGTGAAAAGTAACCGTTCACACAAGTTTTCCATGACAAATTCGACCGTTGAAGCATAAACTAAATAAAAGAGAGAGTAAGAGTAACGTTACCTAGATCCTCTTGTTTGACTATTCACTTCGGTGACGAACAGAGAATTAGGAAGAACGAGTTCGGACTTCGTAGGGAGAGAGAGAGAGTTGTCCGTTTCTGCAAAAATGGTCGCCAGAATACCACCACCTTCAAAGGAGAAGAAAATGGCAGTAGCTCCTCTAAATCCAGTTCTGATTAGGGAAACAGTGAGGAAGGTAATCAAATGAAAATTGCGTGTAGTTTCGTCTTAAACTGAGCATCTTCTAAAAATGGAAACTTTAAAGTTGTAGGGCCTTTTCGGCTAAATGGAAAACCCTGAACTAAAAATTGTAATCTGTTCATTTTTTTGTCTCCAAACTAAAGAGTATATTTTTATATGGGTTTTAATTTATGAAGGTGGATAGATGTATGGCTCGGCTGCAGGAGCTTCAGTATACAGTAACAGGTGGAACAAAGGTGATCTCTGGTGTGACTCTAAGTCCTCGCAGTACTAGAGGTTACCTTAGAACTAGTCTCAGATGCAAGCAAGAAACTCCAAGGTATACAATTTTGAGTTTTCCTCATCCATTTTGGGCGCTATATTAATTTTCATTTTATCATCAATCTGAAGGATAAAAAACGCAACCCCTAGGAAATCTCCGGTGGGAAAGTTTCCAACCAACACAGAAGGTATATGTGTATATCTCTCTCTCTCTTAAATTTTTAACCTTTTTTTGTTTTTGTTTTTGGCAAATGTGTTTTCCAAATTGGAGGTGTTTTAGGAGGTTTGATTCTAGAAATTGAAACAATTTAGAAAAACAAACTGACTAAACTATATGTTTTGTCAAAAACAGGGGAATGGAAACGAATGTCATTACCAGCAATGCTCTTAGGAGAAACACTTAAAGAAATTCTACAATCAAGTCAATTTGCTAGAGATATAGTAGAATCAGTTTCCAGCCTAAATCCGAAACTTGATGATCCAAAAACTCCATTGACCCAACAAAGGAAACAAAGGCCTCAACTTGAAGATACAGAACTCAAAGCTAGAAGGAAAAAGGAAAAGCAGAAGAAATTACAAACAATTAGATCAGAATCTAAATCCCCACCAACCCTCCAACGAGCTCGATCACGTATAAACTTCAAGGTCGTTTCACCTCCAAGTAAAAGAGAAGCAGCAGATAAAGAAAAAACTAGACATTTGGCAAACAGGGTGTCACCCAAAAATAGACCATGGGCTAAAAAGACGGTTCTTTTTCCCAATCCTTTGTTTTTGTCTACTACAACTTTTGATCAACAACAAAAGTTTTGTAAAACGAGGTCTCCAATTATTGGAAGAAACAATGAGAAACGACAGAATCAGAAGATTCAGACACCACACAAGTTCTTGATTAAATCGCCAGGTTCAGCTTCAAAGTTTCAGGTTAGGATCAAAAGCCCACCAGTCATTTCACGTTCTCCTCCAAAAAGAGCAACAAGTGTGAGCAAAAAGTCTCCTCCAAAGAAGATGTCCACTGCCTCAAAACTACGTCGTTCTTTGTCTCCTTCGAGATTGGTAAATAAACTGGTGTCTCCTTTAAAGAGCAGAAGAAATGCAAGCATTGAGAAGAGTGATGTATTAATAAGTGGTTTAAAGCAGCGACCAACTTCTTCTATACCACTTGGGATTTCAGCTCGTAGGGTTTAACCGTGGATAGGACTTGAGATCTACTCATAATTACTTCTTCTTTTTTGGGGTGTTTTCAAATTTATTCTAACGATGTACATATTTGATTTATTTCACTTAAAAGGTGTGAATTAATTGTGCAACTAAATTATCAATAAATATATATATTATCAATAAATTTATATATTGTGAATTTTTATCCTCAATTCTTTTTTGGGGTGTTTTCAAATTTATTCTAACGATGTACATATTTGATTTATTTCACTTAAAAGGTGTGAATTAATTGTGCAACTAAATTATCAATAAATATATATATTATCAATAAATTTATATATTGTGAATTTTTATCCTCAATCATGAAAACACATAAAAATCTTAAGAAATGTACATATTTGATTTATTATCCTCACAGACGGCTTCTTTCTTTTTTTTTCTTTTTTTGGTGGTTTTCAAATTTATTTCAACGATGTCCATAGTTTATTATTTCACTTAAAAGGTGTGAATTATCAATACATATATATATTATCAATAAATTTATATATATTGTGAATTTTTATCCTCAATCATGAAAACATATAAAAATCTTAAGAAAACTAATATCATATAATTTTTTTGGGTTGTCACATTGTTATTATTATTATTATTATTAATTTCATGTTACATTATTATTAGATAAAAAAATTATTATTGTGATAATAAATTACACCATTTTATTAATTAGTCAATACATCTCAGTTTCCATAAAAAAAAAAGTAAGAGGGATGACGATAAAAACCTTGTTCAACTAAAATCTTACCAAACATCACCAATAAGTGCACTTTATATTACAATGCATTTCTAACAAAAATATGAAATATGGAAACATCTATCTTGGAGTAGAAAGCAGTATATCTATACTACTCGACTCAGGCAGACTAAAGAGCCAAAGAGGAACGGAACTGAGGCTATAATGCATACCATACAATTAACTATCAACCACAAACTACAGTAAAAAAATCAATCAAATTTTAAAATTTATTGTGAAGTCTCACATTGGCTAAAAATAAGGTAATAATATTGATTATAAATTTGGGCAATCCTCTAACTCATAAACTAGCTTTTGGGTTAAGAGTTAGGCCTGAGTTTCTAAGTTTGTATCAAAGCTATACTATTAGCTTCTTCGTACTCTCATTGGGCCTCGTGATGTAAATCTAAACTCTAGCCGATGTGAAGAGAGGATGTTAAGTTCCACATTGACTAAGAGTAAGAATAAGATAATAATATTGCTTATAAGTTTGTACAATCCTTTAACTCACAAGCTAACTTTTGGGTTAAAAGTTAGGCTTAGGTTTCTAATAAATCATTACTTAATATCAGAATAATGATATATTTGTTATTGTAAGTTCTAAGGTTGTCATCTTTTTTTAATTTCCCAAAAACTTGCTCCAGTATACCACCCAACCACCCTGAGGTTTGTGGTTGATAGTTTTTCCTACGAGGATATATCAAAATTTGACCCGTGTGCACGAGACTTTATCATTTTGAATACATTTTGACGGTAGGGATTTTTCAAAGAATCAGGGTTAGTGTAATAATACACACCCGGAATCTTCGAAAAACAATAAAAAATAGTGGACAACATTTTTTACCACCAAAATAATGTGGAGTTTGACAATTTGTTAAGTATTTAGCACCAGACTTTTTTCAATACAAACCTACCACCACGTTCCGTCAATGGCATGAAGAAAATGGTAAACTTTGGCACTTGTTTCTCACTTGCATGGTTAAGAACACGAGATTTTAGATTAAGTTGGGGTTGCTGAGTCAGGTTATTCAACTCGGCAAGAGCCAAGTAGGTGATGCAAGTTAGGGTTGGTCTTTTGTCTCAAATGTTTCTTATCTATTATCTGGCAGTCACATTAGCAGTAGATCAAATGCATCATTCTTCATAAGACCCTGAACTGTTGTGTGAAGGCACAAGCTCACGTGAGAATTTTATAACTATCAATAAATACTATTTTTGCTTGAATGCTTGCTTTAGATACCAATATTATTTTGCAACCAATTTTTTTTCGCTACACCTATATTCAATTTGGAAGGCCTTCAACCCATGAGAGGTAACATCTAGCCAACTTAAAACATTTCTTAGAACACAATGTAAGATAACCTGACAGAATTGTGTAATTTCTCTACATACCAAACCATCCCAGGAAACTCAACAGCATTGAGACTACTGAAGGAGACAGCCTTGGTGTCTACGGTGGAATTCAAAAAGGCAAAGAAAAGGCCAACTGATGTGACATACGTTGAGTTCGATTTTCAACTTGAAGCGTTCTTCCTCGCAGCATAAACACGGTAAGCTGCCAATCCAACAATGGCCACTGCAGCTCCCACTGATAAAATCGAAAACCAGTTCGGTTACAAAAAAAAAAAGAGAGATGCTGCTTATACCCACACAAACACACACATAGAGAGAGATCTTCCTTAAGTTACAACCAAATAATATAACTCAGCATATCTTTTCTGAAAATATGGGAACTCAGCAATCAATTTATTGTTTCCAAAACATATCAAATTTTTAAGAGCCCCATGAATCAAGCAGCATTAGAAAGATAATCATACCAGATACAACCATAAGAGACCGGTTAATGATCTTGTGGTATTGCTTGCGGCTTTTCCCAGCTTCTGTTTCAGGAATGCTCAAATGAGGGTGCTCAGCAGCACTTACTATCTTACCAAACATATTATTGAGGTCACCCAACTTAGTACTGATAGGTATAGGAGCTTCCACTCCCATATCCTGACTAACCTACAAAATGACGGTTCACAACAAATATGTTTCAGCAGACATTCAGATGAGACACGATGAGTAAATTAACTCATCCAAGATAATTAGCCTCTTCTCAAACAGCAAGATCATTCAACAAAATTATTTACCCTCTTAGCAAAAAAATACAATATATATATTTACCCTGGTAGAAAATTGTATGGCGGATGTAAATGAATCTCTGTCATCTTTAGCTGCAACAATGAGACAAGGCACCTTAAAGCCAGTATTCTCACCATGAGTAGCAACACCAACTAGCAACTCAGTTGCTCTTCTCCAGGATGCCTCATCAGAACTGACAACAAAAATGAACCAACTTTCAGAAATTTGTGAACATAATTGCAATTATAAAATAACAAGTTTTAGCACTACAATAAAAAGTGATATGTATACAAGTCATACTCCCATAAACTATCTAATCTGCATCACTGGGAGTAAACTCTCTCTCTCTCTCTGTCTCTCCCTCTCCCTCTCTCTCTCTCTCTCTCTCCCCCTCCCTCTCCCTCCCTCTCCTGATGATGTTATGAAACATTTTCTTTGGTCATAAAGAAGCTATGAAACTTGCTGTCGTCATAAAACAATTTTCACTGCATCACTGGGAGTAAACTTTGTTACCCTCCCTCCCTCCCTCCTTCTCTCCCTCTCTCCCTCTCTCCCTCACTTAGCCTGGAAGCTAGGCGACCCAAACTTCTAATGTCAAATTGAATCAATTTAAGAAATTTTAGAGAACGAAAGGTGAATGTTCAACAAAAATAATACAACTACGCAGTATGTGTCATCCTTCATTATATTGAACCTGAAAACCTTCCTCACCCACCTGTCATAAACTAATACTGCTACATCACAAGCAGCCAAAGACTCTTTAGTTGACAGTAATTTTAAAAATCTATCTTCAGGAATTTCTCTAAGCACTAGGGTTTTTTTAGTTCCCTGCAAGCAAATTAACAAAATATGTGAGAACTTACCGGTCACAATGAACTCAATAAACTATTTCATAAAAAGACTAAAACTAGAAGTGTAAAATGAGAAGAGATTTTAATGAAATTCATGAAACAATCCATTAATTTTCAAAACTTATCACATCTCTTAACTTTTAATGAGATCAGATGGTAATAAAACGATACTAATTAAGATATTTCATTTATCCCTAATGGTCCTAAATGATACAAATAAAAATACAAAAACAATAAAAAATATGATAAATAATTTATAAAATTTAATAAAAAAAAATGATACAATATATGTTTACAGTTAGGTCTATTAGGAATACAATTTAAATAAGATAAAATATTTAAATAAAATGAGATAATATTGCACCATGAGCTCATTAGAGACACTAAATGAGACATGAGATGAGATGAAACAACACACTTTACATCTCTAATTGAAACGCATGAAAAGAACATATCAAAGCAAATAGATTTGAAAGGAACACGCTATTCGATCTATTCGTATATCTATCATTTACATAACGGATATCTTAAATATTAGCAGCTAAGGAGAGGAAAACAAATGCTCATTTCCATTCTACAAAAAGGCATTTTAGAAAAAGATTGATGGTCACATAAAATTTTAGTTACAGCTAAAATAAAAATTAACAAGTTGCCTAACTTCTCAGTGACATAAGCACTGAAACCTATCAAAAGGATCCTAGCATGACGAATCAATGAAAGTGAGCTATTTCCATGTTATATTTTGTCACGAGTGTTTGGCCAACCAAATATTCAACATCATGCAAATTCTAAAGCACTGATTTAAAAGTTCTGAATCCCACCAAAGGACAGCAGTTTGACATCCAGCAGGAAAGATGGTAACTGTCAAACAGAAAACTCATGTTCAAACAGGTCCAAGAAGCACAGAAAGCCCAAACCATCATAACCCGTTGGTTCAGTTCCCAATCGTCATTATACCATCAGCAGCAAGGTGTACACTCATTATTACCAGTCCAACTTATTGGCATGCATAACCTCAAACAGATGTGTCTATACAGAATACACGAGACAATGACCAAAAATAAACACTACTCAGAAAAGTGATTCGACCAGAAACTTCTAAACATAACCTTTTTATAGACCCCCCAAAAACACACACTAGGCTAATAAAATATGTAAATCACATCTATTCAAATTCAAGATCAAAGAAAATGGCACATCCACTAATGCATCTCAGTGACACATTAAGTCATGTCCTACTACTTCCTGCATACAAGATACCCCTATTCAAATTCCAGATCAAAGAAAAAGCCATTGCCATTAATGCACCTCAGCGACACAATAAGTCATGTCCTACTACTTCCTGCATACAAGATACCTCTATTCAAATTCCAGATCAAAGAAAAAGCCATAACCACTAATGCATCTCAGTGACACATTAAGTCATGTCCTACTACTTCCTGCATACAAGATACCTCTAATAGCAAATGTCTTGGTTGGGTGGTCAATCTGAAAAAGAAAAGCACGTCCACATCCAGTTATAAGAGTCAAAGTGTATGGCGCTTGGTGTTACAGAACTTACCCCAGGTTGATCAACAACATTGACAGCATATTGCTCCCTACGCGTAGGACGGTAAGAGTCAGGAAATGACCTGTTTCAAGGAACATATTATCAATGAACTTAGAATAAAAAGAAAAATATACTACAAGTCTCTAACTTTCAATGAAAGGGTATATCCTCTATCTTTTGGTAATAATATTTTTTTCTACTTGAAACATATAATTGATTGCACTTAGAATAAAAAGGAAAGTATCCTACAAATCTCTAATTTTCAATAAAAGGAATATTTAGTCCTCTATTTTTTGGTAATAATACTTTTTCTAATTATGTTTCATAAGATGTACCTTACAATAAAGGAATCAAGCAATGCAGATTTTCCAGCCTTCTTAGGACCAAAAACAACGCACTGGAAAACATTTCTATCTGATTGTTGCTTCTTCCGATCCAAATGCTTCCTCCTAGTAACACGGATAGTAGATGAAATATCCCCAAGATAACCAATGTATATCAAATTCTCCATGCTAAAAGCTGGGTCTAGAAGAGTCAGAAGCGCCCACTGCAACCACACATTTCTCATATATTTTAGGCTGATTCCTCAGTAAAGAAAAGATCATGAACATGTATTACTGCAAACAAATGAGCACTTCTAACTGTATATCTACAATGATAAAGCAAAGGCATAAATACATATGTAATATGATTCACAACTTCTACTTGCCATCCCAGCCAAACACCTTAGAATGTTCAAATAAAGAGAGAGAAAGAGATCACATACCTGTGATAGAAATCCTCCAAGTGACATCCCCCCAAATGTGTTTTTCTCAACAGCATCTTTATAAGGACCCTCATTAAAAGGACTGAATTTTGAAAAAGAAAAACATCAAAAAGGAAAAACAGTCTTCATTCTAATTATTAACTATAGGCAAAAGAAATTAAACACTAGGTATATATCATCGGTCAACATTTTCTCAATCAGAAAGCAGCCATGGAGCTAAGGAGTCCCCTCGCCCTTCCGCCACCTTAATGGGAGCTCAGAAGATCAGTCACATGTGAAAATCTCAAATAATCAAACTTAACACAAATATACATGTATACCTATATAAATAGGTACAGAGGAAATAATGCAATTGAATTTCACATGAAGTAGAGGGGAAATATTAATCTATTTTAAATCAAATTACCATTCTGGAGCAGTAGAAAAAAGCTCATCAACTTCACGAGGTCGAAGAACTCCATCCTGTTAATAATATAAAACCATGATTAAAACAAATAGTAAACTACAACTGTGAAAGCAAAACCAGTATAGTTTACAGAAGAGATTCTAATGAAAACAAAGTTCTTTTAATAGAAAGGAATTTTGAAAGACAACCAGAAATGCAATTAAACACTCTAGAGTGGCAATTAAAGAAACTTACTCTGTCACTATCAAACGACTCAAATATTCCTTTAAGAAACTCAATGGCTTCATTTGTCAGCTCCACACTCTGCACATATAAGAATAACAAGCAAATTTCTTTGCACATAAATATAGAAAATATTATATATAAAAAAAATATAGAAAATATACCATTTATATCATAGGAAATAGGAACAACATAGTAGGTAGATAGAATGGTATACTGATATTGTATTAGGACTCAATGTTACAACTGGGCCTGGCTTGGACCTATCAGGCTACCAGTACACATGGTGGCACATATTTGAATATGCATACAAAGCCTGGGTTTGATCTTTACTTTATATGCCTCCACAAGCATTTAAAATTGAAGACACTTGTTTGGAGCATAATTCAGTCCAGAAGATCGAATTAATCCCAAAAATAAAAGTTTATAATAGAAGTAGAAGGAAGTCAATTTTGAGTTATGCTGTATAACAGATAAGTTACCTTAAATATATATTACCTGATCAGGATACCGTTTCAATGGAGATGGGATGTGCTCGTCTGCAATTTTTATATCATTATTGTATCCAAATTTCCTAAGAACAGTCCACGTCGTCTCTAGTCGCCCCTTTTCTATGAATAGTGCATGAAGGAAGAGGAATCCTGTCAAAGTAAGCCCACGTTCATTGACTCCCTCAGGCAACTTTTCTTGCACAACCTTCTTAACACCAAGTATTTCAGAAGGCTGCAGTGGAGCATTGAAACATCTAACCTGTTAACAATAAAAAAATCATAAAAAAGAAAAAAGAAGTTTCAGATTTTCAATTCATGCACAAAACTGCACTTGTCATGTAAAATTTTAAAAAAAATCATGCACAAAACTGCAGGACAATAGACAGACAGTTGGTACAACATCTAGAATGTATAATAGATAGCTAAACAATAAACCTGGAAATCATTCAACTCTGCATCACTAAGAGCACCATCTTTGTCATGGTCACAGAGAATAAATATCCGCTTCAAGGCCCGAATGCAGCGAGGCTTCAGAGCCTGTGATTCCTGATCAAATAGTGGACCAGTTGGATGAAGCACAGCTTTCTGTGCATAATAGAAAACCTCGGGAATCTAGCAATGAAAAAATAAATGTTCAGCAAGCATAGCAAATGAAAAGAATATTAATGTCACAAAGGACAAGAAATTGATCCAGATAACTGGAGTTCTACTAAAGAAACAACAAGAATAAATCTGAAAATCTGAATGAGATCCTAGGATTATCTTACTGAGAGATGCAGACAGACACAGGAAGATCCACTAAAACTTTTGAGATACAACTAAAGAACCAGCAAAGAATAAATCATCACAATGAACAGCCAGTTTACGATTACAAACATCCAAGCATGCATAAGCTTAATCCCAAAAAAAAAAAAAGACAAAAGAAGAAAAGTGTAAAGCAGTGTAAAAATTGCTTCTTGCTAACATGCTTCACGTGTATATCTTTTTAGGGAATTGACACTTTGAGCTTTCACAGGAGTGGAGCTGGGATATTGTTATACCTGAATATGGTTGAACGCAGAGCACTCAATGCAAGTTTCAATCTCCCGAAACTGTTGCATAATTGGTGACATCGCCAGTTCCAGGTTCACCTCCTGACTCTCATCTCTTAAATCCAGTTTACAACCAACCACTATAACTGGGACCTTCACCTGTGTACAATTGAACCATAACTACATATTAAGGACATGATTATTCCATAAGCCTGTAATGAAAGTGGTTCCTCAACATAACTGGTCTTATTTATCACAGGAAGTTTTTTTCTATATATTCTTATTTTTAGCTATTTTCTAGTCTTCCTAGTAGAATATTGGAATAAAACTCCACTGTAATGTAGGTAAGATAAACGAAATAAATAAAATCAAATGCAGAAAAATAAAGAAAAACCTCCAGTTGTCGAAGTTTAGGAAGCCAGAAGGTACTCAATCGATCACGTGTCTCAAGTCGATCACATGCATAAGTTAGCACAATAGCATCAGCACGCTTCAATTCCTCAGCAACTTTACCACTATCCTCGTCAACACTGGATCAGGAAAGCAGAATAAGCAAACAACCAGCAAAACATTAGAAATTGTTGAGCATGCAGTAGGAAATTGTTCCGTGTAATTAAAAACTAAAAAAGACCCAACCCATTGGTATATCCCTTCACTTTCCATGCGCTACTATAGTAAGAAATTGCCCTATCAGTTTGAAATTTCCCTCCAGCATTTTACAATCAACCAATTAGAGCTTACTAGTACATACTAGTAAAGACATATATAATATGTCTTAGCGACAAAGTGAAGAAGCTCAACTACATTGGAAAACAACTCCACAGGTAAAACATTCTCTAAGTTTTATATTTTCTCAAAACCAAAATAAAAAGATTCAAAACTCAAAACTCATACTGAGAAGAAGTATCAACGATTGTTACTGGCAAACGTTCAGGATAGAAATCCTCGGGTAGCCTTGTTGGTGGGAGCACCGGCGCCACATTTGCTGGAAAGTTGTCGGTCGCAGCAGTAACAATCAATGTAGATTTTCCAGTACGTCGGTCTCCAATAACAACTATCCGGACTCCTGTTCGACCACCGAAGTTCAGGTTTCCAGCTTGAGCTTTCGCCATTAAAACTGCATTGCAAAACCAAATCCCTAATTGTTCAGAAAAAAGTAAAATGCATATTTTTCATTAAACGGATAAGAGAGTTACAATTTTAACAAAGGCATAATAATAGCTAATTTGTATTTTGAAAAAAAGAAAGATAAATAAACGTTTGAAGTTTGTAAACATATATGAATTTATGAAAGCTTCATTGGTATATAAAGGAGCTAACTTTGCGTCTGATATGGAAAAACCTCAATAATACTTACTTAAACGGGAAAAATATTAATATTAATCAGGAAGAAAGATCGGCACAGTGTAATCCAAGCCGGAGCAGAAGCAAGAAAAAATATATAAAAGATAGAAAAGACTGTAAATAAACCTGGATTTCGGTGACAAAATTGGAATCGTCCTGATCCTAAAGAAGAAGAGAAGCCACCAGGAGCCCTAGGTGGGAGTGGGACTGATGCTAAAGACAGTTGCTTTGGAGGCTGGGAGAGAAGAACACTAGATGAAGTTTCCGAGAGGGAAAACTCTGTATTTTTTTTTTCTTTTTTTACTCGACCATATATTTTTGTTATTCAAACATGTAATTTTAAAAAAATAAAAAATAAATATTACTTTCAAATCATTAAATTAATCAATTATAAAAGCAACAATATACGAATTTGATTCAAAATTTAACATACATTTATAGAAATAGAGAATATAATATGACCTAAAAATGTCATGGTTTCAAATAGAATTGTTAAATGGTCCGATTATGTTAGAATTGTCAATTTTTCTTGATAATAAATATTCATTAGATTATTTGGTTGGATTTAAAGATGTAAAGATGATTGTAAACGAGTAAGATCGATGATTACATTCTCGTTTTTCGTTTATTATTTAAAAGGTATATTTTATCTGTACTTAAAATTCTTGTTATAAATGAAAATTTAAATATTATTTGTTTTAATAATTATTTTATATTTATTATAAAAAAAATTAACAAAATAAAGAAATTTTGAGCTAATAAAGGATAAAAATAAATAATATTTATATTGAAGGGGAAAAATAATATATATATATATATAATTAATACATATTTTTTATATTAAATAACATTTGCTTGTTATAAGCCATTAGTGATTTCAGTCATGCACGGCCGTGTTAAACAAAATAAAAAGACTTCTCAACATGGTTATTTGTTCATGGAGTATAATAACCTTAAATACATTGGGGTTAGATTTATGTATTATATAGGAATTGCATGCATTAATATTATTTATATTTTATTTTAGTAATTTAATACTAATATTTTTTTAATCATTTAAATAGGATGTACGAGTATGTTCATATTTGAACTAATATTTTAATAGAAATAATAATTTTAGTTCTTAAAAAGTAAAAATTGATACACTAAATCTTATAGAATCAATACAAACTAAATCTTTTGGATAAGTTGTATCAAATTTTATGTTTTTATTTGTACTATCTTTATTTTTAAAAATATATTTATTTTTAATAATTAAATAACTGTTATGTTAAATTTTACATTTTAATAATTCATACGAAATAACTTAGCTAACTAAACAACTCATAAGTTAATTAAATAGCAAATGATGAACAAAAAAAATGGAGATAGGGAAACCAAAAAAAAAATATTACATAAAACAAAAGTTATGGGTTGTGGGCAGTGGGCAGTGGGCACAGAAAATAAAAAAAAACAATCATATATAAGTACGGATAACAATGCTCAAAACCTTTAACATATTTAAATTAATTAATATTTATTATTAAAAGAATTTAAAATTAATATATATCTATATTAATTTAATAAATATTAATTTATATTAATTAGGATTATTTGATGGATAAACAAAATCAAAAAAATAATATCAAATAAATCAAAAATTGAATTTTGTAACATATTTTCAAAATAACCTTTACTTTATTATCTCATTTTTATCTTTAGAATTTCTAAAAATGATTTATAAGTTATGTTAAAGTATAACAAAGTTAAAAATAAGCTAATTACTTGATTTTTTTATCTTATTCTTTAATTCTTTTAAGTATTTTATAGATTATAATTTTATTTTGAGAAATTATTTTATTCATCTTTTGTTATAATCAATATATTATATTATTTAATTTCATATAATTTTTTATGTGCAACTTTTAGTTTATAATTATTATATTTATTTTATAATTTGATATTTTATTGTGATATTGTGTCTTAAATAATTTATAATAATAAATCTTACTTAATTTTTAATAAAAATATATTTTGTAAATAAATATATATGTTTTTATAATTGATGTTTCACTTTATATCTTCTAATTGTTTGTTTGATATGAGAAGCAAATAATTGAATAATAAATAAAAATTAAAGTTGATAATATTAAAATAAAACAGTTAAGTTAATCTTTAAATCTTGTTATTTAATATTTATTTTATTTTATTTTAAAATTCTTATTATTAGTTATTATTAATTTTGTTTACCTTTCAATTATCAATTATTATTTATTATTTTGTGATAACTTTTACTTTAATTTTGCTTCCTCGTGTAATCAACACCTAAAACTACATAATAAGAGTAGTTTAACTAAGGGTAATAATTTTAATCATTATAAATTATTGTGTAAGCAACCACGAAAAAAAGATGACAATGAAAATTTAAGGGTCAACAATTTAATGCTAGGCTCGAGGTCTTGTACTAATCTCTATGGGGTTTAATACAGAGAAATTAGTTAGAAGTATTAAGTTATGATAAGAAAGTAACCAATGATTAATTGAAATTTAAAATGGTAAAGTATTAGTATAAAGTCGATAGAGAAAGATTATCTATTTTATTATAATTTTTTTACATTTTTATCAATTATAGTTTACCATATATTATTTTTTTGTTTTACTTTTTTTTATTAATATATATTTACTTTATTTAATTTGTTAATTAATTATGATTATAAAAATAATAATGTTAGGGTTAAAAGATATAAAAGTTTAATAATTATTTTATATTTTAATCATCCATAAGTCATCATTATTTTTATATGAATTAGTTGACATTGTTAGCCTTTTAGGTTTAATTTTACCCATTAATGAAAATAATAGAATTTGTAATGCGTGATATAATAATTTTATGATTCAGATACATTTTTAAGGATAATTTAAAGATTAATTCATCACTTTTTCTTCGAATAATATTTGATATCTTTTTGTCAAAGTTAGCCACGTAATATCAAAAATGACAAATCGAGTAAAGTTATTTACGAAAAGTTAATAAAAAATACAATTATATTTCCTTAAAGATAAAAAATTAATAATATTATTACTTATTTTATAACATGTAAAAGTTTTAATAAATGAAATAGTCCTGATTATAATGGCACACCAAAAGAATATCATATTCCTTTATAAGCATTAGTATCAACTTATAATCCAAATTGTATGAATTTTCACACATATGGTAGTAAACTCAAATTTAAATATCATATAATAATGTTTTATTTATTTAATAAAAAAACTTTAATACATTTCTTTAAAGTGTATCATATTTGATTACTTGACATAAGTAATTACTCTATTTATATAATTGTAAAATATCATAAAATATTAAATGACTAATATTTATTAATATGATATTAAAGCATCGTAAAATACAATATAATTAATTTTTATGATGTCTTGCGTGTATAAATAACTAGCAAGATATATTCATTATTATTGATTACTGATGAAATCATGAGCTTAATTTATTAAATTTTATCGAACAATAAAATTAATTTATTACTTTACAAAATATATTATGGTAAATTCGATGTATAAAATATTACTTTGTATTTATTATTATTATTTGTAAATATAGAGTTTTAAAGTTATATTAAGTAAATCAATAGCTTATTAGTACACATGGTTAGGATGAATAAATATGCACTAATATAATGAATTTTATAGAAATGATACTATGAAATGTGTCAAGTAAAGTTTTAGCATTTACTAAATAGATTTTCATATATTTCAATATAATGGTGTTGAATTACAATTAAAATATCAAACTAACATATTATATGTCTTGAAGTCATCACTATTGAAGATTCTCGTAAGCAAGAATAATTACATGAAAGATCAATTATTATTTTAACTCATATAAATAATATAGATCCAAATACGAGGTGGCAACGTCAATTCATAAATTTTTTTTATAAGCTCTATATCAATTTAACCAAGCAGATCTCACAACGAGAATTTAGCAATTAATACAACCGAAGTAAAAAAAATATTCTCAATTCAATACACAACAAAAACAACCAGCAATAAGAAAGAAGAAACTACAATAAACACACAAGTGATGATGTGCCCAAACTAGTAGCATGTAAAAACATTGCAAACATCACATAGCATGCTAGACAATCATATATATTAAAAAATTATAAAGGATTTTTAATCTCTTCAAGACCGCATATAAAAAAAATATTTGTTAAATGATAATTAATAATTTCACATGTAATCATATATTACATAATAAACCATAATAAAGAATCCACAACTTGTTATATTAAGATAAGAAGATACAAATACCTTAGATACTTACACAAGAAATGTATGATAAAAAAAACAGAAATAATAATTAGAAAGTTATAGGTATGTTATAAGTAAAGAAAAAGCATACAACTACGCAAAATAAATAAGCTTTATAATCAAAGTTTAAATCTAGTATGATGAAACATACACAATAGAAACTTAAATTATATTAACACAAAAGTAGATCACGTATAACAACAGATATGACGAGGTAAACCCACGTAAAAATCTTATCTATGTGGTAACATCCTCCGATTACTTAAGATAATCATTCAGTAGTAAACAATCCACTAAATAATAAAATAGTTACACTCTCAAAGAACTAAAACCACCATTATCTTTGTCAACCAGGACCTTTGTCCTAAGTGCTTGTTACTACTCTTACTTATTGCTTCTACAACAACTTGGTTTGAGACACGAACCTAACTCTTCTCCAAAACCCACTGATTGTGGTTTGATCAGTGATTACAAATCATTAACTATGAGTGTAACTACTCCCACTATTGAGGACACCCTCAAACTCAAACAACTTATCTTTTATTACACATAACAAGAGATATGAGAATTCAAAGCATTTAACTTAGCTCACTCTTACAATGAATTTCTCATAACTAAACAGTTGCATTCAACCAACTCCTAACTCACACATAGTTCACATATAACCCACTTGCAAATACCATCTCGAGTATTCAACATTCACAAGTACGATTTTTCTCACACAATCATAAATCATTAATACCAAATAACACTTGAGGTATTAATGATTTGAAAACAGAAAAATGAGATGTTAATTTGACAAAATTTTACTACATTCTTTAGACACTAACTGAGAAGAAATAGAAGGATATTCATAGAATTCAGATTTACCACCTACCATCGCCTGTGACAAAATCCCTTGCGAGTTTGATGGTGAGGTGGTAAAAATTCAAACTTTTTAGTTCTTAAAATTGTCAAATACTCTCTATAAATACTCATAACAAAAACAAATTAAAACATACAAGTGATAACTTCGACGATCACACTCCACTTAGTACATACACGACAAAAACCAATCTTGTGTAAATATACTTACATATAAAATGTTTCTAACTATATGTATTTGTATATTATTAATTTGTAATAACTAATATTATATAGAGGATGTCAAAATATTAACTAAAATAAAATACACATTGTATTTTGTACACTGAAAATTAATATAACGATGAGAGTTATAACTTTCATTTCAACATGTACACATCATGAAGTTAAAATTTGAAAAGTTAAAATTTGAATTAATGTACATAACATTAGATAATATTTGTCATCACTTGCGAGAGTAACTAACAGTAAAGACTCTTTTAATTGATCGATGAGGGGGAATGACAAACTAATGTTGAAAGTAATAATACAAAAATATCTTATATTGAGTGATAAGGGAGAGTAATTTACTTACATAGTATACTCTTTTACTTTTGTTAAGGTTTTATCCCATTGAGTTTCCTGGTAAGGTTTTACCTAGGCAAATCTAACGTACACCTGAGAATAATGTAGTATTTTTGCCTTGGTTATATCCCATTAGATTTTTCTAACAAGATTCTTAACGAGACATATTATTTTCTTTGGTTGTTATTCAAAGGAAGTAACATCATATAAATGTTAAATATGAGATTATGATAACTTAAATAATATATTTTAATATTATTTGATGTTTTAAATATGATCTCTACCGTATAATAGATTTGTTTTTTTTTTCATTATATTTAATGTACATAACACCTATAAAAAATAAAATAAGATTATTTCTTTATCATAATTTCTCAATTTTTTTGTATTATTATTATTATATTCTTATTTTCCTATAGTTTTATATTACAACAGAGACGAAATATTTATAGAAAAGTGGAAAATTAACGTTCTTTGTTTCTTGTTTATTTTTTTTAAGAATAAGAAAAGTGGTAATTGAAAAAAAACCCGGAAAAAATGAGGAATACTGAAAAAAAGAAAGGAAAAAAACAAAACCCGAAAAGCCCCGGTGGATATTGGATTCCACATACCCTAATTTTACTCCATCCCTTTTCCACACCAACGCTGGCGGCATATATCCTCCAACTCTATTGCCGCCGGCCCAATCCCGTGAAGTATTCTGTTTAGTTCGTAATAGGTAATATTTATTGATTTCAGTTTTATCTTAGAATTGCCGACCTTGTATACATGACACTGTGATATTAGCTAGTTTAGTGATATGATATGATGATTTATGACCTTTTCAATCATTCAAATGTGTTATTCTCAACTTTTCAATATATTTCAAGGGCCTCATTTCTTATTGCGGCCTAGGTTATTACAAACACTTGAGCTGCCCTTGACCTTTGGATCATTCCAAATTATTATTATGAACTTTTCAATACATCTCATTTTTTTTTCTGGAGTTGTTGAATGCTTGAAATATGAATTTTTGAAAACCGAAGTTTCTCTTTTCTTTTTCCTTTTATTTAATCTGTTAGCATGAGAGTTCATACAGTTGGGCTTGAAGTGTTTCTTGGATGCACTGTACATTCCATGGTTCATGCACAATCAAATTGTTAGATGTCTGAAACCAAAGTGATGATTGAGGATGTATTTCAATTGATAGAGATCACTGTGCTCTTACTCGTGAACGGTGTAGAACATGAGTCTAACTGAGTTGCAATTGTGATGTTTCACCTATTTCAATACTGAATGTAGTTTTAGTTATTGAGCACTTCTCTTGTAAAATTTGTTCTAAGGTTCAAATCTAAAGAGGCCACCTCCATGGATGCCCAAAATGAAGTTAGTCACTTTTTCTTCTGTAGGGGAGTTAGTGAAACACTATTTTCAAAGTTTTTAGACTGTCCACTGAAATACTAAATCCCAAGAATGAGAATATTTTCACAGATTCTGATCCAGTTATAAAGCACTGTGATGGAATGATTAAGCAAAAACATTAACATAGATTTGTGATTTTCCATGCTCTCTCAAAGTTGTTACTTTAGAATTTATGAAGCCCTTTTTTGTCCCTGTGTTTTTTAATCACAAACATGTCTAAAGACTATTCCTTTGTATTGATTAAAGCCTACTAAATTTTGTAATTGTTAGCCTTCCAATACGGCTCTGAATTTTTGTTTCCTTTTGCTGCTGGGATTTGAAAGAAAATGATGATGCCTTTGGAATCTGTATTGTCATATGGGATTTCTTGTTACTTTTAGTTATCACATTCACGTAGAGCAGTAATCTTAATTGAATAGGGCTCTTAACATGTACATTCTAGGCTTTGACACACGATACAAGGACGCCCAAGCAATGAAGCGAGTGTGGAAGATATTAGATGCAGGCAAGGTAGAGCTTCTCTCCCTCTACACGTGTTCTATAAAACCCAAAGCCCAGAATCCCTTTTCTTTTACCATCTTTAGGTCCCCAGATCAGAGATTCACCCGTGAACTCAGTGCTCAGACTTACCCATCATCTTCATGCTTCTATTCTTTCAAAAACATTATTGGCTTATTCTCATATGATCTCTCTCACCATGACAACAAAGATAAAGAGGATCTGACGCAAGAGGTGAAGCAATTGAGAGATGAGCTGGTTGAGAAAGATGGAGAGTCTGACATGGTTCTTGGGCTCCTGGAGGAGAAGGGCAATTTGTTGTTACAGAAACATAGAGATGATGTTGCTTTCATTGAGCTTCTTAATCAGTTAGATTCACGGCCACAATTAGCCTTAGAGGTATGCATTTATATTATTTAGAGCTCTCTTTCTCTGTTATTTGTCTTATAAATGTAGGCCCTTGGCTATGTTATATCCAATGCATTTGCTAGTTGTTTTTATTGATAGAGGACTCAGTTGGGTCTTTGTACTATCATGTATTATGGATTTATGGCTGATGTCACATAAAGCTAAATTAAATTTCTAGACTTTTGGGGGCTTTAGGAATCTGTTTGCTTTATTTGTTGCTTGTAATCTAGGTATACTGGGAGTCTGAGACCTTCATCAACGTTTCTGATTGTTTCTTCTCCCCTCCCCTTTTTGGGTGAGAAATAAAGGTCTAAAGAATTTTCAATTGATTTGGCTTCAGCAATTGCATCTTTAGCTTGTGAAAAGTCACAAGTATACTAGTGACAGGTTCAGTTGGTTTTATTTGTAGTTGATAGTTAATGTTTGGGCAACCTTACTCGTTAATTTCAGAACAATGTCCCAGTACCTTTTGAATTGAAAATATGTCTTTGCTCTTCATTACTCAGGTGTTTAATTGGAGGAGGAAACAAACAGATTGTGGCTTTCCTCTGGCACCAGAGGAGTATGCCAAAAGTATTAGAATTGCTGGTAGAATTAGGAATATTGATCTTGCTTTGGAGTTGTTTTCTGAGGCTGCAAGCAAGAGAATCCAAGCAACCTCTATCTATAATGCTCTGATGAGTGCTTACATGTTCAATGGATATCCTGATAAGTGCCAGTCATTGTTCCGGGACCTGAAGAGACAAGCAAATATTTCCCCTACAATTGTAACATACAACATTCTCATCTCTGTCTTTGGTCGCATGATGCTAGTTGATCACATGGAGGAAACTCTTAGGAAGATACATGATTTAAATATTTCCCCTAATGTATACACATACAATTATCTAATTACTGGTTATATTACAGCTTGGATGTGGGACAGTATGGAAAAAACTTTTCAGTCGATGAAGGAAAGCTCGGTAAAGCCTAATCTTAAAACCTACTTGCACATGCTTCGAGGTTATGCACATTCTGGTAATCTTGTAAAGATGGAAGAGGTGTACGAATTGGTAAAAAATCATGTCAATGATAAGGAAATCCCGTTGATTAGGGCTATGATATGTGCATACTGCAAGAGTTCTGTCAAAGAACGAGTGAAAAAAATTGAGGTCTTAACGAGTATTATTCCAGAAAACGAATATAGGCCTTGGTTGAATGTGATGCTGATTAAAGTTTATGCTCAAGAATATTGGTTATATGCAATGGAGAGATCAATAAATGAGGCATTTGAGCATAAGGTTACTGTAAATACAGTAGGTGTGATGCGGTCCATTATTTCTTGTTATTTCTGTTGTAATGCAGTGGAAAGACTTACAGAATTTATAAAGCGTGCAGAATCATCTGGATGGAGAATATGCCGGTCGCTGTATCTCTGCAAGATGGTCATGTATAGTTCACAGAAGCGCTTGAAAGAAATGGAGAGCGTCGTTCATGAGATGAATAATTTATCCCCAGTTTATTCCAAAAAAACATTTTGGATTATGTACAAGGCATACTTAACATGTGGTGAAAGATATAAAGTTGCACAAGTATTAGGACTAATGTGTAAGCATGGGTATCAAGTTCCATTGGATGCATATATTTGCGTACGGTGATGCATGATGCATCTTTGCCATATGAATGTTCAATTCTCGGAAGAGGATCATTCCTTCAGCAAGATGCAGCAGGAATGTCCTGTCAGTTAGTGGTAAACATCTTACCTATAGCATTTATAATATTTTTTTATATCAGCATCTGAAGCATTTTTATTGCTAATTGGTTTATGTGTTTAATTCAGTGCCCAATCACGTTTACATTAAAAAGTTATGCTTGGAACTTGTGGCTTTAAGGAAAAATTTTAATCAGTCTTTGTTTTATAAAATCATTCTCTTGTTTTCTGTTTATCCAGAAAGTTTGTTCATGTGACATTGCTTTGTTGGTCTTGTATGGTTAAGATAAAAAGGGAATGTAAGAACCATCTTTTGCTTTTATTCTTTTGTTCTTTTTCAAACCATTTGCATCCTTTGTTTGTTCTCCTATGAAATATGTTTGCTCTTTTAAATGGCACGTATTACTTTTTAATGAGTGAAAATATCACATAAGTTTTTATTCATGTTTGCATATTACTTGATATTTTTATTTTAAGTACCCGTTGGATGTGCAGCTGCATTCCATCCATGACTCAGGAGGGTTAATATCCAAATGAGGAGATTTGTCATTTTTTTATTCTCTCTTACGATTGCCATTTTTTTAATCTCTCTTACGATTGTCATATTATTCTAATTCATTTTGACATTAACTTGCAAGCAGACTGTTAATTAGCATCTCTGTAATTTTTCTGTTTGATATATTAATTTATTATAGGAAAAACTAAATTGGATGCTGATTTACCGTTATTAGTGATTTGAACCAAACATCTTGAGGATTTGGAATTATTCACATCTACTGTGTCTTATCCTCCTAATATAAAAAGGATTTCTACATGAAGCTTTCGGTGGTGATCCATATGAATGTCTGTCTTGTTTTAGACAAAACTGAGTTAACACCATTACTTATATTCAAGAAGAGAACACTTTGACTTCTCTTTCTTAACTGAACGGACTGCGTTTTGATTACTGGTTTCGCTTGATTATAGACTAAGGTATTTATTTTTCCCTCCATGTGTGAACTTTCAAGTATAACCTGATTGTTGCTCGGTATTTTATTCAGTATTTCTAAATTAATGTTATATAATAGGTCTTAAATTAATAGAACATATCAACTGTTGTTTTGCTCCAGATGCTCTATGTTTATTGATGAGCCAAGGCATCCAATATGACAAATCCTTGGAGATGCGAAAGACATGTTTTATTGCTTAAGTCTCAGCTTCGACCATGTTTTGCTGAACTCATCAATTCAATTCTGTAGAATACCACATTCGCAGAGAAGAGACTAGACTAGAACTACATATATTGTTTCAAAATGATACTGTCGTTTATCATTATCTGCAGAGAAGAGTCCCTATAATATGCGTCAGATTATACCTTAATTGGTCCAGAGCTGTTTTTCAGAGGCTGCGACGTAAGTTTTATCTCAAAATAATGAACTATATTTTCAACCATTAATTCAAATTTTTTACTGCTAACATCATCTATGGAGCTACGAAAATGTCTTTTTAGTGTAATGATTTTATTAGAGATAGAAATAAGTTTATTCTTGATGATTTTTCTGTTCACTTTCTGGGTTACCATTTTTAAGTGTAATGATAAAAATAAGTTTCATTTTTGAGTTCCACTGCTGAATTTTTTTACCTTGAGAACTAATCGCTACAGTGCAGGAGACCATTTGTTTGGAGACCTGTAGGTGGTCCGCACCTCAGCAGCTCTCCCTCCTTTTTTTTTTATTGAATTTCTTATCTTCTCCATCTAGGCTTCTACATCACCAATACAGCTTAAATTATAACTTTTTCCAAGTATGTCAAAAATACTTAAAGCTCACGAATATGCAGTCTGCAAACCCATACTCTACAGGAAAATGCCCCACTTGAAATTACATCAAACTATAAGATTTTTTTATTATTGAAGTTGTAAAGTTTGGGTTTCTAATTTTAATAGGTGCCTGAATAGAGTTATTTAAAAAAAATATTATAAAATTATGAGATTTTTACCAGCTAAATAAAGAATAAAACATGGTTTTTTCAACGAATACCCAACTGTGATTTCTATAATCTATATTAAAGGAGGGTTTTTGCTCCTTATTTATTTGGTAAGTATTTTGTTTGATATTTTTTGAATTTTTTTTATCTCTCTTATATCCATTCTCTATATTAAAAGAGAGAGTTAACTCCTTATTTATTTGGAATATATCTTGGTTGATATTTTTTATTTGCCCATCATAGTTTCAAAAATAATATGGAAAGCATTATTAACTAATGAGATGTAATTTAACTCATGATGTATTATTGCATATAATTTAAATTCAATTATAAATTAATTTTAATTTATTTATTTTTTAAATTATATTTAATATAAAAATAATTGAATTATGGTTGAGTTTAAATTATATGCAAGATATAGCATGTGTACTTATAAGTAATAATGAGTTACAGATTGTATATATTGAAGTTTTCTTCACATTTTTATTACCATAATTTTATGCATGTATCAATTTATATGTCATAATATAATTAGCTATAAGTGATCCTATAATTAATTCAACATCAAGCCTTTTAAATTTAACACATAATTAAATGTTGATATGTTACATAATAAGTAACTCAATGTATATATCATTATTTCAAAATAAATAAATTAAAGAATCACGTGAAACAAACCTAGTTTGGTTAAAAACATGTTCAGCTTACAGCGAAAAAAAAACACCTATAGGATTGTTTTTGTTTTTGAGTACTTATATATCAATTATATTATAATTATAATTAATATAACAATTTTTTATTAAATATAATTATATAAATTCAATTGTATTTATTAATAATATATTTATACTATTTAAGTGCAAGTTTGGATGAATAGAGTTTTCCTTGTTTTTAAGGTGGGTGAACGTAATAGAGTTGGTTCATTGTCTCTTCTCATCTCAGTTTGACTTTTCGAAAATTGTTTTTGTTTAAAAAAAAAACCAACAATTCCTGTTATTTTGAATGTACGGTACAGAGTTGTACAATGAAATCAATATTCATTCATCTATGCCAATGAACACCTCTATTCATATTTCATAAGGTTTAAAACAAAGAAATAAAATAGTGAACTTTTTTCATAATTTACAAAAGAAGGCATCCTATAAAAAAAAAAGAGAATTAAATAGGGTAATTTGGAAAATGATAGTAATATTCACACAACTCTGATCTGCTCTGTTATTTCCGTTATAAAGTTAACATTAACATAATAGAATAAAATCTCAATTGTATTTTATTAGAGCTAATATAGTTTGTGTTGTTGGACTACAAACGTTCTTGTATTATCGTTCAAACCATAAAACATTTGAAAATATCAGTTTTACCACTGTAAAAGCGTGGGCAATTAATTGAGAACTAAGTTGAAATGACAATATTGGGATCATTCTTCCTCACTATACATTTCTTTTTTCAAAAACGTTAAGCGAAAAAAGAAATAAATTTAAACCATTAATTTTTTTTAAATAATTATACTCATGTATTCATTAAAATTTAAAACTGAAATCTAACATTTCACTAAACTATACATGCCTCAGCACAATTATATTAAGTTAAGCAGTTAAGCTAAATCTTTTTTATTTATGAAAACTATCTTAATCTCTATATATATATTTTTTTTTAAAAATTGAGTACTTGATGAAACGTTAAAATTAATTTCTACCTATACCCAATAGGTCTTTTCAACATGGAAATTTTGTAATTTGGTTCCCGTATGCAATATGAGGAAGTCATTCTTCAATACAATGGAGTATTTAACTCTTTTTTCATCTTTAACTATTTTTTTTTAAAAAGAGTTAAAAATATATATGAAATCAACAAATAATACTAATAAGAATCACAAATTTCTCCATCTTGGGATTTTTATTTCAAATTTATCATACATTACTCACTATCAAATAGACTGAATAAATTGTAATTAACTTTCAACTCAAAATCAAATGTAAACCAAACATGCATGCTTTAGGAACATAGTTTAAATAGAGAATTGTTCTTTGCATTCACTTTTTTTTTTGGCGGGGGAGAGGGGGGATGGCAAAATAGTTTCTCATTTCAATTTAAAGCACAATTTTTTAAACCCTAGTTTGAAGATCCAATTGAACAATTGCTCCGTTTCAAACTGTTTTGTAATTGAGGGAAACCATGGACTAGCTTGTTTGAAGTGAAGAGAGATACGCGACCTGCAAAAGAAAAAAATATAAAATAACATTCAGATGCTGTGAATACCAAAAAATGAGCATTATAAATAAAATTCAGAGTTAAAAAAAATTAGTTAAACTATTTCATTAAATTCTTTACAAGTATATCCTGTGAGTTTTATAGTTTAAATTGAACAGTTACAAAGTCTTGGGGTCAGACAATATCCTGAATTTTAATAATTATAATTATAATTTAGATTTAATTTTATTTTCCACCACTGTCCGAAAAAAAATAGCAATATTCCAAACTGTACTTAAGGTTTGCCAAAAAACGATTTCAACATATGTGAAATGCATAAAACATTAGATGTAATGCTGTTACTTAAATTGTGCTTACACATCCACACAAGAACCTGACCTAATCTTTTTTATCATACAACAGAATGCTGAATTGAATGAGTTAGGAAATCACTACAATTCATTCTGAAATGTGACAAGCGAACCTTGTGACACTAGGAGACAAACATCAAAATTAAGGTTAATAGCTATTCAAAAACTCAAAGGTCAAATGCATTTATAAATATTTATGCTTTGACCTGTTTTCCCTAATGGAAAACCTTTCTTTTGTTCTTTTTTTATTTTCTGATGGTGGGGATTCTAACAAAATCTTACCTTTAAAAATTTCTTTATCTCATATAAAAATGTAATAAATGATAAAGCTAAGCCTTTGATTTCTTCCCTTTGGCTTCAGCAGCTTGCTTGTTCTTGAAGGGTAGAAAAGTCTTTCCACCCATGAAGGGTCGTAAGACTTCGGGTATCTGAACGCCATCTTCCTTCTGATAGTTCTCAAGAATGCAGCAAATGGTCCTCTCTGTTGCCGTTAGAGTAGAATTCAGCAAATGGCAGTACTGCTTCATTTGTTCATTGCTCTGCGATCCAGAGAAAGTTACAATGATATAAGGTGAAGTTTTAAGATAAATAGGCTCACATGATCCCCTACCACTATTTTTATTCTAGATTGGACCCCCAACTTGTAATTTTATTACTATTTTCATTATACCTTTAATGAACACACGGTTGGACATATATTCAACTAGACACAACAAATATGTCAAACTAAAAACCAAGGATTGGGAACATATGTTAACATAACAGAGTTAAACAATTGTCCAACCAAGTATATAAATAAATGCAGAGAAAATATGTATAATTAGTTATTTAAATACATATTAACTGACGATTAAGGTCATATACCGATTATCGATCAGTTAGTCATGTGTCTAATTTGGTTCCGGTGAGTATGACCACCGACCAATCAAAATCTAATTAGTTGGACAACTGTTCAGTTTAGTTGGACATGTGTCCACTTCGGCCGACCAAGTTCTGACCTATTAGACAACTGTCGATTTAGTTGGATGTATTCAATTCAGTTCTGACAGGTAGAGTTACCGTCCAATCAAAATCCAGTCAGTTCGACACTATTTACTCTTAAAAAAACAGTCAGGTTAAAATATTCACTGTCCCCTTGAATGTTCATCCATGAAATACTTGGAAGAACAGTACAAATTTAGAAGTAATAACAGGCTAACAGCTGACTCAGAGGGATTACCTTTTTCTGCCCATATCTGATCTCTAATTTCCTAGATTGATAGTCTGTACAGTTCGAACAGGATACCAACTCTCTGTATGTTTGAGACGCAGGAAACCATGCTTCCAAATCATACTTCTTTGCAGCTGCATCATTCAAGGCACCAGAAACAATAGCTACAATCTGATAAGGGATATTGAGCTGCAATATAATAGAAAATGAAATTAGAGATGTATGTGATTTTCCTTTCACAGGATGAGAATTATAAACATGCCTCTTGAAAGGCATCCATAAGAGAGCACATTCTCTAAAAAAGACGTGAGAATGGATGAAATGTTAATTGTGTTTGACTTGTGCAGGCAGGCATAAGTGATCTGAATATTTATTTTGTTTTTGTTTATAATTTAACCAGCAACGGAAAAGAGAAATTTGAATAAATATGGATTTCATAGAGAAAAATTAATTTTACCATTTTGTAGAAATCTTCTGAATTTTTTATCATTTCTTCATGCATGTTCCATGAGTCACCGTCATTTGGGCTTGTGATACAAAATTGTTCAACTTTCTCAAATTGATGAACTCGGAATATCCCCAATGTATCCCGACCGTGTGATCCAGCTTCTTTGCGGAAGCAAGATGAATATCCAGCATATCTGGGACACATTCTTAACTTTATTACAAATATCCAGCATAACCTTTTCTAGTAAGAAATTAAGCATATGCTGCAACCTTAAGGGTAGCTGAGAAGGATGGATCCAATCATCTACATGATATGCGCAAAGGGGTTGTTCAGCTGTAGCTATCAGATATTTGTCATCGCCTTCACCAGTTACCTGTTAAAGCAACCAGAGCAGGGTCAAATCCACATTTTCAACAAATGTAGTATATTTGAAGCACTACGTAGTTGAAAAGGTTAGTCTTTGAGAATATACTTGAAAAGCATTTAAAAAATTTCATATTCTATACATACATACATATATATATACAGAATATGAAAAATTTAAAAAGTTTAAAAGTTTTACTTTGTAAAGTTCTTCATCAAACTGAGCCAATTGAGCACACTTTGCCATTATATCTTTTCTCATAAAGAAGGGAGTCTGTAATGCAGTATATCCACGCTTCTCCAAAAAGTCGAGTCCAAAGTTAATCAGGGCCTGATTAAGACGAACACCATCTCCTTTCAAATAATAACCTCTTCCTCCAGCTACATCAGAACCTATAAATTTCATTGCATTAGGTTCGCGATTAAAGTATGGAAACAGAAAAAGTTGCAAACAAGAAAAAGTGAAAGATAAAGACAAAAATACAAAAAGTTAGCAATGATTAAGAATATCCCTAGATGGAATTCATATTAATGATTGAGAACAACCCTATATGAAATTCATACAAATTATTTTTTTCTTCCTTATTTTAAGGCTGGGTCTATGCCAGCATCCAATGCAAATTACATAGCACATATGCCATAAAATGAAAGAAACTTGAACAGGTTGAGATAAACCATGTTAAGCATTATTCATAAACATCTCGTGTTTATGTTCATTGCACTACAAACTAGGTAAAAAAAAAATTGTTACCCTTCTTTGAATCTGCAATTCCAAGAAGTTCAACAAGCTCAACATGATTCTTCAGTTTTGGTTCAGACCGTTCCTCGCCCCATGTTCTAATCACGGCATTATTTGCCTGCAAAAACATTTCAATGCTATTCATAAGAGCTAAGAGCACACTCGCTGTAACGCAAGTACAATGCAGAGAGTCAAACAGTCACCTCATCATTGCTTATAGGGACAGAATCATGGACAAGGTTTCCAATAATCTCCAATTTTGAATTAAGTTGTGTTAGGGCTTCCTTAACTTCAGCATCTTTCTCAGCTGCCGATTTCTTGTTATCATCTGTACTCTTAATCATCTCAGATGCATCTTCACCTTTCTTTCCTCCAGAAATTACATAAATCAGTTTCATCAAGCATTACAACAATGAAAACATAATGCAAAATCTAAAGCAAATGGTAGAGCTTTTTGATTGGACTGCATTTGATAGCATTAAATGAAATATTCACAATCCAAAAAACAGAGGGGATTTTGTTGTTACTTACAGTTCAAGATTCTTTCTTTTCATGTTTATTTCTTGTTATTCAGAAGCATAAACTAATAATGCAGTTCTATCCATAAATTTAATAATTTTTTTTATCATAGATATAGCAACTCAACAAAGATGTTGGCATAACAAACTACTCAAATCCAAAGCTAAAGTTACATTCAATCATACACCTAATCCTACTACTTTCTCCACATGGACCCCATCTTCAAACAACAAGGGATATAATGACGTAATCCTCATCACAGAATCCGTTTTGCTTGTGGATAACTTCCCCCAAAACACATTCTTCACATGAAGACTATTAGTAGGGTACTCCATTAAGGCCACCACTTAATGTTGTTGCACCAAATTAGGCTGTGAGGGATATAGTGACGTAATCCTTATCGTAACCAAATTAAATGAATGAATTATTTTTTTTCCTTTTCTAATTTTTACAGTTACGATCTCCAGCACTATTTGGTCTCAACAAGAGAACTTGAGTAAAGATCCAGACATAATCTAATTGTAGCTCTCTAAAACTTTCTTTCAAAATATAGCATCGCCTTTCCATTAGCACAAAAGTAACTTACACTTCAACTCGCTAATACATTTATGCTCTTTATAGTTAATCTTTTTCATCAGAGTGGAAAAGTTTGGAATTAAAAAAATTCACAGTTAACGGTAAGCTAGCTGATTAGGAGTTGAAAAAACTAAAAGGTACAAAAAAATTACAGAATGAATGAGATACTAACAATTCTAAGCTGAGCAACTTGCTTATTTATCTTGTTAAGGTCCTTGCGCAGATTTTCCAGTTCAAATTGACCTGATATTGAATTGACCAATGTATCAAAATGAAACTTCAGATTGTAGAGAACATCAAGAAAAAATGGTACGAGAATTACGCTGCCGCCATTCTTTGTCTAGCTTGATGACTTCGTCGACAACTTCGACATTGCCAAATCGACGGCGTTGAGATTCGCGAATGATTTCGGGGTTGTGGCCCTTCTCTTCTCTGAACAGATTGATGTCCAACATCTCTCTTGGTCTCAATGTGTCTGTTTGAAGCAGATACCAAAAGGGAAAAAAAAAAAGACGGAGGAACAAGCTGCCTACTGAACTAAAAGCGAAGTAGTTTTCCCTTACAAACCCTAAATTTGAGTATATGTATATCTTCAAAATGACTGTTATACCCTCGGTGAACTTAAGGAGTACATACCAGGGATTCAAAACTTCATTTAGACTTAATTTTTAGTACCAAAATTATCATTTTCATTACTTTACTACTAAAATTATTTTTTATATCAATTTACATCAAAGTTTGTTTTAATTATTCTGTTACTAGGTAAAAATTTTAAGTAAATTCTCAAAATTAACTATGTTAATGTGAAATAATTAATATCATAAGTATACATATTTTTATTTTAGTACCTTTTTATTTTCAACTGATGTTTTTTAAATATTTTTATTTAAATTATTGATATATTTTAATCAATTTCAATAAATTATAATACTAAAAAAGTATATACTAATAATTTAAATATAAGTTATCTAAAGATATAAATTGAAAATAAGAGTAAAAAATGTATCAAAACAGGAATAAAAATACCCTAAAGATACCAAGAGGGCATGGTAAATATTTGTCACCTTTCTATGTCACTAAACAAGGAGTACCAACTGCCACAGCACATCTTGTACCACAACATAAGGCCTTGTGGTACTTCAATTCGTAATGCGCAAATGTTAAATAATTTATGCTTAGGGAAAAAGAATATCCATCCTAAATCGGAAGTATAATCTTTAAGTACGTCAACGCCCTTTTCTGGTAGAAAATTTAACAAATTATTGAATAAAATCACTCAGCTCAAATCCTTTATTACACCTTATGGACTTTGTGCGGTGTAGTAAAACATAAAACAAAATATCCCTCTCAAATCTTTTTAAAAAAAAAAACAATTCTCTCAATCTTTGAATGAGTGTTAAATCAACTCTCACCTTCAATCTCTCACAATTCCAATCTTAGCTATCAAGGGGTGCTTTCTGATTGACCCCTATTTAAAGAAAATAAAAAGGAATATAATGATACAACACTCTTATACTACAGAGACCACAAAAAAGAACGGAAACAAAAAAAGTGAGAATTGATCCCTCTAGTTGTGAACCAGTCAAAGGCAGGTAGGTGTGAGTTGTGAAACCTTTGAGGTGAAACTCTAATTTCACTGCAATATTTAGACTGCCCCGTTTTTCCTGTCTTGTCACAATCCTTTGAGCAACTATAAACATTTCACATCCAGGTCTTACTCAGGATACACAGAAGGGTTCAAAACTCTGCTGGAGGAATCTTCATGGTTCGTCTTAAATTCTTTCCCATTATTTTCCGATCAGCTAACGTTTAAGTGTGGCAAATCTGGAGGATCAGAACCGATTAAATTTGCCCACAGATTTGCAAGAATCAATAGGTAGTGCTCCCCATTCCAAACGGTAGTTTTCATTCCTGATCCAGACAAAAAGAGAATAAGAATTGTGAGGCTCAAAATAAACAAGCAAAAACTTAATATGATATCAAGTAATAACAAACTTAGCCACACAAAAGGAGAAAAAAAGAAGAGGAAAAGATCACAATTTAGTCGCATGATTTAATGCATCTACAGATATCATCAGATTGAATCATCTGAAATTAGCTGAACTAACTTTTCACTACTTCTAAACTATAACAAGACTAATCTACTTTTGCACCCCAAAAGATGGAGTACCTAGTTTTACAAATACAGGGTATGGAGCACTAGAAAAGAAGATAACCATAGATGTTATATTTACTAAATGAAGGATGCCTTAATCATTATTTCAGATAGATAGCTTCATGGATGAAGTAAAGGGAGAAAACAAATGACAACTTAGAGAAGAAAGTAAAACATTAAAGTATTTTATTTCTAAATATGCTAGTTTAATTCTCGAAAAAACGAATCGATAGGACATGGGTGAGGGGAGGGAAGCTGTAACGATCAGACAATGAGGTGTTTGAAGAATGACAGTATTAGCACGCAGTCATGAATGGGCTCACCAAGGATGATTCAAGGGAAAGACATTCAGAAATTCAATTTTCAAAGTTAATAGGGACATGAATATCTGCGTACCTGGAAAATTCGCAACAGTTAACAATGATAATCGGCATACAGATTGTCCAGATAAAATGGGATTTTGGAGCGTTAAAGGATCGAGATCATCAAGAAATTTAATAGATTCCAGTAATGCCTTTGCCTTTTTGCTATGTTCACAATCAGCTGTATCTGAAATACTCTGGAGGATGCTATCCAGTCCTGAACTTGACCACAAATTAGCACACTCACTTAGGAGAGAAAACAAGCCAGTGGGACCATCAAAACTTAATAAAACCCATGGCTTATATTTCTTTGCAGAGAATCCAAGAACTTGAACTACTCTGTAAATTTCTCCGAGGGAAAGGAAATATTTCCGGCCTGTATATTTCCAAAAATCACATCAATGACAAAATTAAGAAATATTGTGCAAAATGTTAGCATAAGCAATGACATTATGATCACCTTGAGGTACCGATAATATTTCTGTCTGAATATTCTTCCGTAGAGATTGCTTCCAAACAAAGGTACCATGTTTCAGCTCTTGAGCACATATGGAGACCATTTTAAACCATGTTGAGACATAAATAGATTGTTGCTCCTTTGATCCCAATTTAAGAATCCTAAGAGTAGAGGCTGCATGTTTCGAAAGCTCAACTGCTGATCTCAAATCTTTCTCTGCCTGGTCATTAAGTCAATATAAAAAAAAGATATCACACTAAAAACAGCAAAAAAAAAGGTAAGAAACCTTTTTCAAATAATATAAATAAAACGCAAACTCCACCTTTGGTTCCCAGATTGTAAGTAGACTAACAGTTCATAAAGTTTAAGGTTTCATCTAGGTACGTATTTAATGCGTGTTTTATTTCACTATCCCAACTTGCTTAACTTAGGAGCATTCAGACATGTGTAAAAGACACATACCAATGAAAGTTGTCCTAATAACTGGTATTCTGACTCGAGAACTCCAAATTTTGGCTCCTGTAGAACTTCAAGAAGTTCACTACAATGTGTCTTTCCCGAGGGAATGCTCTCTGGTTGGAATTCTGTAGGGATCAAATTATCTTCACGCAATTGGTCATAGAATTTCTGCAGGGAACAAAGTGAAGTGACTAACATGTCAGGATCCAGGACAATTCATTCAAGTGTATTATTTAATGTCCCAATCAAAACAAAACAGTGTTATAGTAATTTATTGATTAGCATTAAACAAAACCATAAATATCCATATAAGTATGACCAAATTTCTTTTACACTGCTCCGCTACTAGAAATTTCAAAAGAGTAAAAACACAAAATAGCGGGATGAGCTCCTATTTTATTTATACAGGACATAACATATTACAAGTTACAACTACCAACCTGGATTTCCACGCCACCTGCATTTGCTTCATCTCCAGAAAAGGTAGCACTACTTTCAGCTTTCTATCAAAATACATATTTAATTAGTTCCGTTAAAAAACTAATTAAATAAACAAGGGGAGAAAATCTTAGCAAGTTCACTACCTTCAAAGTTTCAAGATGGCTCAGTGCAGTAAAACATGATTCATCCTTCAGTTTGCAATATAAATCCAAAAAATCATTTAACTCCAACTTGTTAGTAGATTTTCTGGGTGGATCTTCAAGATGAACAACAGGAACTTGATCGCGAGCTATGTTACCGGCAAAGGCATCCTTAAATTCCCAGGATTCATCATCAAAATCATTGTCATGATTGACACAATTGCCTTCCAACTTGAGTGGATGTTCAAGATGAAACATAGGAATTTTATCTTGAGCAACAGTACTTACAAAATCATCGTCGTGGTTGACAGGATCACTTTCCGACTTGATCACGGTAGAATGTGTCTTATTCTCACTTGTATCAGGCTTAGAACTCTCAGAAGCATTCTGTTCAGTTTGACTGTATAAACTTGATATGAGATCATTGATAGATACACTAGGAATAGGACCTTTGATGCCATTGTTTGAGTAGGCGAAAGGGTTATCTATAGGCACTTCTTGATGAACAGAAGAGCTATCAGCTTCCTGTGCTTCATCACCAAAAATTGACAGGGGCAAAGCTTCTTGATATTTCTGAAAATTTAAGTTATTTTTCTGAAATTCAGCAAAACAAAGGAGTTATTTTTCTGAAATAATGAAATAGGAAATTGTTAAAAACATTAAAAATGGTATGCTAATAAGATAAGGAACTATATAAAAAGTCACATTTTATATATATTCATAGGTTTACAAAAGACAGGGTCCTTAATCTACTAAAGTTGCATTTATTACATAGAAATCACATCACCATCAATTCATCATATATCTACCCAAAAGGGGAACAATTAAAATGAAGAGAATAAGAAAGAGAAAATAGCTTTCAAGTATTATATGGTTGGATTCAGAGTTGAGTTGACCTGTGCAAAACAACCGCAATTCTAACAATCAAACAAACTTTTCCATAACCAAGCTAGTAAAATATCACAACATTGAGACAATAAGGAGCAATCACATTATACTTCAAAGAATGCATACCAAATCGATGCATAAGCATTTTTGAGAACCCATCAAACAGTTTCTTTTAATAAATAAACATGTGGTATAAGTTAAGTCACCACCTGAATTGGATCATCAAAAGCATTTGAATTTATATTGGCAGGGCTTTGATCAACCATCAACTCTCCCTACACAAAAAGTTAAATGCTCAACAAACACATTCTAAGAATTTTTTGGCATGGTAAACATCAGAAATAAATCAAGACAAATTGATTTATTCACCTCATGCTTTGACCCAGTTTCTGAAAATGCATCCCTGAAATCCCCAAAATCGTCATCAGACTCATCGTGCTTATTATCTGGAAAAAACTCAACTCCCTTTGCAATATCATCTTTCTTGTTACTAGAATATGGATCAGACATGGTACTATCTTGAGCAACAGAACCCAAGTTGAAAGTAAATGTGAAGTCCCAATCCCCTGATTTTTGAGCATGCCCCTTTGGTGCAGCAAATAAATCCGTAGGATTGTAAATCTCCCTGAAATCTAGTGCAGAACCTCCAAGACCATGGGAGGTACCATCCTTTCCTTGTTCCTGCAAGAAAATTTTAGACAATATTAGAAGATATCAGTTATAAATAATATAAATGTAAAAAATGTGAAGGAACTCCTATAAAATTAACCCACCGACTTGGGCTTTGCTGCAGCTTCCAGAACCGCATCCTTAGATTGCAAAAAGTTCTCATAAGAACTGAAATCAACATTCACTGCTGGAGATAACTTTGACCAAGAGTCCGTATCATTCATGTCACTTTTTGGAGATGAATTTGAGAAATACTCATCTTGGTTGGCAGAACTAGGCTTCAAATCAAATCCAAAGTCCCAATCACCAGTTGGATGTGAAGTTCCGTTTGATGGAGTCAATTTATCAGTAGAACCGTTTCCTCCATTGTCAAACCTAATAGCTTTGCTGGATTCCTCAGCATTTTCCTTCCCATTGCCATCATCAACCTTCAAATTAGAAAATTTCAGACTTGCAGAACTGGATTGCAATGCTGGATTCTAATGTGAAAGAGATATAGCAACGTATCAAATACACAATGGAAAACCAACTCTTGAATCAAATAAACAGTAATTAAGCTATTCAAAGAACACAGAGACTGCTAGAGCATGGCATAGTATTCCAAGATTCCAGAAAAAAAAGGTTCTAAATGAATCAAAAAGAACAATACACGAAAAAACAAGAATTCAACAATACCCGCCTGGATTTCCTGGTTTATCTGTGTATTAGTTTCGACCTTCAGTCCTGGCAATTCAACAATCCCATTTTCCTACAAACAATAAATAATCTCCATTAGTTACAGATAAAGAAATTTTTTATCAAGGCATTTAACTTTCATCGGTTAACTACATGCTCAACTCAATTCTTCCCGCAATGCTGAAAAGATAACTTCAATCATTTTAACTCGAATTCATAAAAATTGGGATTCTTTTGTTTGAATAACCATCTCAGTTTTCTTAGCAACCAGGAAAACTGCATTCTAAAAGGCTAATTAAATCACTTGGAAGGCCAGCCTTACCTCAGGAACTTCATTGCCAGACAGTTTATCAGGTTCTGCGCCTCTAAATTCCCACCCATCATTGTCAAAATCATCATCGTCATCAAAATCCCCACTTTGTTGCTGTGAATTTGAATTCAATCCATTTGAAGTAAAATTTATGCCACCTACAGTTGAATCCACTCTCATTACATCCAAATCCACACCGCGAAAATTGGAATCAACTCCATTTTGAATCAAATTCAACCCATTTGTAATAGAATTGAGGGCATCGAAATTCACACTAGATCCATTCGTATTCGACTTTAGTATATTCAAATCTGGCGGGGGATTAAACCCATTAGGAGCCTTGATCTGGGGGCTCTGGTTATACAAATTGGCAATCAAATCATCAATTCCAACTCTAACACTCGAATTCAATCCTTTTTTCGTAGAATCATCTTTCTTATTCAACACATCAAATGCATTATCACCTACCTTAGGCCCATCGAAACCAGATTTTTCATTTTCTTCAATTTCCCCAAACAATGACAGAGGCAAAGCTCCACGAGGTTTCCCCCAACGAGACCCTGTCCCTTTCACCGGTTCAGCTCGACTAGACACCGACTCTACCTGTCTCGGCACCGATGCATTACCAACAAAATTTCCAAAAGGATCCGAGGGTTTCTGGTTCAAAGAAGGGACAGGAGGTGATTGGGTGTGTGAGAATCCATTGGAGAGCTCAAACCCAACGCTGATCTCATCGGAACGGGTGGTGATGAAATCACTCCAGTCATCGTTAGACTCAACAACGGCGGTGGTCTGATTATAGTTTAAGTTTGATGGTGCGAACTTGAAGTCTCCGAATCCCTCGTCGTCGTCGTCCTCTGCCATATCTTAGCCGAAGCTCCCTCCCTCTCTCTCTGTGTTCAGAAGCTTGGTTCTGTTTGCGTTTGTGCTTGGAGGGGTTGTACGTCAACCGCGTGTTCGTCACACATACTCTCTATATAATTTTTATAGAGTATATATTTAGTTGTAAAATGTCTCACAATATAAAATAATATAATTATACTGAAATTAAATTATATTAGATATTTAATTTAATTGATTTAAATTTTTAATAATAAAATTATATATTTTAATTTTTCATTTTAAGCATGGTCATCGTTATTTTTTATTTATTTATAATAAATTATTATAAAATAATTGGTGCGTAGTCATTAATTTAGTTTTTTAAATTTATTATCATGTATTATAAAATTTATTATTAATAAATATTTTTTTAAGTACTTCTCTCTATATATATATATATAATAAGCGATAAAAGTGGATACATATATTTCATCTCATTACAATTGACATAACTTATCAAAATTTGATATAAAAAAAATTCTTTAATTTTTATATAATTTTTTTTAATAATTACACCATGTAGTAATTCAAATTCAAAACACATTCATGTAGTAATTCAAATTCAAAACCCATACTTTACATTCTTATTATAACTATTTTTTTACGGAAAACTTAATTATTTATGAATTTGAATGAATGTTAATTTTATAATATTTAATTACTTATGAATTTATTTTTAACTAAAATGATAATTTCTGATATGATATGATAACATGATATGAAAATACTATGATATAGATAAAAAAATAGTTAAAATTTATCAATAATTTTTTCAAAATTAAATAATTTTTTTCCTATGTAAACAAACAAATAAACACGATACTACTAATGGTGTAACATGATATGACAACCTAAAATACCTAAAATGAACACAAACTGATGAATATTCTCTATCATAATCTAAGAGGATTTATGTTTCTTTCTGTAATAAAGTATATATGTTTAGTTATATATTTTAAGTTTCAAATTAATAGAAATTATGTTGAAAATTTTGATATTAAACTTAATATATAAATTATAAATATAATTAAATATTTTTTTGAAAGTTGTTAAATAATTATAAAAAAGTTCATATAAAATTATTAGAAAAACAGATTCAGGATTTGATGGGGGTAGCCCATCTTATAAATACATTTTCTTCGCCAAGCTATTCCTATCGGTAAAAAAATTCAATTTATGTCCATAAGTACTCATCTTTATTATTAAAATTGATAACACTAATAGCAACCTGCTCTTAACTTTCTAAAACAATATATGCTTTTTATATTATAAAAAAATTATATGTATATTTTATTTTCAATAAAAAAAATATTTTATTATGTTATGAAATAAATATGTGTATATTGCATAAAAATGTTAAAAATAAAAATACATTTATGAATAAAATTATACTACTTAATTAATCATTATTTTAATATTGTCATGAATAAAGATTTAAAGATATTTGATATTATTTGATAAACATTATTGAGATTCTAAGCAACTTAACATTGATACATGTTATTTGACAAAAATAATGATAGAATGTTAAGAATATATCGATAATGTAGATAAAATATCATTGTCAAAAATATTAAGAAAATATATTTTTTTAACCAAAATATTATCAATATTATAGAAATTATTGTGATATCAACAAAATGTTAACAAATATCATTTTTTTAAATAATTTATCTTTAAATTTATTTGCTCATAGTTTTTATATCTTCAATCAAATTATTTTTCATTTGAATTTGTGACAATATTTTGTACTTCCTTATGGGCTTGTTGTATGCATAATTGGTAATAAACAAAGTTACTAGAGCATTGTAGCTATTTATACTTTTAGGAGGAAATTCTACAAACCATTGTTGCACAATTTTTTGAAAAGTAGCCGTAAATAATTTACAATACATTGTTTCTCTTTTGTTCTTTGAAAAACTCATGGTAGTCATAATTATCTTAAACTCGAGACATGAGCCACAAGATCTTTTGTCCCCTTATAAACAGGGCATTTAGTAGCATTAAATTTTAGGATGGGGTAATATTAACTCAAGGGCATCTGAAAAAGGTGACGTTGACAACTGATCACATATAGTTTTGATATCATCCCAAGGTTTTAGCTTATCCTGCCCTGTAAATCAATCATTCATTTTGGTCCATATCTTCTCTTCCATATCTTTTAATTTTTTGTTTAAGGCCTCGTTCGAGTCATAGAACGAGATTGAATATCCTGTGGCAGTTGTAAGAGGTATGTGTTGCATTACATGCTCATGAATTGGTGGATTCATCTGTGAAGGTTATGGGATGAAATTAGGGTTTGGAGTTGTACGTTGGTATTATTCTACAATTCCTTTAGGTCGTTAAGGGTAAGAAGTGCATGATACATGTCCCCTCCTTAGAAGATGATTATCCAATACCGATGGACTGGGAGTATGGAATGAACTCTCAATCTTTGAATATTCCTTATGTTCTAATTTGAACCTAAGATTGTTATTCTCCCTTTGAGATTTAGTGAAGACTTGTTGCAACTCATTTATTTGTCTTTGAAGACTCTTTATCATAATGTCTTTTTCAAGAAAAGCACTTCAAAACATAATTTAATTAACAGGTAAGATGTTGAGTTGTCCTGATAGGTCTGGTCATATAGTGCTGAGATGGAATTTGGACAACTTCACTTACTAAGGGGTGAGCACTACCCAGTTCGCGATCTCGTAATGACATGATAAGTGATGAGTGATGCGTCTGATCATTAAGATCGAATTATTGACCTGGACGGGCGAGATTATTAACTTGATCAGTATGTAATGGTGGACTGTCCATTTTATATAGAGTAAATGTCCCTAAGATACAAGTTAATTCTCCTAGAGATAAGATAAGGTCTCAAATGCTAACTATGGACTAGAAAATTTTAAGTTCCCATAGACAATGCCAATTGCTTGGAGATAATTTAATGTGTTAGAGATTCTAGTGATTTTAGAGAGAAGTAAAAAATGTTGATAATGATCAGATCATGTATTTTTTTCATAAAAGAGATATATATAACACTCATTAGACAAATGTCGATGTTACATAGGTAGTTACTCTTATACAACTAATTAGAATACATAAAATACAGTTTCTATTAAATAAGATCACCATAGACGCTATATAAACAAATTGTTAAAAACATACGACTTAAGGCATCACACTAAGATGTGACCTTGGTCGTTAGGATGACATTTATGTCATTTACTTAGATCAGGTCGTGATCCTTAGGCCTTAATCCTCAAGTTGTTATTTGTAGGGGCTATCCTCGATATGATTGAGGTATTTTAGATTGTTGGGTCCCATATCTTTTACATAAATAATATCAAATACATATATTTTTAATAATTTTATAATAAAATATAATTTTTATTTTTATTAAATATTTTTATTTTAATTACATTTTATTATACTTGTTTAAAAAATATTTTAATTAAAATTCATTAAAATAATATAATTTATCTTAAATTATTACTTTTTAAAAATAAAATAAAATAACACCACTTTTAATATAAAAGATAAACAATGCTAATGATTTATTCTAATTTCTAAGAAGAAATTATTATAAATATTCCTGAATTTTTATCTTATTTCACATATATCTCTAAATTATACTTACGATTAGTTTTTTTTTATTTTTCATACTACAAAGTTTAGAATTTACAATCAAAAAATTAATATTTATGATTCAAGATTAAAAATTATGATCTCTATTAACTTGTTTAATTTTAAGTTTTGTTGGTTAGTTTAGTACAATTCTATATTAATAATATTATAATTTTGATTATTCTTGCATTAAAGATTATTGCATCTTTTTTCTATTGAAACAAAAAAGAAACTATCACCTTAGATTGCAAGTAGAATTTGATAAAAAAATGAGATTATATTAAAAATGTGTATTTTAAAAATAATAATAAAAGAATTTGTATAAAGATTTCATTATCGAGTAATACTAAACTAGAATACAGTGAAATTTGGAAGAAATTAAAAAGACGAAAAAGGGTGAATCAAAAATAAAAGGAGTTGAAAACAAGATGAATTGTAATAAAGTATTTTTAGTTGAGTTTACTTATCTTAATGTAAAATAGGAATAAAAATAATTATTTACGTATTCAAAATCTATTTAAATATATCTAATGTTTAAAATTTTAATCCTAATTATTTCAACAAAAATGTATTATAAATGCAAAAATAATTAGAAAAAACGAAAAAAGATAATAATTTAAAAAATTATAATTATTTATGATCATTTTATATATTTTCAATATTAAAAAACATGTATCATATTATTTTACATTATATGTCTGTTAAACAACAATTAATTAAACCTGGTTTAATATTATTAATATATTATTTTTATTTAAATTATTTTTAATAATATTATAAATAATTATTTTTAAATAGTTTTATGAAAAACTATCAAGGAGGATAATTTGAAAAGATAAGATTATAAATACTCTCATTCATTAACTAAATTATCGAATACTTATTTAATAAGTAAATAAGTCAAAAACAATCGTCCTTTGTAACTCAATTCCCATTATAAATTAGTTAACACGTTCTTCAAGCATTGAACTAAAATTTTTTATTGCAAAAATTACACATTATAAAACTAAAACATAAGTCACATATTGGAGTATTTATATGTTAATATCAAAAAATTCTTATATTAGAATATCAGTGTAAATAGTGTTATTTAATGTAATTGTTTAAAAAAATTGAAAAATTAATTAAACAATACATTATCGATTTTTTTATAATATATTTTTTATCAATTGATTAAAACCTAATTTAAATAACAAAGATTAATATGTATTTTTTTATAAAATACTAAATTTAATGTTAATTTAGTTTTAATATCAGTAGAATTAACTATTTTGATTGATTTATTCAGTATAATAAATTTAAATTTTATTGAGTTAAGACAATTTTTGAAAAAAGATGCTATCAAAAATTTACATTAAATAAACATATTTATGTCACATATGTACTTTTTACATACATTTTTTTAAATTTGAAAATTATGATTCTAACACAATACAAATACACATATTGTCAAATTATTGTGGTTACCGTTAAGTATTATTGTATTTCATGTATTTTTTTGTTCTACATTTTTGTACAAATGGTGGTTCTATTTGTATAGTAAGAACCAGAAACAAAACTTAACCCTCGTAATACTGTACAGACAGATGCTGCAGCACACTCATACTTTCCTGTTTCATTGTCTACTATTTATCTGCTCCACTGCCCACGCTTGTCTACTCCACTACACACGCCAACACTCTTCCTTAAGTTGGTGTATATATGTCTCTTATGCCCAACTTGTCAAGTGAGTTGTAGAAGTTCTTTACAGGCACAAAATTTGTGAGTATATCAGCCAATTGATCTTCTGATTTAACAAATGAAAGTTGAATAATTTTTCTCTTCAAGATTCTGTTTGATGAAGTTCTGATCACACTTCAACGTGCTTCATGCGATCATGTTGAACTGGATTGTGGAAGATGGAAATGGCTACCTTGTTATCATAAAATAAGTTCATTTCAGAGTTAGGAGCAACACCAATCTCATTTAGAAGTTTTTTCAACCAAAGGAGCTCACATATTCCCTTGACCATTCCTCGGAATTCAACTTTCACGCTAAACAAGGCAATTATCTTTTATTTCTTACTCTTTCATGTAACAAGATTACCTCTCACAAATGTAAAGTATCCAGTAGTAGATTTCCTATCCTTGATATTCCCTGCCTAGGGGAGGATTTTAAATAACAAAGTATTCATATGACGGCATCCATATGATCTTCACTTGGAGCAGTGCATGAACTGACTCACGACACTCACAACATAAACAATATCAGGTCGAGTATGAGATAAATATATGAGTTTATCCATCAACCGTTGATATCTCTGTTTATCTATTGGTACTTGATTCACATATTCTCCATGTTTATGATTTTGGACCATTGGAATATCAACATGTTTACAATATAATAATCCTACCTCTACGAGTAGGTCTAGAGTATATTTCCTTTGGGAAAGAAATATGCCTTGTTTTGATCTCGTTACCTCAATGCCTAAGAAGTATTTGAGTCCCCTAAGTTTTTCATTTTAAACTCATTTGACAGTCGTTCTTGAAGCCTAGAGATTTCTTCTTTATCATCCCCTGTAATGATCATGTCGTCTACATAGACTATAATGGCTGTTATTTTTTCCAATCAATATTTTAGGAAAAGAGTGTGGTCAAAGTTGCTTTGTTAAAATCCATATTTCTTCATTGTTGAACTCAACCTGCCAAACCATGCTCGAGGTGATTGTTTTAGTTTATACAATGCTCGTTGTAATCTACATGCAGTTTCTTTTCCTTATGTAACAGTATATCATGGTGGGATATCCATGTAAATCTCTTCTTCAAGATCACCATGAAGAAAGACATTTTTCACATCAAGTTGGTGCAATGGCCAGTCTAAATTTGCTACAAGAGATAACAAAACTCTAACAATTTTTAGTTTAACCACAAGTGAGAAGGTTTCCTGATAATCTATACCATGTTTTTGTATATACCCTTTTGCTACTAGCCTAACCTTGTATCGATCAACTGACCCATTGCTTTATACTTAATGGAGAAAATCCACTTGCATCTTATACCAGTAACAAAAACTGATATGTCAAACCAGATCAACCAAAAACAGTGTCGTGAGAACAGAAAATAGCGTCGTAACAGGTAACAACGTATATATTTTATTTTTTTTAGATAACCTGCTCTGATATCATGTCAAATTATTGTAGTTACCGTTAAGTATTATTATATTTCATATATTTCTTTGTTCTACATTTTTGTACAAATGATGGTTCTATTATATAGTAAAAACCAGAAACAAAACTTAACCCTCACAATGTTGCACAGATAGGTGTTACACCACACCCATAATTTCCTACGTGATGCACACTCATACTTCCCTGTTTCATTGTCTGCTATTTATCTGTTCCACTACTCACGCATGTCTGCTCCACTACACACGTAAACACATAAGTCATGTTAATTTAGAAGTGTAGAAATTTATGATCTAACTTACTCCAACAAAAATGAGCTATATATATATAAAAAAATATGTAACACTTTCTTTAAAAAATAGATACAACAAAACTCAAACTAACCGATGAATTAATAATCAATAATGCAAGATTAGCATGACAATTTACAAATAAAAATTAATTGCATAAATTTTTGAGAATGAAAGTTTTGAGCAAAGTGTGAAATATGAATTAAGTTAGTTAAAATATTATTGAACTTTAATTAAAACAATTAATTTTACTCATTAAAATATTTTACCCATGGAATATATGTCATCGCTAGACATTACGTGTAAAATTTATTAAATTAAATATGATTTAGTTTTATAAAAATTATGAAAAAACAACGTAACTGGGCATATCCAGAGTATATATGATAAATTAATTTCAAGAAAAATATAACATAAATTATAAATAAAATAGTTTACTTAATCTCCCTATAAAGCAAAAAGTGAAAATCCAAAAACAAAGAAGGCAAGCAAATAATGACAAAAATCATGTTGTGAAACTAAAGAAACATCACTAGAAAGACTCCCAGTTGGAGTATTAGTGCTCAAAACTAGAACCGTCCAGTCATCTTCAGAGCCAATTCCAGCTCCAGTGAACTTTGAATCATTGAGATACTTTGCGTATTGAGAATCATGAGTATAATTAGTAAGCACAAGAGTTGGAACCAAATGAGGCACGCATACTGGCAAAACGACCCCATCAATTGTCGTATTGGGATCAATATTGCACTTGTATAACAGCGAGGGGTAGTTTGTGAGCTGATTTTGTGTACTTGGCACGGCATTGGCACCAGCGTTCATAGTCGTGCACGGTTGGTCCTCGAGATCATCAGCCAATTCATCGGCCATGCAATTTGCTTTGCCGTGTTTTGCGAGGGCTGGTAGGCTTAACGATTCCCTGTAGCTGTTGATGCCTTCAAGTAAATCATCTTCTTTGTCTACAGAGGAAATTGTTAAGTTGTTAAGCGATTTTAAGGCTGATCATAAAAGGATAATATATACGCAAGTCAAATTTGCACATATCATTATTTTTTTTAAAATAATAATTTCTTTAATTTTAAAATAATTCTAAAACATCAGTCAAACATAAGAAAAATACATTTTAATCCCTTGTTTTTAGGCATTCATTATTTTATTAAAATATACACATAAATTTAATTTATTACATTTGTTTATCATGTGTATTTAACAAAGAAAGTATATTATTATTTAATAAAATGAGAAATGTTAAAACATAAATAATTACACATTTTTACTATTATACCATTTATATATATAGCATGACAAATATAGACACGATATTAACAAATAATAAAATAATTTATTTTTCTAAATAATTCTATAATATCGAATCATATAAGTGTATAAATATAAAATTGTATGTATAAATTTTTTTAATAGATAAGAAAAATAATTATTTTATCATAATTTTTTTTATGGAATAGAATTTAACTTATATATATACTATTTCTAAAGAAATCTGAGATTAATGAGTTACTACCAAAAAAAAAAACAATTAAACAAGTTGATAAGTTGATTAATGTGTATTTTTTTTAAGTGAAGTAACGCACTTCTTAAAAGTTTCACTTATAAAAATTTTAATACAAAAATAAGTATAAATTTACGTGATATTTATATTTATGATTAGCTTTAAATGTAAAAAAGGTAACACCACAAGCAAGGAAGTGCTTCCTAAAACGAAAATCGATTAAAACTAGGACATGAAGGCCTTCTCGTCAGAATTAACTAATAGTATTTAATTCTATTAGTCCTTTTAAGTTAATAATATTGTGTCCTTTTTTTTCCTTAAAACAATAATATTGTGTACTTATAAATAATAGTAAAAATAGTGTTTCTTTATATATTAAAAATTGAATTTGGAAAGAAAAAAAAAGTTGTCCTACCATAGCAATTTTTTTTATTTTAAATTTTTTAGAACATTAAATTATTATATAAAATATTTAATTACTTTAACATTAGTATTTTTCTCTCTAACAACTTAAATTAAAAAAAAAAACATTATAACATGCACAATACGACTAAGTACATATATGTAACCAGATTTAAAGTCGTAGTTTATTCTGAAAAGAACAAAAATCAGTTAATTGGACTATTGAAAGAGAATAGAGAGAAAAGAGAGGAAAAGGGGGCGTACCACTGACTGCAAAAGTAGAAAGCGAGAATATTAAGACATGGACGAGAACAAAGAAGATGAGACTGAATTTGAAGGAATCCATTATGTAGTTTCTTCTGCTTCAAAAGACACAGCCACATAAGCTACATAGCTAGAGCCTTAATGATATATGTGAAATGCACAAGAGGGTAGAGATTAGAGATTAATTTCTGTTTTATATGAGTTGCTTAAGAGGACTCGTATATAGTTGGATGAATTTATCAGGTATTACTCTATAGAAAAATAAATAGCTGAGATACTGACATCTGTCAGTGCACGTGGTAGACATGCAGCAAATTAATATATCGCTCTCTATGAACCAGAACGAATCTTGTAGAAGTTACTATTATCTTTGTATTCCATGTTAACTAAGTGGTAATAGCAAAATTGATCAGATCAGATCAGATCAGATCAAAAGCCTCACAGTTTTATTAGTTCTTATCAAATCTTACACTTGACTAGGCCCTAAAATTAATCCTAGAAAAAAAATTAAGGCTCCTTCCCCATGCAACTTACTCACTTTCATAGTTCCAAGTTTCAACCAAAAAATCAGGGTTTGGTACCATTGAGATAGTATGTTTACAAATTGTCACCCATTTTAATTTTCATTTATGTTTTCCAAGAATTTCAATTTAGGATATTATTTGTTATATGTATTTAAAATTAATAATTTTAAACAATATATTGAGTTTAATTTGGGGATTCAGTTGGTGCATCTCATGTTAAATGTTTACAAACTCATATGAAATGACAAAAATATCCCTCTCTTTTAAGTCATATGTGATTGACCAATTGATTTTTCTAATTAAATTCATATGTAGTTCAAAATTATTAATTTTAAAATCATTTAACAAACAAGTATACTAAATACTAAATTATAACTCTTTAAAAATATGGATAAAAAAAGATACCAATTTTTAAATACAAATAACTCTATAGTAATAAATTCAAAAAATCTTAAATCTGTTTCCACATAATATATATTTTGATGAAATTTACGAACTTAATACAATTCATAGTATATAATAACAATAAATTAGAGGTGTATTTAATGATGATAGTGACTTGAGAGCTATAACACTTAGAAACACTATCCTCTTCATTTCAAATTTTTAAAATGAATCTTATATATAATAGATATACAAATGTCCTATTAACTAAATTATACTAAATAATTAGATGCACCAAAAATAACTAGTTAAAAATAACAATCATTGATAAAATGAACTCAAAAAAAAAACCATAAATATTTTATATTAATTTATCAATCCATAATTAAACAAAAATTCAAATAATATATTAATCTATGTAATTAAGAAATAAGTTAAATAATCTCCAACTTTTACGATATAAGTAATTGGTTTTAATAATATAAAAACTTATAGGATTAATTAGATGAAAATCTCAAAAAATATTTGATCATGTAAAACATAGACAATATATTGTTACATAACTTAATACCTTTTATCATATGATATAAGTTTCAATATAAAAATATAGGTTGAAAATTACATGCATGAACATGCCTATTTTCATAAATCCTTGTTTTCACTCAAAACACCTTTTTAAACTTATAACATGCTCATTGAAATTGTGTTAATATATCTCCATATTTAATGTTGAGACATATCATGACATTATCAATAAATGTGAATTCTACCTAACTTAAAAGTTTGAAGTGATGAAAACATTCTTCTATTCAAAAGCTTATCAACATACAATCATGAAACTTCTTAAGTATGCCCGTTAAGGGAAGATAGTTGACATAGCTATTTTGCTAGGAATAAGATACAACATTGGAAGTCTACCAAAGACAATTATTTTGAGCCCATAAAGGAACGTCATAACAAGATTTAAGCATATTGGATCAACGCCATTACATGATACGATGATGTAATGTAAATACACTTGGAGAATATACACTAAATTATCTGAAAACCCCTTTTTTCTACAAAGAATTAACCATTCATTATTAATAAATTCTGTAATCGTACAAAACACAAATGCAAATAACATAATTACAAAAGAAAATCAAGTATAATACGGCATGACCTCCTCCACTATTAAATTCCAAATATTAGAAGGTAAACTATGGACTTTAAAACTCATTCTCCATTAGTAGTCAATTAACCCCCACTTTGCGAGGGCGTGGACCACACGATTTGCTGTCAATATACTCCCACATGAAGATGCACTTTTGAAAAGAATTTGTAGCTAGCTTGCTTGGTGTCCATATGAATCGAGTCTATTTTCCAAGTAAAATTTGATGTAGCATGTGAGAGAGCTTTTTGAGAGGAATGAAATCCACTCACTAAAAATACACCAAAAAAAAATAATAATCTGAAATAATAATAATAATAAGATAATATTGTTGTAATGCAGTATTTAAAGTCACCCATTTTCTTATCTTGTAAAGAGTTGTCTTAATAATGGATTGATTTTATTACAAATATTTTTGTAATATTTATAAAGTTATAAATGTATTTAAAATTTTAAAATATAAACATATATGTTACAAAAATATTAATAATGTTTATAAACTCTAATATATTTATACTAAATATATTTCTAATTTTAAAATTTTAAATTCATTATATATATATATATATATATAATTTTATAAATATTATAGTTATATTCGTAACAAATTAGTAATAACTTAATACTTAATTAACCTTAGATAACAGGAAAAAGAGGACTCATAGTTGGATATGAATTGATCAAGTGTTACTCTACAGAAAACAAATAGTAGAGATACTGACATCTGTCATTGCACGTGGTACACATGCAGCAAATATAAAGCACCACGAGTCAGAGAAATCAAACATACTCCAAACTAGTAGTAGCTCAGATTATAAACATAACTTTAACTGAAGCTCTGATTGCACCATCTTTTCTAATAAATTACCGAGTCATGAGTCTTATGTGTTACCATTATCTTTCTAATCCATGTTAATAACAAAGATTGAAGATGATCCCAAAAGACACAAATATACTATCAATTGTGTGGTACAATAGTATAGTATCAAATCTTACCCTTGACTCCATAGCTGGATCAAAAATCCTAGAACAAAGAATTAAAGCTTTTGATCTGGATGATCCCAGAAGCTCCTTCTCGATATGACTTCCTCACTTTCATAGTTCCGACCAAAAAATCATACGTTTGTTTCCACAAACGTGTCCTTTGCATGAGACTATTTAGACACGTCTAAGCTTCCTCTTGCCACGTACCACAGTGTGTCCTACTTATAACTCCTCTGTATATATAAACCTTTGATAAATTTCACCAAACCACCATCAAATTAATAAACATGCACACATCTTATGTTCTCTAAATCACTATTCCTCTCAAGAGCATTAACAAGCAGAGTACTCTGTCTTTCTTCAAAAGTTCACTTCAAAACTTCATTTCCCTCAATTTTATCACCTTCCCAGAAAAGTTCTGTTAGAGTTATTTGTTGAATTCAACAAACACTGCAAACACAATTCAACAATCACTGCACCGACGCCAAACATTTTTTCCAATATACACGGCGCCTACCAATCAAGCTGTAAATCATACAATTCAATCATGGTGGTTGGTGAAATAGTAATTAGTATTTGTCTATATAAACAATGTAAATATCCGATACAAATCAAGAAATTATATGAATGAAACGTTTATTTCTTCTTCTGATTATTTCTTCAAACATTGATTTCTTCATGGTATCAAAGCCAAGTCGTTGCTTTATACAAATTTGAAACTCTTGTTCTCTAAAACAGAGATTTCTTTCTCTGAAAATATTTTTTTCTCGTGAAAAAAATTTTCATTCAAACACCCTTACAAATATTAATTACAAACATCAATTTTTAAGTAGTATTTCTCCCACCTAATTTTACCATATTACTCTAAACACAATTCTGAACATTTTGGTAAAAATAGATTAGGAGAAAACCCCCCCACGCGCCCTCACGCGCCACCTGAAGTGGAGGGAAAATTTCCCACGCGCCCCACGCGCCCCACGCGCCGTCTGGAGGTTGAAGATGATGACGTGTCGTCCGGTTCGGTTCGGTTCGGCCGGTCCGGCTCGGCGCAGCGCGGCTCGGTCCGGCTCGAGGGCGTAGCCGGTCCGCGCCTTGGCTCGGCTCAGGTCACCTCGGTTCGGCTCAGGTTGGTCCGGCCAGCGGTTCGGTTGAACCCGGTTTTCTCGGTTTTACACAGTTTCCATATTTTTGGCCGGTTCGGTCTATTTTAAAGGTCTAAACCCGGTTTTTTTTCCGGTTCTGGATTCCTAACACCCGTCCGGTTCATTTTTTCAAGTTTTTAAAACCAAATTTGAACCGGTTTTATGGTTTTTATCCGGTTTAGTATAAATATATATTAAAAACACAAAAAAAAAAAAAAAAAAAAAAAAAAAAAATTAGTCCTAAAATTATTACACCATTTTCTAGTTTGGTTACCATAATATCATGACAGAGGGTATAATTTCATTACCTATGGAGCAATCAAATCCAGTTGTTGTACAATCTGTTCAGTCTGAAGGTGTGTTTAATGCTGGAATTGTTCTTAATGAGACTAATTATGATGTTTGGTCTCAAATAATAGAAATGCATATTGCAGAGAGAGAAAAACTCTCTTACATTCATGACAAAAATTTGCAACCCGAAAAAACATCAAACAATTATAACAAGTGGTATGCAGAAAATCAAAAAGTGAAGAGATGGCTACTTATGTCAATGAGTCCAGAAATCATGAAGCGATATTTACGCATACCTACTGCTCTTGAAATTTGGGGTGCTTTGGCGAAAGCATTCTATGATGGAAGTGATGAATTACAGGTATTTGTCTTAAACCAAAAAGCCTTTACTTCTAGACAAAATGGAAAATCACTTTCAGAGTATTATGGAGAGTTAACTGAAATTTTCCAAGAGCTAGACCATCGTGATAAGGTGGTCATGAAAGACCCTCATGATCTAATATCATATCAAGAGTCTGTTGAAAGACTAAGGATACATATTTTCCTTGCTGGATTAGATGATGAGTTTGAGCAGGTTCGTGGCGAAATTTTGCGAAAAGAAACTATCCCAGATTTAGAAGGTTGTTATTCCTTGATTCGACGGGAGGTAGTACGTCGAATCTCATTGAAGGAAAAATCTAGAGATGTTGACGCTTCCGCCATGATATCTAAAAATCGTTCTTTTTCCAATCAGCAAGAACGAAAGGTGACTGATAAATCATCATTTAAATGTACCCATTGTCATCAAAAGGGTCATACAAAAGAACGATGTTTTGAACTGGTGGGATATCCTGACTGGTGGGATCACAACCGTGACTCTCGAAAGAAAAATCCACGACAGATATCTACTGCCACCATTGCTGAAACAACAAAGGATCATGTTGCAACCTCCTCAGCACATGTTGGTAAGATGCTTAAAGTTTTTTCTCCTGTTTTTAATAATACATGGATAATTGATTCAGGTGCAACTGATCATATGACATTCGATTCTAGACAAATCTCAAAACCATCCTCACACAAAACTGTTTGCACTGCCAATGGTAACACAACCCCAGTCATTGGGGAAAGATCTTTGTCTCTCACTAGTACTTTGAATTTAGACTCAGTACTAGTTGTTCCCTCTTTAGAGTATAACCTTATATCTATTTCTCAAATAACCACTGCTTTATCTTGTTTTGTTATTTTTTGGCCTGACTTTTGTGTGTTCAAGGACATTCAAACAAAGCAAACGATTGGTCGTGGTGTTAAGCGAGGAAACCTGTATTATTTGGACTTGGATTCAACAAATCATGCATTGGTAGCAACTGGATCTAACAAGGATGAATCAAATATATGGCTATGGCATAGGAGATTGGGTCATGCTTCTTTTGGATATTTGAAAAAATTATTTCCAAGTTTATTTTTGAGCTTAGATCTTTCTACTTTAAAGTGTGATGTCTGTGAACTAGCAAAAAGTCATCGTTCCTCATTTCCTGTAACCTTAAATAAAAGTCCATCTCCGTTTATGGTTATACATTCTGATGTATGGGGTCCTTCCAAAGTCTCTACGTTGGGAGGATCACGTTGGTTTGTTACATTTATTGATGATTTTAGTAGAATGACTTGGGTCTGTTTAATGAAATCTAAAAGTGAGGTAAACTTCTTATTTAGAAAATTTCATAAAATGGTTCGTACTCAATATAAAACACAGATCCAAGTTCTAAGAAGTGACAATGGAGGAGAATATAAAAGTTCTGAGCTTCAAGAATATCTTCAATCAGAAGGCATTATTCATCAAACTACTTGTGTTGATACACCTCAACAAAATGGAGTTGCAGAAAGAAAAAATCGACACTTGTTGGAAGTTGTCCGTGCCTCATTGATTGAAGCTAATATGTCATTATCTTATTGGGGAGAAGCAATTACTTCTGCTGCATATTTAATCAATCGGGTACCTTCCAGTCCCATTAACTTCCAAACACCACTACAAGCCATCACTGAAGCAATTGTTGCACCAAATGTTCCCAATTTACCTCCTCGTGTCTTTGGTTGTGTGGCATTTGTACACCTACATAAACAACAACGTAGCAAGTTGGATCCACGAGCAATACGTTGTGTTTTTATGGGATATGCCATACAACAAAAAGGGTATCGGTGTTATCATCCTCCTACAAAACAAATGATTACTACTATGGATGTTATTTTTCATGAAGATACAATGTATTTCTCCTCTACACCTGAATTTCAGGGGGAGTACAACCATGCTGAAATTCAGACCCTTACATATAAATTGCTTCCTTATGAAGAAAGACAAATTATATGTGAGGAAAATACAAATAACTTGAATTCAGATGGTAATAACCCTCAATATAGAAAAGACTCAAGGGAAATGGAATCAAGTCCTCATCAACTTCAAGATCATCAAGGAAGTTCCTTACTACCACTAAATGAGTACGAGATTCCTTCTCCACAAGCTGCTGATATACCTAACCAATCGTTTGCAGAGGATGTTCCAACTATTGAACCAACCAGAAAAATACTTCCATCACGTCCTAACAGAGGTATTCCTAAAGCCATGTATGAACCTGAGATTTCTAGTAAAGTCAAATATCCCATGAGTAACTATATGTCTAAACATCGTTTGTCAAAATCAAACGTATCATTTGTGAATCAATTATTTGCTGTATCTATTCCTAACAGTGTGCAGGAAGCTTTAGCTGACAAAAAATGGAAAGATGCTATGAATGAAGAACTAAGATCTTTAGAAATAAATAGAACTTGGGAGCTTGTCGATCGTCCACCAACAAAGAAAATTGTTGGATGTCGATGGATTTTTTCAGTAAAATATCAAGCAGATGGTACAATTGAACGATATAAAGCAAGATTGGTGGCAAAAGGATACACTCAAACATATGGGATCGACTATACAGAAACATTTGCACCTGTAGCCAAAATTAACACTGTTCGGGTCTTGGTATCTCTAGCTGCAAATTTAGATTGGCCATTATATCAGTTTGATGTAAAAAATGCCTTTCTACATGGAGATTTAATTGAAGAAGTCTACATGGATTTACCACCAGGAATCAAGAAATCCACAATCCATGGAGAAAAGGTGTGCAAATTAAAAAAATCACTGTATGGATTGAAACAATCCCCAAGAGCATGGTTTGGCAGGTTCACAAGGTCAATGAAGGCATTTGGCTACAATCAAAGCAATTCAGACCATACTTTATTTCTAAAAAAAGGGTATGGTAAGATCACTGCACTTATTGTATATGTTGATGATATGATAGTAACAGGAAATGATCTTGAAGAAAGGAAAGCGCTACAAACTTACTTGTCCAAAGAATTTGAAATGAAAGACCTTGGTTCCTTAAAATATTTTCTTGGGATTGAGGTTTCTCGATCAACAGAAGGAATCTTCTTATCTCAAAGAAAGTATGCCTTAGATTTATTAAAAGAAACCGGTATGTCAGCATGTCAACCAGCTAATACACCAGTAGAGGAAGGATTAAAGTTATGTATCAAGGTTGATCAAGTTCCAACAAATAAAGAAAGATACCAAAGGCTTGTTGGAAGGTTGATGCATTTGGCACACACAAGACCAGACCTTGCCTATGCTTTAAGTATTGTCAGCCAATTTATGCATAATCCTGGAGAACAACATATGAATGCAGTTATTCGTATTTTGAGATATTTAAAGTCTGCTCCTGGAAAAGGAGTATTGTTCACTAAGAACTCAGAGTTTTCTAGAATTGAAGTATATACTGATGCTGATTGGGCTGGATCAATAAATGATAGACGATCTACATCAGGTTACTTCACTTTTGTAGGGGGAAATCTTGTAACATGGAGAAGTAAGAAACAACATGTTGTGGCCCGTTCAAGCGCAGAGGCTGAATACAGAGGAATGGCACTTGGGCTTTGTGAGGCCTTGTGGTTACAATCTCTCTTAAAAGATTTGACATATCCTGCGAAAGAATCAATTAAGTTATTTTGTGACAATAAAGCAGCATGTGATATTGCGCATAATCCAGTTCAACACGATCGTACAAAGCATGTTGAAGTTGACAGATTTTTTATTAAAGAAAAGTTAGAAGAAAATTCATTGGAATTGCCAAAAATTAAGTCAGAAGATCAATTGGCTGACATCCTCACTAAAGCAGTCTCATATCGAGTATTCACAGAAGTTTCAGTCAAGTTGGGCATGAAAGACATCTATGCACCAACTTGAGGGGGAGTGTTGAATTCAACAAACACTGCAAACACAATTCAACAATCACTGCACCGACGCCAAACATTTTTTCCAATATACACGGCGCCTACCAATCAAGCTGTAAATCATACAATTCAATCATGGTGGTTGGTGAAATAGTAATTAGTATTTGTCTATATAAACAATGTAAATATCCGATACAAATCAAGAAATTATATGAATGAAACGTTTATTTCTTCTTCTGATTATTTCTTCAAACATTGATTTCTTCATTATTCAGATCAGATCAATGGCTTCTCAAAACTTCCCAGCTCAAAAGCAAGATACCCAACCTGGAAAAGAGCATGTTATGGACCCTAACCCTCAGTTCGCTTCCAATGAATACAAGCCCTCTAACAAGCTTCAAGTAAATTCTACACAATTTATCTTTTTCATCACATAGTTACATTCTTTAATCAAATTTTCAACCCAGAAAACATCTTTGATAAAGTAGTAAGGGGTAAAAAATGAAGCACAATTTTTCCTATTATTATAATTGTGTTCAATTATGCTCGTGTTGAGTCAGTTATTGTCACTCCTAGTGTTTGTTTGTTAATTTGTAGTGTTTTTGCACAAAATAATTTTGATTAGAAAAAAAATTTAACCTGTAAATTGTGCAGGGAAAGATGGCATTGGTGACCGGTGGTGACTCGGGGATCGGGCGAGCAGTTTGTCACTGCTTTGCATTGGAGGGTGCAACTGTGGCCTTCACATATGTGAAAGGTCAGGAGGACAAAGATGCTCAAGACACACTCCAGATTATCAAGAAATCAAAATCTCCTGATGCAAAAGATCCCCTGGCAGTAGCAGCTGATCTTGGTTTTGACGAAAATTGCAAGAAAGTAATTGATCAAGTGGTGAAGGCCTATGGAAATATTGATATTCTAGTTAACAATTGTGCTGAGCAATATGAGTCAAAAACCATTGAAGATATTGATCCTGCTAGACTTGAAAGGGTGTTTAGAACTAATATTTTCTCCTACTTTTTCACGGCAAGGTAATTAATTATGAATATTCAATTCCATTTCGTCAAGGGCCCAAGCGTGAACCTTCACTTACGGAATTTGGCTTTTGTATTATAATCCAAAATGATGGTTGTTATTTTACAAGGCATGCATTGAAGCATATGAAAGAAGGAAGCTCAATTATCAACACAACATCAGTGACTGCATACAAAGGAAATGCAAGTTTATTAGATTACACATCAACTAAAGGAGCAATTGTGGCATTTACAAGAGGGCTAGCACTTGAGCTTGCGAGCAAAGGCATTAGGGTCAATGGTGTTGCTCCTGGACCCATATGGACACCATTGATTCCTGCATCTTTCAGTGTGGAAAAGACTAAGAGCTTTGGTTCAGAAGTGCCGATGGGACGAGCTGGGCAACCTATTGAGGTTGCACCTTCTTATGTATTTCTTGCCAGCAATGATTGCTCTTCTTATTTCACTGGCCAAGTGCTTCACCCTAATGGTGAGCTGCATTACTCTCTAATTATGCTCTGGATACCTATTGTTAATAACTTGATATTTAGGTTGAAATTGATGTTTTGATTATTATTATTATTTGCAGGTGGAACTATAGTAAATGCTTGAATTATATCTTTTGCTGGCTTTGGTGTTTTCTAAGATCATGTAGTACCTTAGGTCTGTTTGGTTAATAGCGTCTGTGTAGTCTATACTATATGTATAAATGGTGGAGCTTAGATGCTCCTTTTATGGAAAATGAAACAAACCCTAGTTCTGCTAGGCTTTGTACTCCAAAGTCATATAAATAACCAGCGTGTAATCTAAAGGATAGTGTTCTAGTGCTGTTTGGTATTTTGTAGACACTATTCTCTGTTTTTATTTCAATGGTTTATCTAGAATTGAATTACGGTATCTTTTCATATATATATAATCCAAGGGAGTACAAAAAATATAAATATAGGGAGCGGTTCGTTTCCCTTCAGAAATCAGGAGACAAAAAATATAAAGTCTTTAATATTTAAAAATTATGATTTAATTTATTATATTTTTAAATTATAAAATTAAATTAACTCGTTATATAAATGTAAACTAAAAGTTTCTACCCCTTTATTTTTTTTTAAAATGAGAGATTTTATTAACCAAACAGCCCAGACAAGTTCATACAGATCCAAAGAAGAAAAATAACTGGACCCTCAACAAGTTTAAAGACTCCAACATCAAATATATATAAATATATGCATAGTTTACGGAGTCAAAATGATAAATGGCCAGCACCAGGATCAATGCTAGTAAGAAAAACAGTTTTCAAAAGCATTGCTAACTTTCTTCCTAATTAACGTATCTACCCAAGTCATAATGCCTAAGCAACCAAAGCAAAAATAGAAGACGAGTCCAAAACAACATAGCAAAATCCAAAAGTTATAAAAAGCAAAATATATACAAACTAAAAATAATTTATTTAATTAAAATTTTAATTCCATAATCATTATGATAGGTCAATCTAATCTTGTAATTTCATTTTTAACTACTCAAATTTTGTTTAAATAATATTTTTTAAAGAAAAATTAAATTCCTTTTTTTTAATTAAACAAAAAATGCATTTCCTTCATTTCATATATTACTTTATATCAATATAATCAATTGTTTTAGCTGCTTACGTTAGTCTAAAATGACGTTCTAATTTTACCCTATCAATGATAATTTAAAATAACGTATTCTTGCTATCCAATTTGTAATAAAAATAATGTTAGAACTTTTTTTGTTTTTATTAAAAGAAAAGATTCAATTTTATTTTTAAAAAATTATCATTTTTAAAAAATAAGAAACTAACATGAACCAAAAATAACGTTATAAGATTAAATGAATCTATCTTAATAGTTATACAATTAAAGTTTAAAGTGTGATTAAATGGAATATTTTACCTAATAAAACCTATATAATAAACATAATCAATCAACAATATTCAATAACCATGTCTGGATAGAGAGACAAGCTTTCCTTTCATGAAGAGACCTACAAAGAACTGGAAGCTATATCAATCCATGCGATTTGCATTTGATGAATTTATTCAATCTTCCATCATATTCGAGAGCAAAATCCACCACAAACATGCAACAGACAAGACTTTGTCAAAAAGAAAGAATTATTCATGTCCCATCTGCTTATTAGGTGTTTTTATGCCTTGGTTTTTTGTGTTTTCAAATAAGGTGGGTGATGTCTAGCCCTTTCTTTTTGAAAAAAAATGTAAACTTAAATGTTTTTAGGTGGTAAGCTTCCTTATTTTATAAAAATGTGCATATAATTTTAATTTTTGCCAGTAATTATGTTTAATGTGATAGATGTTATCGTTTAATATAATGAATAATATTAAGAATATATCAAAAAATTATATTAAAAAATATTAAGTGTTAGAAACTTAAGTCTAACTTAATCTAATAAGATCTCATTAAGTTAAAGTTTACTCAAACTTATAATCATCTTTGCTACTTTGTTCCTAGTAATGTGGGACAAAGATACTTAACAGTCACCCTACACACAACGGATAAAGGTGGACATTAACGCTACGGTAAAACTGTAATAGAGCTTAATTAGATCCAAGCATATAGAAACTATGTTCAGTTTTGATACCATGTTAGAAACTCAGACCTAACTAAATTCAATAAGATCTCATTAAGTTAAAAATTGATCAAGTTTATAAGTAATTTTGCTGCTTTGTTCCTAATCGACATGGGACAAGCATATTTAACATTAAGAAATGATTTTTTTTTAAAATAATCATAAAAGATGAAATTATATAAGTGGTATATAAATACAAAAACAATGTAAATATGTAACAGGTATATAGTTTTTTTATATTGGCCATAAAAATTACTATTTTATTCATATTACTTTAGTGGAGATGAATTACTTGAGTTATCAAACTTTTTCAAATCTACTACGGATCCGGGCTGACTGAAAGCAAAAATAGAACTTCAGAAAAATTGCTTCTCTGAATTACATGTCTAACTAATCCAGGTTCTCAATGGTTGGTTTTGTATTGGATTCGAAATAACCCTCCATCTAAAAATTGTGTAGAGTTAATTTAGCATTTAATTATGAATAATTGAAATTATATTTATACGTAAATCATATATATATATATATATATGATGATTTTTCTAATTGATAAAAGGTAGAGTGATAATAGTTATTATAATAACAAAATTGTAATTAAATGAAGTTGTACATATATTAATATTATTTTATATATACATATAATTGTATAAAAAATATTTTTAATAATAAAATGTATAATAATTTGAATAATTAGATTAAATTTTATTTATTCTTATTTTTATATTTTATATTTTATTTAAAAACATATGATAAATAATTAAAATAAGAAAATTAATAACAATATTTTAAATAATTTAATTGAAAGTTTGTTTATTTAGTTATAGATATAATTAGCAGAATATCAACAAAAGTATGACAAATTAAAATTTTGTAAGCAATCAAGCATGTAATCACTTGTAAATAAAGTAATACGAAAAATAAAGATTAATACACAAGATTTTTAGGTAGAAACAAAATAAGCTATACTAATGACCTAAGAGGAAAGTTATCAGTTACAAGATTAAGATTCAAACTATCCATCTAGGTAATACTTGCAAGTAACATACTTACAAACCATTGTTTTCATCATAGTCTTTATTAAAAAAACATTGGAATCTAGACAAATGTTCCAACAAACTCGAGTCCCACAAGTTAATCGAACGCACATTGTTGTTACTTGAAAAGTTAGCACATAACACACAAATACAAGTGTGTATCCAAGAACATATTCAATAATGAACAACAATAACTAGTTGATTTAAATAATATATCAAATAAATCAAAAACACTAACAATTTAAAAACAATTATTTAAAAGCATAATAACATTATTATTATCGTAGACTTGTTAATTCATCAAATACGACTACAAATAGTTGATAAATTAAGTTAATGAAAAATTTTACTTGAAAAATTTTAGCAAAACAAAAGACAATAAAAATGATGAGAATAGTACAATTAAGCTATTGTATGATTAATTTTAACTGTGTGATTAGGTTTATATTTATATAATATTTTGAAGCTTTTTAAGTCAAAGTAAAATTATCATATTGTACGTAAAATCATTTATATGAGTTTTAAGAAATAAGAAAAATATAGTAAAAATCCAATCCACCTCGTATTAGAAATATGTTTTAAAATCAAAGCTTTGATTGCTCGATCGATCCAGTATATCAATTAAATAATTCTTAAAAACATGTATCGATCTAATCATATAAATAATTAATTTTATACAACTCGATCACTCTAATCACTACTAGATCGATCGAGTATTCTATTTTTTATATTATTCTTATGTGTTTAATATGCAATCTAATGTGCACAATAATAAACATATATTTAAAATGTGATTATTAAGGTTCGATTGTTTCTTTAACTTGAAAAATATTCTTCTAAAACATACTTAAAAACTAAAATTACAATTATTATTTTTTATGAATTTCGTTAACCCTTACATAAACGTTACAATAATAAAGTACGAATTAACATTTAAATTTTTTAAAATAAATAATTTTTTTAATAAATATTAAAAAATAAAAAATATGATTAAATAATTATTATTTATGCATATTCTATACTTATTATTTAAATATCTTAAAAATTAATACTAATAATTATAATTATTAACGAATCAACTGCTACCCTTTCTTGATTACAAAAGATGTATATGGAATACAAAACAATCTGTGGATTAAAAACATTTGGAAACTTCGACTGTATTGTCAAATCATATTCACGGATCCACCCTTGGTTGACTTGACCCAAGGCTTATTTACAGAAAAAAACCAAAATGGTCGGCACATTCAGCTTTTATAGCTTTTTATCACTCATAAGAGTCCCTCCCATGAAAATCACTCTTTGACTAGTACTACTTATTTAATTTTTGAATAACAAAGTACATGACTGTTCGGCTATGCCTATACTATTGTCCTAATAGCCAATGCACATCATATTATTTAAGATGGCAATTTCAACTTTCCTATATTGCAGTGAATTTGTTTCAAATTAAATCGATGTTTATGCTGAGAAGGAAAATTTAGAATTTCACTAATGTGAAGAGACACTTGAATTTGAAATATATATTTGATAATATAAATGGTTCAATTTATTAAGCAATATTCAACTGAAATTATCTTGCCAACTCGCCATCTCTTTGCAAAATTACCACCATTAATAAAAGCTTAATATTATGAAATATAAAGGAGAGGATTTAATTAAAAACTGAACATAACAGGTATTAAATATTTTTTAAAATATATGTTCGTGCTTTTAACAATAATGTTTATTGCTTTGTAATATCTATGGCAGAATTTTTTTTAAGTAATCTTTAAAGAGGAGATAGAGAAAAAAAGAAGAAGAAGCAAGATTAGAGGTACACGGGAGAGAAAAAATTGTATGAATCGTGATTATAAATAAGTGAGTTAATTTTTTAGAGTAAAACTAAATTTTTATCAAAAATAATATTTTATTTATAATACTCTTAAAAATAATATTAAAATCCCAAAAAGAATATTTTTTTTCCTCTTTATTTTTATTTATTATAAATATTTTTTTCTCTTGTAATCTATAAATCTAAATAACTTTAGAGATTAAAAATAAATTTTAAAATATTTATATAAATGAATTAAAAATACACAAATAAAATAAAAGAAAAAAAGAAAAGAAAATGAGAGATAAAGATAACAGAGAACAAAAAAAAGTGAATGAGATAAATTAATATGAGAGATAAAAAATCGATATTTTTGATAAGTGGAGATAGTTTTTTTTATTTTGATTTCATTTTCAAGAAAACATCAATTTTATCTATAAAAAATATCATTTTTTAATAAAAATTAAATTAAATTAATTATATCTAAAAAAATATATGGTTATCGATGAGTTATAATACCATTTTCAACCCAATCCCCCGGCTAGAAATACCTTACAGCGAGCAGCCAGGCCCGTCAAATACACTCTTAACTAATATAGTACTGAACAGTTAAATCAGTTTTCCTCAAAGGGTAAAATCGTCATTAGGAAATGACTGACTTTATAAGTTTTTTAAGCTCTGCAATTAATTTGAGTCGGAGTCCATCTCTCTCTCTCTCTGTCTCAACTTTAATCAATCTTTTTAGGTTCGGATAGAAAGAGAATTCAATCGTTACAGCAACAAGTAAGAAGCCTCTGATTCTAATTATCTTTTACAAAGCTAAATATTCTAGCCAAAAGATTAGAGCCTAACTTTCTAACCGAAAATTGGATCTTTGATCTTTCATACTTTATAGGAACAAAAGCCCATATAGGCAAAAAGCTTTAGTACCCACGATTCTCATTTGCTCAAAAGGTCTCTTTTCTCGAATCTTTTCTGAAAATTTTTGTTTTCTGTTTCAGGTTCTCATCCATTTGTAGCAGATTACCCCCCCTGTTTTGGAAAAGGTAAAAAATTTCATCTTTATATCATCATATATCTATGGGTGGTTGGTTAATTGTGTGGTGATTATTTGGGTGATTTTGGGTGAATTTCAATCTTATTACCAACTTTGGATTTGTTTTTCATTCTTTTTCTTAGGTGTAAATCTTGTAGTTGTTTATGGCCAAAGTTATGTGCTCCAATTGAAGGATCATATGATCCTCATCTTTATCTTATTGGTATTTGTTCCTTCTTTCTGTTTTTGTACTCTGTTTTTTTTTACCATAATTCGTGTGAATATCATTTAAAGGCTATTTTCAAGGGACACGTCAAATTACTTCCACTTTTGTAAATACTCCTTTTTTTTCAGACATATGGTTGAGTTCTCTCAAAATTTCGGGGAAGATTAGTTTTTTGAACGACAAAGAACCTTTCTTTCTTTTTTCCCTTTCGAAATTTTACTTAAGTTATATGTTGTAGTTCTCTCGTTTATGTTTGAATTGGGCATAGATTTCACATTCCTAAGTTGTAGAACCCTGTTATGTCATTTTCTACTAGTTTTTAGTGTATAGTGTATAATGGCAAATTTTTGCATGATACTTCAAAGTATCTAGCGGTCATGAAGTTATGTTTTCTCTGAAGAAAATGTTAGGGTAACGATGGTGTATTATATGCTTGCTTTAGGCTTAATAATGGAAGAATTTCATATCTGCATTGCAGTGAAGTTGTGTAAGTCTGTAAGGACAGACACTATTCATGTTTTCCCTTCTGCTTTAAATTGGTGTGGATATCTGATTTGAGTTCATCATAAGAAAAAAAATTCTCCCTTTCTCTCCAAAAAGTAAGTGTGAGATCAAAAGTATGTCGTTTAGTTGGATGCTAAAGCAACATATCATGTTTTATTAGAATTTTGGGAAGCTAAATTGTAATGTTAGTTAAGAGGTTCTAAGGGATTTGGTATACTCATAAGTTATTACTCATTAACTTGTTCTTCTGTTCGGACGGTTTGTAACAAACCCATGTTACACAATCATATGCTTGGTGGAAATCAAACAGATCAAGATTTCATTTATGAAAGATTCTTATACAAGCAAAAGGTGTCAATGAAATGGAAAGATTGTTCAATGATTGCTCATTGATTATCTAAATGTTACATTTTCATATGTCACTTGGTTCCCCTGCCTCCCACCCCTGTTGAGGAGATGGGTAGGTTAGCATAGGGGAAGTGAATCAATCAAATTGGTCAATATTTTTATTATTTTTGATTTACCGATGGAAAATGGCTCTAATTTTCTTGTGCTTATATTAGAAGTGATTTCACTCAAAAGTTATTTCAAAATAAGCACATAATGTATGCTTCAATCTCAAAGCACAAAATGTCAAAATGTTCTTTCTTAGCCCTACATGACAAATTTTTCCCCTTCTGTTTGGCTCATACGCACTTTTTGGCTCTCTTTACCTAGTTTCAGAAGCAGACGCAAACTGTATTCTGCATCAAATTATCAATGTGTTACATGTATTAGCTTCTACAGGGATCCATGTTATTTTGACCTGATTTTGTCGAAACTACATAAATTTCAAAATCTTCTGTACTTATTTTTCTTAGATCAGAATGGATCACCAAGGTCATAACCAGCCACAGTCAACGGGAATGGTTGGTGCAGCTCAGTTATCATACGGTACAAACCCATACCAGTCCAACCAAATGACTACAACCTCGAATCCTGGATCAGTAGGTGCAATTCAATCAACCAGTCAGCCCACTGGAGCTCAACTTGCTCAGCACCATCTAGCTTATCAGCATATCCACCAGCAGCAACAACAGCAACTTCAGCAACAACTTCAATCTTTCTGGGCAAATCAGTATCAAGAAATTGATAAAGTAACTGATTTCAAGAACCATAGCCTTCCTTTAGCACGGATCAAAAAGATTATGAAGGCTGATGAGGATGTAAGAATGATATCAGCTGAGGCACCAGTTATATTTGCCCGAGCATGTGAGATGTTCATATTAGAACTGACCTTGCGATCTTGGAATCACACTGAAGAAAACAAAAGAAGGACACTTCAGAAGAATGACATTGCAGCTGCAATCACCAGAACTGATATTTTTGACTTTTTGGTTGATATTGTGCCGAGGGAGGACTTAAAAGATGAAGTTGTTGCATCAATTCCAAGAGGTGCAATGCCTGTTGGAGGACCTGCTGATGGCATCCCTTACTACATGCCTCCTCAACATGTGCCGCAAGTTGGGACTCCTGGGATGATAATGGGAAAACCAATGATGGATCCAACTATGTACAATCCACAGTCTCACCCCTATATGTCCCAGCAAATGTGGCAGGCAGCGCCGGAGCAACAACAGTCGCCATCCGATCATCAGTGATTAAGGAGGATATGGACACGAAGTGTAAGTTTATTTACTTTATTTCTCATTGATTTTGATTTAGTGTTGATAAGGCAGAACTAGTATTTGCTTAGAGTGGTTGCAATGCAGAGTGTTGTCTTGTTTGCATAATATTCTATTATTGCTTGTTTTAGATGGTTAAGAACACTCATTTTCAATTTGTTTTGGAAATTTTCTGCATCTTCTAGGGCTAGTCATTGAGACTGAATTTAATTGATTTGATGGGAGGAATGTGACAGACCAGTTTCCCTTACTTTCTAAAGTCGTTGCAGGTAGTTATCATCACTAATCCTTTGAATCTGCAAAGGAGTGAATGAGGAGAAATTGAAGAGCACTGAAGATTTGACCTAAACAAACACACAAGCAGACTTAATGTAGATTGAGTAGTAGATGTTGGTTGAGCTAGTGTTTTTCCTTTTTGGTTGTTTACTACTTTGGTCATGTTACTCAGACAAAGTAATTTAGAAAACTAGTCTTTCATTTGTATCAAATACCTATTTTATTCTCCCTTTCTTTATATTTTGCTTATCAAGTCAAAATTGTCTATTTCGTAGTTAATAACTTAATAGCCGCACTAGGATTTAGAACACTGCAAGTGCCATTTAGTGCACTCAACTAGGATCAATTAGTGTGTACGTGTTTGTTGGTAAGTCAAAGGGGGGAAAATAAAAAAATAAAAAGGTAGTTATGTTGCTTGTATTACATGAAATATGCTTTTGTTGGATGACATTTGAGTGGAACATTTCGCAATTCTAAAGTTTCAGGAGTTACCATTTCTTTTAACCCTTTTTCTATACCTGAATAATAGTTACTCAAAAATGTCAAGATGAATATATGTTTCGAAAGAGGAGGGTGAGAAAATAAAATTGCAACCCTTGTTCACAATAAATAAAGCATGGGCAATCATAATGTTAGTCTTTTTTCATATTAAACAATACTTTTGGTATAATTTGAGCATTGATTTCAAATAAAGAAAGGATGAATCTTACCTGAAAATATGACCTTAACACCAATCAAGTCTAGACCTGATTGAAAAGCAGATGATTATTGTACCAAGGAAGATATAAATATTTAGTCAAACATGATTAGCGACAATAATTAGTTAAGCAATGAGATGTATGTTTTGGTGAATTGGTGAGCAAATGACATAAAAGCACAAGAATTACTTGGAAGCACTACTTCTCCATAAGGCAGAAATTAACTAAATCGGCACAATGATTTACATAATTTGGCCACTTTTTTTGCCAACTCCATAATCAATATTCAATCTTTCCATTCGCTCCACTGCGTTTCCACATATTGACTTGGTTTTGGATCACTATTGCTTTGTAGGCCACTTCCTTCATCCTCGAATGACTTGTGTACTGCTCCGCTGTCTAACTCTCTGCATCTTCTTCAAGAGTTTCCTACTATTTGGACTCGTGTGCTAGTGATATTTTTTCTTTTGTTGATGTTGGATCTACGGTCTATTATTATTGAAGGTGATTCTATTATTTTTAATATACAGTTTTCTCTTTTACAAAAGGCTATATGGCAAAGAAAAAAAACAGAGCTATAAGGGAAATAATCCAAGGAATTTATTAGTGCAGAAACAGAAACATAACAATAATTTTGTGGGCTGCTTTCTACCACGGAGGCCAAGGCTAAAGAAATACACAGCTGAATCTCTTCAACTTCTGCCTTGAAACCCCCAACATTCTTCTTTCTCCAACTAACAACGCTTGGCATTGTAAGGTAGCATTCGACAGATTGAGACGCATTATGGTCGGTAGGTCGGCTTATACAAAGTTGGGTTGATTAATATCAGCAATTGCCTTATATTTAACAAGTCACCCTGAAAACCTAGCAATGACCAAGCTAACTGCCGTGAAAGTAACATATAGACCAACAAGGCAGAATCCCCAGGACCTAGGTACTCTAAATCTGCACCATGTGATAACAAGCAGAGACCCCATTAGGCTCAAAAGCAAGAATACAAAGGCAATTACAATACTTATGTGGAAATGAAGCTGATAAGCCTCCGGGTAAATATCGGTTGTTTGTATCACCAAAGCTGTCCCAAGACCTACAAGCATGTTAAACATGGGTCCAGCGAAGCAACCAGCCATTGCCATTGCAGGATGGCCTGCTTTAGCAAGTGCAACATCAGCAACAAGATCACCTACGGAATTCCCCCATGCAAGTACTGTAAGTCCGAGAAGTGCAGGTGGCAACTTGAGAAGTGTCCCAAGAGTTGCAAGGCAGTTCAGTAGCTCTCCGGCAGTAGTGGATATCCAAAAAACACTCATTGCAAATGCTATGAGCACTACAGGAATTTGCTCTGTTTTGGGGGGCTCTTTTTCCATTATAAAGTGGAGAACTGCAAGAGAGGAGCCACCAAAGAGAACTACAAGCCAAACAGGGAAATATGTTTGTGGAATAAGGAAAACAATTGGATGGTCAAATGGTACAAATGAATTGCAAGCATACAAAAGGACTAGAGGGCAAAAAACAATGTTGGCTGATACGTAGAATCTACTCCAATCATGAGGTGCCGTTTGTGGAATTGTGAGCTTTAGAAGAAATATGACAGGCAGCTCCCACAATTTTGAGATCTGTATAAAGAGAACACATGAGTGCAAAATTTAGGTAGAACAAACATTATGCACTTTTTGAATACTTCGAGCAAGGAAAAGTAACACTAGTATATAGTTCTGAAGTATCTTTACCTACAAGAAGAAAAACAGAATCAACAATAACTTAAACTCAGTAACTAGCAATGTTTTTCTACGACAACACTCATACTTCATAGTTTTCAGTTGTCATCATTATCATTATTATTTCATACATTCAAGTTTTTCTTAGCTCCTGCAGCTTTTTTATTGGGAGCATCAACAAACTAAAATACACTGCAACATCATCTATCTAGCTTTAGTCTACTTCATAACAAGGGCATATAAAAATCCAGAGGAAGTCCCTCTAATGCAACTCTACTTCCCACGTAATATTATCTTGCATGAGACACATTTTCATAACAAGAGTTTTCCTTGTCTTTATATATATTTCACTTTTTCAACTGATTTCATTTTTAATCCCCTCAAAAAAACATATGTTCATTACATCATTAAAAAATATATGTTTAGTGCCTAAGAGAGGGGTTAAAAATAAAACTCTAACTATGAAGGCATTATGATATGTTGCTGAAAATTCTCTTCTTCTTTTTCAAAATTCATACTATTATTTTCAACATGCTATGAACTTATTCGAACATTTTTAGTATTATCTACGGTTCAAAATTGATTTATATTAAATTTAGTGATCATTCACAGAAATATATAAATTTAGTGATCTTGGGAACTATATTGTATCATTGACTATCCTCTATAACTACTTTTGAAACCTGGGCTTACAAAGATCTGTAAGTGCACCATCCTTGCACAAAACGGACATGTTAACTTGTTTGCTTTCTTCATAGGACAATCGAATTCAGAAATCATAGTACATGAGCATTATCCAGTAATCATATTACGACAGCATTCTCTTAAATCTTTATTATATGTCTAAAGATTTCTGGACTGGGGCAAGACTTATAGCTCAATCTAATTGATATTTTCAGAAATTGATATGTCTACATTAATGCCTATCCTAAACAACTTGATGCTCTAGATTTTCGGGGGGGAAATTCATGCTCTACTTATCACTAGGGGAAAGAATAAATAATACTTGTTGGCTTCTCTTTCTTTAAGTGGATGCTCTTCATCCTTATGTCATGTCACCAATTGTTTATTCATTAAGCTCTTACTCTGAGACATTGAGAACCCAAATAGGATGTATGATCTGCCATCTCAACAGCATGAAGTTTCACAAAGGAAATGATCAACTTTTAAATACAATAAGACACATTTGATAAAATGATCGATGAAACACACATTTTCAATTCTAATGCAAACTTGCAAGTCAAAAATATAAAGAGATGAAGTTTTTTTATTGTAATACCACACAACCAAAATAATAAACATAAATCTATTAAACAGCCACTAACTCACATTAACACGAAACCCACATTGTACCATAATCAAGTTCACTTTAAGTAAAACGTAAATATCTTACATCACTCAGTAAGGAGGATTTCTAAAGGATTGCAAAGGGCTTTGTATCAATTTGAGTTACACCCAAAAACTGCTACAACTTCATACAACCCTATCACATAGAAGGCTTATACTTCCAAACTGAATGCTCAGAAACCCAATCTAAGCAATCTCAACCTAGATTAGGAGCACAGAGAAGCCGTCCTTTATAGATATCATACAACACACTGACAAGTTTAACTCATCGAATCAAGCCTTTTACCGGGTAAATAGTGACAACATAATGTTAAAAAAAGGACCCAATTACAAAAAAGTCCAAAATCATTTAAATTTGATAGTAAGCTGAGGCTCAGGGAGGAGGAGGAGGAGGGGGGGGGGGGGGGGAGGAGGTTTATTCGGACTTACCATTCCAAAGGCTCGCCGGAATCCAAAAACTGGTTTTCCTTTCTCCAAATTCCCTGAAACTTCTCCGATCTCGCAATCAAGCTCCACTTGAGACATCTGTCCTTGACCTTCCCCAACCCTACTCTTCCCTTTGGCTCCACCAATTCCCAAATCCATCCAAAACACAAACCCAACAAAAAACAAGTAGAAGGCAACAAATCCAGCAGCTTGCCAAAGATAAATCTCGGCACTAAGATAAACATAGAATAAGAACAAAGCAGCGATCAGATAAAACAACACGTCCCTAACAAAAGGTACTGGATTTAACGAAAAGGGTGCTGCGTAAATAGCCACAAACCCAACAACAAAAGCCGACACGAAAGTGCCGGCGGATAGAATAGCGCCAAACCCAGTTCGATACTGACCACGGCGAACAGCGGCAACCGATGCAAACACATCTGGGGCGCCATTTCCGAGTGCCAAGAGTGTCACAGCAGCCATGCTCGGAGACAAGTTGAGGTGAAAGCAGAGCTTAGTGGTGATAATAGAGAAATGATTTTGTGCCGTTTTGATAAGGATGTAAAACTGTAGGATGAGAATGAGAGCAAGAGAAGGGATAGAAAGAAATGGGTTTTGATAGAAGAGGCAGAAATGGAGGAAGAAGTAGTTGAATAGGCCATTGGAGTGAGATTTGATGGAGGAACAAGATAGGTTTGTAGAGGTTGTGGTGTTGATAGGAAGGAGGGACCTATGAGGAACTAGAGGAGAAGAGGATGGGTAAACTTGGGAGGGAAGTCGGGGAATTGTGAGGAAGAAGAATAGAAGGGTAGAGAAGAGTACGAGAGAAATGGCAATGTGTTTGAGGGATTGAGGGAAAGCACTGAAAGCCATGCCATCCCAAAATAAAAGTATCTCTTTTTTGTCTAGGACTATGCTAGAGGCCTTTATGTCTTCGTCGCTCTGTGCTTTGGTTTCCTTCAGTGTGAGTTTGAGGTTTTAATTTAACTCTGTAAAGAGCGCTCATGATTGGTAAATTCGCAACTCTGCTTGTAAGCTTCGAAGACAGTTCATGGTGCCTCTCTCAAGTCTCAAAGATCCAGCTTTTGCGATTGCCAATATTTTACGCGGTTGCATTCGGATTTCTGATCCTGACAATTTTTGGGAAATTATATTTAAAAACAATTATAAAAAAAATCAATAATATCAAATAAATATAATTAAATTTTAGTTAATTAAATTTAAATAATATTAAATTAAACATATTTAATATCAAATAATAAGTTAACATTTTTTTTAGCTATTTGCTATTTGTGTAAATTTTACCATAAAGGGACATCATTTCAATGTTATCAGAATTTTTAAATAAAAATTTAGGAAATTGTGATAAGTGTGGCATCTCTGAAGAAAATAAATTAATTTACAATATTGTATAAAAAAATTATAAAAATATGCAACACAATTTTATAAATATATGCATATGTAAAAAAAATTAAAAATAATAAAAAATATGAATACACTAAAATATTATTATAAAATATAAATAACTTAAATTTATATTTATATTTATATTTATATTTAAATATTAATATAAATTGAGTGTTATTTTGTAATTCGAAAAAATAACAGAAAATCATAATAAAAGAGGGAGGAAGTTTCAGTATTAACTACAAGCTGTTCCTCCTTAGCCAAAAATAAAAATAAAAATACAAGCTATTCCTGTTTTATACAAAATTTTCTAGTTAAAATTAAATTATGCATTTTCCAAAAATAAAAATATAAAAATCCCTTTAATTGTCTTTTTGAATAGTTCTAAAAATTTCATTTTTTATGAAAGCAAAATCCGTTATAATTGTTAAAGTTAGTATATTTTTTTTAGTACTTGACATAGAATCATACATCACCAACGATTTTGATGGTTGAAATTAAGAAAATATTAAGATAAAGACTCAATCCATTCACTATTCTCCTAGTAACATCATTTGGGGTTGATTTATTTTTAGAGATTTTTTAAAAATTATAAACTTTTAATAAATGTTAAAAAAAGAAAGAAAGAAATAAGTACACAAAATCACTATAATTTTATAAATTAGACATATTAATCAACTTATTTTTTAAAACAATGCAATTTACTCATCTTGTATTATAAACACTCCAATCATTTTACATTCATTTTTATCACTTAAAGTAATTTTATTTTCCAAAGTTTTTTTAATTTTGAAGATATTTTACTCATAAAACACTTAAAAAGGCCCAATATGATTCAAATGGATTCTACTTTAGAACTAAAAATAAAACAAATTTGCAAATAATACTAATAATAATTATAATAACTAAAATGTCAAAAAAAAAAAGGTAACTGTGACTAAAGTGTGAAAAAAAAACACTAATATATCAAAGTGGAAATTGTGTATAATATATTTTTCTCTCCCTCAAACCCGTCGTTGTTTCATGGGGACACCATCCAAGAAAATTGAACTTGTTCAAGAATCACATTTTTATTATTCATGTGTAATTATAACACTGACAACATAACTGATGAATTATTTTACCATATAAATAAGCAGTAAAATTTCTTGCTATCTTTGAAGTTTTCTTAGCAACCACTTCCTTCGAGCTGACACGTCCATTGCCACAAACATCTTAGCATTCCTCCCATCTTCTAAAAGTTTACATGCTTCCAAAGAGAGCTCGTCATTCATGTCTGGAACAGTTTGAAGAGCATCAACAATCCTTTCAATCGGGATGTAGTCGTCTTCATAACCTGTCACACCATCTACCAACCTTGGATTCTCAATATATGTCTCTTCTAGCTTCTCCTTGACAATCCTTTGAACCTTCTTACTGCAAGCTGATCTTGATGAAGTTGTAGATTTTCGCCTCTTTCGCATATCAGATATTTCAGACTTCTTAGCTTGCGGCATCAAATCACCAAAGATATTATCAAACCCCAATCCCATGGTACCAATGTATGTTTCCATTTTTATAACTGGACTTGGTCTTCCATGGGCAACTCCATTACCAAAAATCACATCCAAATCACGGTAGTTTTCCAATATCCTCTCTTTAATTGAGATAGCATCTGGATGCTCCTGTACAAAACCGAGTTTTCATGAGAGCTATGCTACATATAGCTTGTAGACACATTTTAATTCACAGGATAATGTATTGGACAAGTGAATCAATAACTAAGGCCTAGCCCCTAGGACAGTATGCACAAAAAAGTACCTTTTTGTGAGATCTCATAACATCAATATCAGCTTTTACTAATTGCTGAATTTCTTTTCCGTCAAGACAGTTGTGATTGGTATCTCTGATTTGCTCGTATTGTTTCAAAAGGCTAAAATATCGATTTTCTAGAGCATCAATATCATAATGAAGTCCAAACTTTTCATTAAATAACAGAGTCATCCAGACCCAAGCTTGCTCATCAAATGTAGAACCAGTCTTATTGCCTTTGTGCACCTGCTCTAACATCAAATCAATAAAATAACGATCCATTGGCTCCATCCAACGTACACTTGAAAAATGAGTATTAGCAGGGGATGGATTATCTTCTTCACCTACTACTTGAAAAGGATTAAACTTAGTAGAGAGATCTGATACTGAAATGGGCTTGACACCAAAGAAGAGATAAACATCATCTTACTATATTAGTACACCAAAGCTCTAAAACAATCAATATTCAAAAGGGAAACACTGGTTTTTCCAATTCGAAGCAACGCACATCATCAGTTAGAATGGGGCATCTCCATCATACACTGACACCAACTGCATGATTATCATGCCTACAATCAATAATGCTAAAAGTTTTACATGGCCCTAGTAACGATCCTACATTTCCTGAAAATTCTGACACAGTGATAGCAACATTTTCCATAAGCAGGTTAAAAGACAAGCATAGAGGAACCTACCGAACTTTATGCCAAGGTCGCCATCCTCAGAGTCAGAATCCATGGAGGGAGCTGAATAACAGTCCCCGTATACAATGCTAGTATTTCCATATATGAAGTACAAATCATTAAAATTTGGTAGAGTTCTATTGCGGTATGATCGTGCATCAGGGTGATCCTGCACAGGCCATATACATAAGATGCAACAGCCAATAGATTGAAATTGAAATTTGAAAAATGCAATAAAATGTAGCACCTTAACATAAGCATCCCAAAGACCATCATCTGCAGTTATTCTTTGTTGCATTTCATCCCAAGCAAACCCACTCTGATCAAGCAGCATTTTCATGTCACTAAATCTTCTCCTCAAGTTTAAAAATCGACTTTTTAAGACATCCTTGCCATAGCGAGAGCCGAACTCTGCACTGAACTTTGCAATCATATCAGTCCACGCTTGTTTTCTAAATCCGTGATGAACCACACTCCCATTACGAACTTGCTCTAACATCAAATCAATAAAAAATCGGTCCAAAGGTGGTGTCCAATCAGTTATCTGACAGTAGCCGTCGCTGAATTGGAATCCTTCACAAAGTTTAAGGTAAAACAAAATCATGGACAAGATAAATACATTCAGGTCACATTCAAAACAAAAAAAAATAGTTATATAGAAAAGACAATTACAGCTTCACATAAATTTTATATCACTCATTTCATCACGAAAAACAAAAGAAAATACTACACTAATTAATGTGATAAAACTAGCAGAGGCAAAAGAAACTTAAAGATCTACTCGAACTATGCAAGGAGTGAACACCATTCAGAATCTAAATTTCTTGAAACTTCATCAAAGTAAAACTTACCATTACCATTACAGTTGATAGCTTGCTCTGCTGGATTATTCCCTGCATCAGTAGTTGAGCTTCCATAAATCAAGCACAAGTCATTGTAATTTGGCATGGGTTTGGTTTTGTATATTTCAGCTTCTGGGTGTTCCTACAGGTTCCGTATGTAAGTCACAATATATTTTATAACAAAAAACTCTAATAAGAACAAATGTTGCACCTCGATGTATGCATCCCAAACATCATCAGACTCTGTGATCATTTGTTCTGATTCATCCCACCAAAACCCTCCTCTCTCAAGCAGATCTTTCATATCAAGGTATTGTTTCTCCAGCCTTTTATAGTGACTCCTAAAAATGTCCTTGTCTTGCTTTGACCCAAACCTGTCCTTGAACACTGTAACCATATCTATCCATGCTTGGTTGTCAATATTGTAACCAATCCTACTCATTTTATGCTCTTTCTGTAGCATAAAGTCAATGAAGCAACGTTCCATTGAAGGAGTCCATTCTGTCTTCAGAGCCAAACAATCAGCATTTACATGGCTTTCGAGCTCTTCCTCTTCTGATCATCAAAGTTAATAAATATAAATATAATTCATGTCTTTTTTATTTATCGCTTGGAATCTGCAGCAATTACACTTAGAAGTATCCAGAATGTATTTACATTGTTCCTTGAAGAAACATACCAATTATCCGATCTGGACCTTCACTATCAAGATCTTCACTGTGAGAAAGATGACCATTGGACATAACTGAATGATGTTTCCTCTCCTCACCTACATGAATTTCATTTTCAAATACAACTACCTACATCAATGTTAAAGTAAATCCAAAAGTATAACCAATCAAAACCAACTAAAATCAATTATAATTTCAAACATGTAGTATGTTAAACCACATCAATGTACTTTTTTTTTAACATCAATGATCGAATTACAGCACCACTAGCTGATAGTAAATATATGTTGTATCCAATGATCTAGAAACCTTCTAATCCTCATGAGAATAATAAAGTTTTGCATAAATGTATGCAAAGGCATTATAATTAAGTAAATTGTTTGGGCTAAAGTAATGTTAAGATAAAGCTAAACTTCAAAAGTAAAACACCATTTAAAAATAGAAAACATAATTTTGCAAAAAAATAAGTAACTATTGCATATTTTAAGATATGAAAAGATAAGTAAAAACTACAATGATATGGTTAAATTAAGTAGGAGTCTAAATCTACCAGTTTCAGAAGTATGATATATAATGCAACCGAAAATAATAATGATTGCAACCCTATAGGTTAGATCCTGGAGACCTGGAGACGTTACCATTCTTGAACCATAAAAAGCTGTCTTCAGAATTTTTCCACCTCTGAATGTCACTACAACGTCCATTGCTCATTGAATTTCCATATATTAAGTCCAAATCTTGATAGTTCAGCAAGGAATTCCTCCTATAGAAACGTGCATCTGGGTGCTCCTATATCAGCAATAACTAATGTAAAACATTACAGAATTTTCATTATAAAATGAAATTATGGAAGCAACAATATACCTTGATGTATCTATCCCAAATGTCATCATCAGCCAATATCTTTTGTTGCCTCTCATCCCAGGAAAATCCGCTTTCCTCAAGTAGATTTTTTACATTGATGTAATACTTCGACAATTTCTTGTAACGGTGTTTCAAGAAACTCTCACCATATTTAGTTCTAAATTTTGCATTGAATAATATGACTAAATCTTTCCATGCTCGTCTCTTAAATCTATTGCTACTCATATTTCCTTTTCTGACTTGACCCAGCATAAGTTTTACAAAGTGGTGGTCCATGGCTGGTGTCCAATGTGCTTTTGGTCGCTCTTTATTCTTGGTAAGAAGGATATTTGCCCCAGCAGCTACAATCAAAACGCAAGTTAGTCAAATCTTTGGGAATGGATAATGCTTGCACTAAGGTAGTATCACAAGTTCACAACTATCAACACCAAAGAAAAAATATTGTATTTAGTTCAGTAACATCGTACCTATAGCCACTTTTGTGGCAATTAGTTAATTTGTCTAAGCCCTTTTTCCCCCTTAAATTTTTTGTATCAGCGTACAATGTATGTTATAATTATCACATAGAGTATGTGCCCACCAAAACAAAACGCAAGCAGAAAAAGTTATCATTAAAATTAAGGTAAACTGAGTTCAGTATCATCTAATTTTGGACAGATTCGTTATATAAACAGCATGCCTTTTATTTTAGATTTCTCAGCTTATGATTTAGTTCATTTAATTAATGAGGTTAAGGATGAACTTCGTTTGCAAGCAAAATACTTTTACTTATGAATAGAAGCCAATCAGTGACTGCTGAAATACAAGGGAAAGGTGACATAACCTAAATTTGCTTCCATTAGAGAGTTGTTTGCAAATATATTACAATACATAATGGTGCAAGCATAAGTACCAATGGAAGTAGTTACTGCATCACTCCTACAGTGAGGTAAAAGGAATATACACGTACCAACATTCATGGCTTGAATGTCATCATCATAGTCTATATCATGACTTGAAAGGCTGTATCTACCATCTGCTTTTGTATGTGCAAATACTAAGCAAAAATCATTGAAGTTTATCAAAACTTTGTTCCTGTAGGATTGTGCATCTGGATGAGCCTGCAGCCATGTAACATCATTTTAATCTCATGGTAAATAAAGCACTTTATATATGACTTTTGAAGTACAGCACCTTGATGTAGACATCCCAAACAGATTTTTCAGCAATCACCATTTGCCTAGTATTGTCCCAACAAAACCCATTGTGGTCCAGTATATTCTTGATATCATTGAATTGCTTCCACAATATAGTATAACGACTTTTCAAGACATTTACATCATATGAAGATCCAAACTTGGTGTTGAACATGATCAGCATGTCATTCCAAGCCTGCTTGTTGAAAGTATAGCCCATCCTATTCCCCCAGTGGACTTGTTCCAACATAAGATCAATAAAGTAACGTTCCATTGCAGTTGTCCAGTTGGTTCTTAGGCGGTCACCACTCCAAGGGATTTGGCTGCTCATTTCTTCCCTAGAGAGAGCATCAGCAAAACCATAAAAAAGAAAATGTTAGTACCTAAATTTGCTGCCCATCTCTTCCTTCTGTTTTTCTGTTTTTTTTATAGGGCCAAGGCATTCATTACAAACAAGAGGTCAACTAGTGCTATAACTGATTGCTAGTAACTCTCGCACTAAGTTTCCTAGCTAAGCATTGCCACAAAACTGGAGTGGCAATTTGAATAAGTAAGAACTATAAATGTTATTATTTTCGTGGACAAAATATTTATCTGTAAATTTGTTTTTAGGCCTGCTATCAAGTCTATCAAGAAAAACCAAACAAATACTCGAGTTCCAGATAATTGTACTTCAGGTATATCTTTGATAACTACGACACATAGGATTACATTTATGCATTTAATAACACATCTTATAAATTTGAAATTATTTTTAGTGCTAAAATATGAAATAAGATATGTTAAAAGATATTAGATAAAATATACTCTAAATTATAGTGAAAATCTTTAGCATAAAATCTATTTTTTAAAAGATATTAGATAACATATACTCTAAATTATAGTTGAAATCTTTAGCATAAAAGATAACATAAAATCTATTTTAAAAAAACTCTTATTTAAATAAGAATCTTCTTAATTGATGAGTATTATTAAATAGAAAAGATATTTATCAATCATATAGAAGTTTTATTAATTAATGAGTATTACTAATCCTACTTCGTAATAGAAAAGATATTTATTAATTACATAGGATTAAAAGTTTTAATTTTTCTTATAAATAAAACTCATTGTTCATTGTTTCAAAAAACCACACAAGAGCATTATTCTAATCTTCTTAATTTCTCACTCTTGTTTTATAAATATAAGATCATAATTCTTTAGACTTCTTTATTTAGTTAATCTATCAAATATTGGTGGTTATGTTTGATTGATTAATAATCATAACTATTTTATGATATTTTGATAATATGTTCTTATGGCTTATTCTTTAATTTTGTTTTTAAATTGTTAGATCAAATAATTGTTTTTGTCATATTATAGTTATTTGATTTGATTATTAATCTTTAAAGAAACTATTTTTATTGAATTTGTGTTTGATCTTTTTGCTCTAAGATTTATTAGTTGATTTGATTTAAGTAACATATGTTTTGAATTATCTAGTTAGGATTATTCATTATTAAATCCGTTCTAGAACACACACGGACACTTGTGTTTTTGTACTAACTATTTTGTAGTTAATTTGAGAACGTATTTGATTGACGAAAAACTTATTGGTACGTTAATCTGAAAACCGCTCATGCTAATATTAGAAACTGTGAAAACAGAGTAATGATTCATAAGTAAAGTACATTGAGACAGTATCCTAAGAGGGTAGCATAAGACCGAGTTTGTACTTGAATATTTGATTTTCATAGTGGAAAGTTAGGTGGTCCGATGAATCGGTGTTTTTTCTCTAACGTCATGGTTGTGGCCTAGTTTGTTTCTACCTAAAAATATCGTGTGTTATTATTTTATTTTCGCATTTTATTTTTACAAGCGATTGCATGCATGGCCAGTTTGTTTAGGTTATTAAGTTATAAATTCGTAAAACTTAAAAATAAACTATCCACCTCTAGGTTAATTAGGTCCGTAATTTATAAACTTTAAGAACCCTCGGTCACTCAAAAAAAACTGAAACTATATTTAACAGAACGTGTGGCCAAAATTGTAAAATTACATGCTGATTTATATCCTCGTAAACCATTGCATGACCAGAAAAATGAAATTCAACATTACTTTGGAACCACTGAATCGTATTTAGTACTAAATCAGAGAGAATACCTCAGATAAATTAGAATCCACCGATCTCATCTAATGAAGCAATATTCCAACAATTGGTCCCCATGAAAACTAAAGGAAATGGAAAAGCAGACGAATAAAAGACGCATAAGAAAGCACGCTCCAAATCGTCCGCAATCAGGCTTCCAAGAAAAGAAAGCTCCAAAAAACCTAAACTCATCAACAAAGTATCTGAACTTTGAATGTTGAACCAATCCCCCCAATGACATAAGGTCACACAGTATTAGGGTCAAATTGATTATGATTATTGAAATCAAAACCTAACGAGCTAAAATTTACAATAAAAAAATGATTTTCGAAAAACAAAATTGAGGGAATGGAGGCGAAAAGTGGGAAAAATTTAAGTTTGAAGCTCTATGTTGCAATGGGTTTTAAGAAAACCCCATAAAATTATGCTCAAATAAAGTGAGAGAGGAAGAAAGCTCACTGAAGATCTTCTAAGCATATATTTTCAGCACCAAAGTAAGATTACTAAGTTCACTTATTCAGTAAGTCACCTCGTTTTCACCATAAATAAATAGAAAGTAAGCGAATTATGATGATTTTCAGAACAAATAAACATAATTAAGGCACAAACATATTTCACCTATACATTGATGTGCAGAAATGGAGTACTTCCCTTCGTAGCTCTGATTTTGTTTGCGGGAGACGAGATAAGTTGAAAAACAAGGCGCTGTCAAGATTACTCTGGTTTTCACATATTTCTGGAGTCGAATGAGGCTATGCCCAGCCTTGACAATCCTTACGGTTCATTTTTTCTTTTTCCTATAATTTTTGGTCCCAACTTTGAAGCAATACTTTCTATCCAAAAATAAAATCAATTTTCATATAAAAAATAACCAATATTATTACAATATAATTTATTATTGTTACAAAAATATTACATTAATAATAATTTTATTTAATAATAATGATACTAAAATATAATTAATATTAATAAAAAATTAATATTTTATACATTTTGTTGTGATTATGTAAAAATTATTGTAACAATATTTTATCTTATCTTTATATTATAATTTTATATTATAATTTTATGAGTTTCAAAATCTTTGCTAGGATAGATTAAAAAATATAATAATTTTATAGTATAAGTCATTTAGTTTTGTGTCATATTTAATGTCTCTTTAGTTATTTTATTTTGATAAAATATAATTAAGTCATTCTCTTACTTAAAAGATAAAATATTTTAATCACTTTTTAAATGTTAAAATATGATTTTATTAATAAAAAATTCTTACTGAATTTAATGAGAATAAAATTATCATTTTATTTTATCAATTTAAAATTAAATTTGAACAATATTATAATTTTTTTTAAATTGTATATTTTGAAACTTTTTTACATCGTGTTTTCTATAAATATCGTGTTTAGATAGAAATTCAAACTTTATACTATCAAAAATAAGAGACACATAAATAAAAAAATTATAAGATCAATGACGTTTAAATTTTACAAATAAGTTTTCTTGTTCATTATCTTTAAAAACTAATAACAGAAGTTGAGCGATGTAACTTTATTATGTTGCTTCGAGTTAGAGCATTTATTGTGCCTTTCATGTGATCCTCAAAAATAATGGAGTGTAAAGAGTTTATAGTGTGAATACAACGTCATTGATTTTGTAATTTTTTAACTATATAACTCTTGTTTTTTTTATATTGTCAATACAAATTTAATACCTACAAAAAACACTATATATAAAAGTATCTAAAAAATTATAAAATATAAAATTTACAAAACTGTTCATAAAAAAAATTATCCATTAAATTTAATTTATTATTAAGTCATAATATTTTATTATTTAAAAAGTAATTAAAATATTTTATTTGTATAGAGAGTGAATTAAGTAACTATTATGAAAATAAAATGATTAAAATATTCATTTATGCAAAATAATTTCTATAATCCCCACTTAGGTTTTCATATACATTTATTGTATACCGCCATTAATAATAAGGATTAGTGCTCTCTTAGTCTTGTAATTCTTCTGTATAGGAATTTTGATCCAATTTGCTTTAATAATAAGGATTACTGCTCTCTTTGTAATTCTTCTATATAGGAATTTTGATCCTATTTGCTTTAAAGTAAGTAATTTAATTTTATAATTATTAGATAATATCAATTAATAGCAAATTGTTAAAAAAAATTATAAAAATGATATTTATAAAAGATAAAATTGGATTTCTAAATTAAAAATCTAAAAAAATGGTTAATAAATAGCTCCTTGAACTTAAATTTGGGAAATTTAAGTGAATTATTGAAGGATTTTGTATTGGAGATAAAATTAAGGAGTAATTTAAGGAGTAAATTAAGGAGTGTTAACTTCTTAATTTAAGGAGTAAATCAAGAACCTTAATTCAAGGAGTAAATTAAGGAGTAAATCAAGGAGTTATCATCCTTAATTTAAGGATTAATTCAAGGAGAAAAACAAGGAATCCTTAATTCAAGGAGTAAAACAAGGAATCCTTAATTCAATGAGTAAATTAAGGAATGTTTAATTTAAATAGTAATTCAATTAGTAAATCTCCTTATATATAGTTATAGAATTGTAATGAAAATATGAAAGAAATAATACAACTTTGAGAGAGCTTGTTTTATTTGGCAAGGCCTTTAGGCCTTTGGCTTTTGGCTTTGGCGTTTTCAACTCAAATTTTCAACATGGTATCAAAGCAAGTCGATCTTCTTGAAAAAAATATTGTTATTCCTCTACTCAAAGTGTGTTTGGCACTCTATCAGAGCGATTTCTTATTCTATTTGTTTTTTCAAACCAAATTTCTTGGCGATGATAGATTAATCTCTTCTACAGCTCCTACCTGCCCGATGTGGAGGGGAAGTATTACGGTAAAAAGAAAGGTCCCACATTGAAACCAAGTTCTTGGCGATGATGGATTAAATCTCTCTTGCAATTTCTACTTACCTGATGTGAAGGAGGAGTATTGTGGTAAAAGGAAAGATCTCACATTGAAACCAAGCTTTTGGCGATGATGGATTAAATCTCTTCTGCAGCTTCTACCGACTTGATGTGGAGGAGGAGTATTGTCGTAAAAGGAAAGGTCCCACATTGAAACCAAGCTCTTGGCGATGATGGATTAAATCTCTCCTATAGCTTCTACCTACCTGATGTGGAGGGGAAGTATTGTGGTAAAAGGAAAGGTCACATATCGACAACAATAATATTTTTTTTTGCTATTGTAATTAGCATTTTTTTATTAGTTTTACATTTGCTGCCTTGACTTCTCATCAGTTTCAACGACTTCTGTGCAAGCTTAGATCCATAAACCTTATGGATCCAGCTTGAGGGGAAGTATTGGAGATAAAATTAAGGAGTAATTTAAGGAGTGTTAACTTCTTAATTTAAGGAGTAAATCAAGAACCTTAATTCAAGGAGTAAATTAAGGAGTAAATCAAGGAGTTATCATCCTTAATTTAAGGATTAATTCAAGGAGAAAAACAAGGAATCCTTAATTCAAGGAGTAAAACAAGGAATCCTTAATTCAATGAGTAAATTAAGGAATGTTTAATTTAAATAGTAATTCAATTAGTAAATCTCCTTATATATAGTTATAGAATTGTAATGAAAATATGAAAGAAAGAATACAACTTTGAGAGAGCTTGTTTTATTTAGAAAGGCCTTTGGCCTTGACGTTTCCAACTCAAATTTTCAACATTTTGCAATTCATTTAAAGATTTTATCTCTAATTCTTTGTAGAGTTCTTACCCTAAAATTTACGACGGACCCATAAATCAATAAGGTGTTTGTTAAGATAAAAACAATTTCGGTTAATAACAAGGAGCTTGATTTGGATGAAAAATGGTGATATGGATTTTGATAAACCTCAAAATTTAGAAAAAACCTAGTTTCTTTGCTAAAAGATCGACTTAATCTGATGCTAATAATAGTGGTGGTTTCTTTGTTCCAAAGTATTGCGTTGAAACTAACTTTCCTGGTTTAGGGAAGAGATTATTTCACCTTATAGTTAATAAAAAAGTTAATCTTTTACCGAAACAAAAACAAGTTTCTACAAATACAGAAATGATGGATTTGTTTTAAGATTATACCAATCATTTTAACCAAATAAACTAGCTTGAAATAATCACTCACATAAAAAATAATTTAGGGATTAATAAGCTATTTATTAACTAAAAATATAGTTTTTTTGAATTTTTAAATTTATAAATCTGATTTTACCCTTTATAGAAATCATTTTTGTAAATTATTTTAATAATTTTATCCTTAATTGATTTTATCTAAAAATTATAAAAATAAATATACCTACTTAAAAAAAACCCAAATAATCATATAAAAAAAATAACAGAACCCTAATCCCTTAATAATATTATACATGATATATATATTCATTTTTATAAAAAAGAAGACCGAGAAGAAATTGTTTCATCACCTATTAATCTTCGGTTATATATAAAATAATCTTTCCAATTACATATATGATTGAATTCACAAAATTAAAAAAATATATATATACGATCTAACTTGTTCAAATTAAAAGATAAATGATTGAATTTAATTGTTTTTTGTTTTTTTTTATTTGGAGCAAATATATGAACGGGCCAAATTAAATTACAAATAAAGAAATTAACGTGTGCACTTTGCAACAATTAGAAAATTATTTTCTCCCTTTATCCGTTTATCCTCATCTTTTATATTTAAAAGCGGCTTAATGCGAAGTTTTGTTAAATATCTAATTGTTTTGGAACTTTTTATTTTTATTTTTTTACATTAATAAATATTATTTTTTTATATAATAAATATAATATTTATTTTTTATCAATACATACTAAAATATCATCTATGTAATAAATATTTTTATTACACTAAGGATGATATTTCATACAATTTATAATTGTACATTTAATAAATATTTAATTAATTTAATTATTAATCAATCTTTATTTTTTTTAGTTCAAATATGACTTACTTTAGTTATTTTCACTTTATCTTCACTTTGAATTAATAAGTTTTTACAATACTCAAAAAAGATAAAAAAAAAATTATTGCTATATATTGATTATTTATATATTGTAACTTTTTTATTGCTATATATTGATTATTTATATATTTATAAAAATTATACAATATCTTATCAATAATGAACATGATTAGATATATGAGTATTTTTTAATTTTATTTAAAAAGGAGATTTGTTATAACTTATTTTAAATTCATGAACTCTTTCATATAAAACATTTATGATGAGTTTATTCATTTGTTTGTAAGTCTTTCAAATTGGTTTATAATTTATTATTCTTAATTACATGTACAAATATATGTTATCACTAATCATAATTATATGAAGTTCAAATATAAAACAATCATTTACTTTAATTTTAAGTAGTGATTCTTTGAGTTGTTTTACAATATATTTATGGTTTTGAAACTTTTACTTTTTAGTCACATAAAAACTTATAATCAAAAATTTATTTGTATGTTTAATATTGTTAGAATATATTGAATTTGATTTAAAGCTTTTGTTAATCTAATTGAATTAAAAATTATAAAAAAATTTATAATATTTTAAATTAATATCGATTTAAATAAGTAAAAAAATCAATTAATATATATAAATAAAAACTTGAATAAATTCAGATTAGTTTGAACTAGCATGAACTTTTTTAGTTTATGTTAAAGTTAACAATTTATGAAAAGAATTGAATTTGATTTGTATTAATGTTTGAACAATTTAGACTAAATCAACATGAATTGACACCCTAATATGAGTAGTATTCTTCCTTATTGGATTTCTTGACTTATATAATTGAAATAAAAAAAATTAGAAATACTAAAATCATCTTTTTTATTAAATAAAGAAAATATTATACATGTGATATTCAAATTTGAGAAGTTCATAATTGATATAAATGTTATATACAAGTAAGAATGAAATTGATAAAAATAGATAATCAATAATTAAAATATACATTTTAAACAAGAAAAAAAATATTAACTTTTTAATAATATTCCTTTATTTATCACTAAATCTAAAATCATAAACTATAAATCAATTAAATTTAAGGATACTTTAATATTTTTAATACATACACACACACATATATATATATATATAGTTTTTAAATTGTAATTTTTAATTTTTAATTTTTAATTTTTAATTATTAATTATGTAATTTATGTAATTTTTATTGTTAGATGTAAATAAAAATCATTAAGTCTTTTATTACAAACTTAGATCCATAGTTTTAGGAGAGTCACTATACTTAAACCTAAATACTAATTAAAATAAAATATTACTTTAAGTGATAGATAAACTAAAAAGAAAAAAAAACAATTTGGTTTGTACTTAATCAATGTATAGTAAAAATAAAAAAATAAAATAACATTAGCTCCATGGTATAGTTGTAGATGTACAATATCCCAAGCATTTCATATTATCGAGTACATGCTTTTTCAATTACAAGGTAATATATTTATATAAGCTAATTATCATGTCTTGGAGAATAGCGTCACAACATGTAATCAAGTGATTAGTATACGTTATTTCAGGTAAAAAATAACGAATAAAAATATTTATTTAGGTATAATGTAATTATTATGTTAGTTAATGTGTTACAAAAGACTAAATATTTTTTTTATTTGTAAGATATATTAATTTATGTATGTATCAAATCATATTTGAATAATTTTTTTAATTGATTAATTAATTAAGTTTTTGTTTTATTTAAAATTAATTTATAATTTGAGTGATAAATATAAATTACAACATGCTAAAGAAACATGAGTTAATTAATAAAAAAAAAGTTAAGGGATTTTTTCAATAATTATTTATACAATTAAATTTCCAAAATTTCTTATATGGCTAAATAAAGGATCGAGTCACAAACTGACAACGTGAATTGAAGTATTAGTCACAAACTGACAAGTGACAACATGAATTGAATTGTTAGTGATGTCTTTTTGCAATTTTATCCCATTACCTATAAAAATATTTTGTCAAATATCACGTAAAGAGTTAGGTATTTATTAGGTCAGGAAAGAAAAAGAAGAAAAATTATAAAAAATAAATAATATTTTAAAACTTATAATAATAAAAATAATATTTTAATAATATATAAATTTTAAATTTTAAAATTTTATTATTATTATTATTTTAAAAAAAAAGGAAAAGAAAATGAATGTCGATGAGGATGTGCGCACTGCACTTTTTAAAGATTTACACCAACGACAAGCAACTATAAATTATTAGTTATTATCAAAATATTGTTTGCGTGATATTTTAAGATTTGAACGATAGTCAAAGAATTAGACGATAATATTTGAAGGTGACACTCGGCCTACCAACTAAAGACAATTTGTAATTGCGGTCCTGAGCAGCACAAAAAATATGAATAACGTTCAATAATTGCTCAACCCATTGATTCAATTGGTGATCATCCCAACTAGTAGTATGACAATACTAATATCATTTTAAATCTTACATATCATTTTCGTTAAATTTGTTTTTTTTTTATGTATACACATGCTTTAAAATATAATTATCAAGCACTTCACGATCAAATAAAATAAAAATCCTCCCAACTTAGGTGTGGCTGACAATGGGAAAGCATCCTAAATACATAAGTCTTATAACCCTATGGCCCAATCTATCTTGTCGTCCAAAAAAAATAAAAAAAAGGACAAAACATTACTTGACACAACATGAGCTTTTCACATTCTTGCACTCAAAAGATGTTTAAACATCAAAACATGATTGGATTCATAATCGGTAGTGCTTTACATAATACTACAACTATCAGCATTCTCATCATTAAAGTAGTGATGGTAAGGTTCACCAACAGGAAGCGGTGGAGCAGCATAATTCACAGACGGATGAGGCCGGGAATACATCATCGGTTGGAACATCTCATTGCCATGATCACCTCTTTGCTGGTTCATCATCATAGACATGTATTGTTGTTGTTGTTGTTGTTGTTGTTGTTGTTGTTGTTGTTGTTGTTGTTGTTGATTGTAAGGGTTTACATGTCCCATTCCTTGGTAGTATTGTTGTTGTTGATTGTAAGGGTTGCCAGCATCCATCGGTTGATGATATCCACCGTTGATCATTGCTTGTGCAGGTAATCCTTGTAGGGCTGGCATATTACCCATATGGTTCATATGGCCCATTGGACCCATTTGACCTACTTTTCCACTCAAACTACCATCACCCATTTGGCCCATTGGGCCCATCTGGCCCTTGCCACTAGGACCATCTTTAACCATTTTACCCTTGTTCCTATCACCACCACCGCCACCACCACCACCACCACTATCATGTTTGCCTCCTTTGCTTATATTGATGACATCGGTTTCATGATAACTATTCTTCATATTGTTAACATCATGGTCCCTATTGTACTTGTCTCCTCCACTTTTCTTGCCTCCATTGCTATTATTTTCAACATCACCACTATAACCTCCGTTATTAGTACCTTTAATCTTACCACTACTCTCTTCCTTCTTAGTTTTTTTACCAAAAATCTTTCCAAACAAACCACTGACATCTTTTCCACCATTTTTGTATTTACCACCTTGTTTTTGATTTCGTCCCTTTTTATTCTCTCCTCCTTTTTTACCACTATTTTCATTCTTGCCTTCAAAATCCCCACCTTTGTTGGCAGCAAGTTTAACACCAGTATTACCCATTCCTTTCTTGTCATTCATTGTATGCATATTACTCATCCCATTAGGCCCATATGTCCCTTGATTAATACTACTCATTGTTGGCATCATTTTACCATAAGGCCCTTCACCTTTTAACCCATGACCATTACTACCCATCACAGACATTTTTTTGTTGGCTAAATGATGTCCATGACCAAATTCTTCGTCCTCCTCATCATCATCAAATTCTTCATCACCATCATCAAGATGACTCATATCAAATTTATCTTCAGGCAAGCTGAACTTAACAGATTTCTGTTCCTTTTGAGAAAGATTCATATCATTGGCACTTCTCATTTGGTGTACAAATGCTTGTTGGCTACCCTTCTGCTGGTCTTTGATACCCTTCTGAGATTTGTTGCCTTTGTCTCCTTTAATGTTCTGATTCTGCACATTAGAATTTGCACCTTTTTGCAACCCCCAAATCTCAGCATGTTTTCCAGACTTTTCAAGCTTCTTGATGAGATTGGCTGGATTAACATTTCCAGAAACTGTGACCCTCCCTTGTTCTGCATCTATGCTCACAGTATATACACCTAACCCCCAAAAATTAAAAAATAAATCCCCAAAATCAAATTACTAAAATTTCAAAAGAAGATATTAAATAAAAAAAGTTGTTTGGAAAGAAGAGAGAAAGATACCATCAACTTTCTGTAATATCTTCTTAATTTTCTGCTTACAGCCTTCACAGACACACTGTATATTCACTCTTAAGACACAAGTCTACAAGCAAAAACAATTAAATAAATAGAAAAGAAGTTACTATTAATCAATTGCTAAGGAAAAAAAACATGGTTTAAATTTGCCAGGAGAAAAATGTGTTCTAAATATCTTGTTTCCCATTTAACAAATGAAAGGAATTTAAGTGTACCTGCGTCTTCAAGAGGTCTTGTTTACTCATGTTTGCTAAATCAGAGAGAGAGAGAGAGAGTAAAATGGGTCCTGATGAATTGAGACTCAGAATATAAAGCAAATATTGAAGGTCGGTCTAAGTGGGATATGAACAAGAAAGTACGGAGTGGGTGAAGATTTTCAAAAATATCTTCTTCTTTTTTGTTTTTTTAAATAACTATTTTGCTTTGCTTAGGTTGTATAGTAATTGTATTACTCTATAACACTTATAGGGAAGGAAGAGAGAAGGCAGCTTCTCAAGCGGCAAGATCTAATGAATAATTGCTGGAAATATATAAGAAAGGCTGGATGGATAAAACTTTATATATTGTTATTAGTTATAAATACGTAATTTATATGTAATTTATATGTAATATTAAAAATAATAATTATTAAATTATAATAATTTTATTATTATATCATAAAATTGATTAAATCATTTTTATAATAAATATCAATATTTTAAAATAATAACAATTTATTATTTAATTAATAAAAAATAATAATATATGAATAATCTAAAATATATAGATAAATTTATACAAAAATATATAAATCATAATTTAAACTTTATATATAATATAGAGTAGAATAAATAGATATAAATACCTATATTATATATAATCTAAATTATGTTTAAAATAATTTTAAATAAAAATATCTTTTATACTTTATGTTAAATTTAAGAAAATATCAGCTAAATACCTTAATTAAAAAAATTTCTATAATATAAAAAATTTCACTTTATTATCTCATTTTCTTTTTTACTTATTATTATTGTTATTATTATTATTATTTATTTATTATTATATTATACAAGTTCAAAAATATTATAGAATAGAATAAAGATAATTTCTTTTTATAAAAAAATATGATAATTCACATGTAATGTACGTTTTAATGTATATATAAAATTCAAATTATATTTTATAATTTTTTAAATAAAATTATACATATATTTTAAAATAATAACTATTATTATCTTTAATCCTTTCTTTTATTATATAATTTATTTAAAAAATAACAAAATTATTTTTAAAAAAAATTTATAATTATAAAAATAATATTCATTATTTCTAATTCATATATTTTTTATTAAAAGAAATTTAACCACCATTTAACATAAACATCATTAAAATTAAACCATATTATTTAAACTTATTTAATATTATTTTTATTATTATAAATTATAAATATATTACTTTATGTATTTTTTCTTTAATGTATTAACAATTATGAAATGTTATTTATTTTAATAATAACTACTTTTAAATATTTTAATAATTTTTTGTAATTATATATGGTATTAATAAATATAATGGTTGCACATAGCTCAATTACTTAAGCCCTTGAAACGTGATTTAATTTAAGAACTCCACCACATGTATAAAACTATAATTTACGATTATTAAGAGTTGTCAGTGCTTGTCGGCCAAGTGCCTCCATTGACCGGGCTAATTGATATATATATATATATATATATATCATTGATATTTTTAATTTTATATAAAAAAATTAATATCATTCATTTTAATAGTTAATATTATATTTAAATAATTAATAATATAATTATTTATTTAAAAATATTTTTTTATAGTTTTAATATTGACTAATTATTTTATGATGATAGTTATTAATTCTTATAAATTATTATTTAAAGACAATTTTTTAAATTTTTATCAAACTATTGCTTTTATTTTTTTTATGTTTATTTTCATAAAGACTTGTGTCTAGTTTTTTAATCTTTATTTTTTAATTTATTATTTTATAAATGTTATAAATAAATATTTAATCATTCAATATATTTAATTGATTTAGATTTATAATTATCATATCTAAATTTAATGTGTTTGTTGTGGGCTTTATTTTTTTTCTTTGTCTTCTTTTGTTACAATTGATATATCTAAGTTTTTTCAAACCTTAATATCCTCCTAATCATGACGAAACTCTTATATCCATATATATGATATGTTGTTCAAATTAGACTTACTAAGGAATAGAAAATGAGTGATTAGAATCTATTTTATTCATAATATTAATAATTATAATTATAAAAATCAACTAAGAACCTTAAATAGATTATTAAACATTTATAATTTATAGATGCATAGTTATTAGATGAATAATTTTTAAAATATAGAGTTTACTATTATCAAAATTGTATCCAACTAAGAAAAATAAGTGCTCATTTTATAGGACTAAGAATTCCTATTCATAATAGTAAAAAATTAATGTTTTATAGGACAAGGAATCTTGTATTGGTATTTTATGTATTCAATGATTAATGTATTATTAGAGCATGTTTTTTTTTAATAATATTAATGATTGTACCATCTTTCTTACAATCTTTAACTTACTTAATGACTATAGTTGTTATTGTAATGCTATATAGTAATTTTTAATTAGAATTAATAGTTTTGGTACCAATTTTTATTCTATTAGTAAAAGTTCTCCAAGTTATTTCACTAAATCTGATGGCCATTTATTATAAATTCATGGTTTTGGATTATTCATTACTAAAATAATGATATTTGGTCTCCAAAATTTAGCTTTGATATTTTTAAAAATTGAGACCATACGATGTTAGTTATGATTTAATAAAATCCACTACCATAATGTATATATATAACCTTGATTTTTATCAATAATCGTGACCATAAGTTAAACTACAAAAAATACTTAAATATAAACAAATTTATATAATCATGATTATTAAATAACCTTGATCTAATTAAAATAATAGCGTTCTCAGTCTTTTTAAAATCATAATCAAATAACATATTGTGTGTGTTATTCATTATAAAAAAAATCACTTTATAATTTTTCATTTATCTATTAATTTAATTTAATGTATTTTCTCATTTTTACACCACACTAAATTTCTCTATCAATTTTTTTATTTTTTATTTTCTCCATTTTTTCTTTTTTTCCCTCGATTGCGTTGGATATTTATTTCCTCATCACGTGATCTGATCCCACTGTTCTTATTTTTCCCTCTCGAGTAGCCTCATCTTTCATACGCTGGCGCCATCTCTTTTCCTTGTCTCTCTCAATCCACCTTCGACTGTACCTACATTCGATCATATCTCTCTCTATTACTTTATTTTCATCAAATTGATTTTGGGTTTCTGAATTTGGTGACCTAGGCAACGTTTGAGCTGGCGAGGACTACGATTGAGCCGATTCTTAAACAATATAGACTGATAGTTATCAAATGTAGTAGCTGAAAAGAAAGTTGTATGACCTTCGGTCCTTTCTCTTAACTTTGATCTTTACTCTACAAAATAGAATCCTTATTTGGATGTATTTTACAGATTTGCAAAAAAAAGACTCATGAAAGCATCAACAACAAGCTACAGCTATATATATATATTTTACGAATTTGTAAAAAAAGACTTATAAAGCATTAACAAGTTACATCTTGTGATGAAGAGTGGAAAGTACACACTTGATATATGTATATATAATTTTAAAATCCTTATTTTCCTATTAAATTTAAATAAATAATTTAGAGGAGTATAAAAATCATCCCTATTAATTGTGAATTACATGTAAAACATCTATTCTAATTTAATTTTCAAAATAAACCTATTGGGGGATAGGTTTGGGGATTAGGTCATCCCATCATGTTATCATCTTTACAAAATTTAATTACCTTGATAACTAAAACATATGATCATATTTGTGATAGTTTATTTGTAATATTTTTTATTTTATTTTTTCATGCGATTTTTATAGTTTATCCGTGATATTTTTTTATCAATTAATGATATATTATACTCTTTTTCTAGTATATAATATTAATATTAATTTTTTTATTACTTATTGTATAATAAGTTATATATTTTCTTGAAATTTTGTTCTTTATTATTTAAAATGATGAATATTTAAATTTATCTAATTTTTTAAGATTTAATATTACTTCTTGGATTTCTTCACATTTTTTTTTGTTGATTATCATTTCTTTTAAGAAATATCCTAAGATATCTTGTGTTCCTATTTCTATTATTTTAATGTATAAAAAATTATTCACTTTTATTGAATTTGAAAATTATTTATAATATTTTTGAAACCTTAAATGTATTTGTAATATTACTTCAAAATTATATATAGGGATAATTTAGATAATTTATATTTTTATTTTGATATTATTTTTAACTTTTATTTTTAATTTTTATCCTAGTTCAAAATTAATTATAATAAATTCGGGTAACTTGACGTATCAATTACTATTAAAATTAATCTAATTATATACCAATAATATAAATAAGAATTATTTGATGTGTATGAGTTGAAAATAAGAATAAAAAAGAATATCAAAATAAAAATATAATGAATTCATTTTTTTTAAATCATAATTTCAATTTCACCTCAAGTCATTGGAAAAAAAAAACTATGATGTTTTATTCTATTTTAATTTAATTTTACATTGTAGCTTAACGTACTCATCATGTATACTAATATATGGTATGTCATGATGATTTCAAATATGTATTATTACTACTTAAAAAAATAAATCATTTGATTACAAATACATATATCTATAAAAAGTAATCAATATATAAATTTTTCACTTGATTTACGAACATAAGACGAACATAACTCATATAAAATTCCCTCACATCTTTATAGTACATCCTTTATATGTCTTAAGGAAGTTTAATGATTTTATAATTTGAGTCATTATTTTCATAAATTTTATAAAATAAAGGTATAATCTCCTAATTTATAGAATATTTTAGTATCATAATTTTTATTAAAATGTATTTAAATAAAAGTTATAATATTAAAATACTTTATTTATACTTTAATATTAAAATGTTTATTTGGTTAAATGCTTTTACAAAAAGTACTCTAGCTAAATTCTTTCGTCTCCGAGTGTTATTTGGTTTAAAAAAGCAATTATAGCGTGTATAAGTTCTACAAACATGCATGTGAAATAATTCATCGTACCCCTCTGACCTTCTCTATTAATTGGATAAATCAAGGTAACAAATACGACTCTTGAAAAATCAATTTTTTTATTTTTAAATATCAATTTATGGAAAGAAAGAAGTGATATTAAACTCATACTTCAGATAATTCTCAATTTTTATTTTTGTTTTTTAATTAGCTCCATGGTTCCAAAAGAGTACGAATATAGAAACCTGTAAAGCTAAAAAGGATTCGTTGGCATACATGGCAACATGTGCTTCCTATTCAGACAAATAAACTCACGAGGCCAGATGGTACCATATAAGATGGTGACTTGCTCTGCTTTAACAGCTGTGTCCGAGAGCTTTGACAAGCTGATTTCGGTCCCAATCCACGGTTATATTTTTTCATCAAAATCAAATTGTATTTCATTTTAACTTAAAACAAAATATAAGGTATAATACAAAATACATTAAAACCTACTACAAGAAAAACAACAATTGTTAATTAGTCATGAGTAACATATACATAGCAAAATCTCAAGCAATTAAAGAAGTTTTCTATTGACTCAATAGAAATAGGCTCTTCAATAACAATGTCAAAGCTCATTTTCTTTTTGACTTAAGTTGTAGGATTATGATTTTCTTTCTCAAAACTCTTAATTCTCTTTTTTTCTTAGTAAATAGAGATATAGTAAGTAAATCAATAGTTAGGGTAACTCTTTATTTGGTTATTTATCAATGCATTAACGCTAGTGTTCTACTAGGTATTTTATCAAGGTGGTTAACTTATGCTTTAATGCCAATGCTCTACTTGGTGCTTTACCAAGGTGATCAATTCATTCTTTAACACGAGTGTTCTATATGGTTTTTTACCAAGATGATTTGCTCATGCTTTAATGCGAGCACTTTACCTAGTGCTTTGATGTGAGGGTTTTACTTAGTGTTTTAACATGAGCGCTCTACCTAGTGTTGGATTGAGATTATCAAGTCATACTTTAATATGAGAGTTCTATTTGGTTCTTTACCAAGGTGATAAACTCATGTTTTAATGTTAACGCTTTACCTAGTTCTTTACTAAGATGATCAACTTGTGCTTTAACGGTAGTGTTCTACCTGGTTTCTTACCAAGGTGATTAGCTCTTGTTTTAATACTAGTGTTTTACCTAGTTTTTTATCAAGGTGATCAGCTTGTGCTTTAATGTTAGTGCTTTACTTGGTTCTTTATCAAGGTGATCAACTTATTCTTTCAACCAAAAGACCTAGAGCTTTACTAAGATGATCAGCTTGTGCGAGCACTCTACCTGATTCTTTACCAATTTGATCAACTTGTGTTTTAACGCAAGTGCTCTACCTAGTTCTTTATCAAAGTAACGAGCTAGTACTTTTATGCGAGTGCTCTACTTGGTGCTTTACCAATCTGGCCAGCTCTTGCTTTAAAGCGAGTGTTATACTTGGTTCTTTACCAAGGTGATCAGCTCGTGCTTTAACGTGGGTGCTCTACTTGGTGCTTTACCAAGGTGATCAGTTCGTGCTTTAATGCGAGTGCTCTATATAATGTTAGATCAAGGTGATCAACTCATGCTTTAGCACAAGCGCTCTACCTGGTATTGGATCAAGATGATCAACTCTTTAAGTAACTTTTCTCCATAATGCTCTATCTAGCTCTTAACTAAGGTGATCAACTTGTAATTTTCTTTTCACTAGAGCATTCTATCTAGTTCTTGACCGGGGTAATCAACTTGTGGTTTTGTTCAAGCAATCTACTTGGTTCACGATCGAGGTGATCAAATAGTATTTTTCTTTTCATCAAAGCACTCTACTTGGTTCACAACCAAGGTGATCAACTAGTGGTTTTAATTTTAAGCAACAACTTTGATTTTTTAAGAGCTATTTCATATAAAGTGAATATAATAACCAAAACAGAATATTAAAAACTTAAACTTTACTTTTTTAGGGGTCGAGCATTCTAACTAAGCTGATTGTACTTTTGTTCAGACATTATGATGCAAGAACTCCTCCACTATATCTTCTGCTCTTTAAGGCGTCTTTAGCTCTAGCGTTTTCAACTCTACCTTTCTTAGCTCTAGTTTGTTTAATTCTACCTTTTTCAGCTCGAGTTTATTCAATTCTAGCTTCTTCAACTCGAGTACCAATTATAATAGTTTTCGTTAATGAGAGCATGAAAGTGAAGTGTTTTTGTTTTCAGGGTTTCTCTCTTAAAATTTGGGATGAATCTTAAAAAATACGGGGTCATTAACAAAAAATTGACTTTTAAATCCTGAGTTCTATAATGAGCACTAAAATCAAGTTATACTTCATTTCAAGTTAAAATAAAATATAAGGTACAATACAAAATATATTAAAACCTACGACGTGAAGAACAACAATTGTTAATTGGTCATTGTTATCAAGAAAGGAACATATACATAGTCAAACGGTGCATAATGACACACATAACTAACCGCACGAAGGTGTACCAAACTCCAAACAATAGAGGAAATAAGTATGATATTAATCAAAACTAAACACCAATAAACTTTTATTTAAAAGTTTACCGATTGAATCTCTTTAGGGACCATTGTTGAGGGATAATCCAATTAATTGAGAGAAATCAAAGAGATATTATGGAATGAGAATTCCTTGACTTTAGGCACCAGATTCACACACACATATATATGACATTACATATATATGTGTCAATTATATAGAAGTAATCGTCGCAGTGTTTCAGAGATATATAAGTAAACATAAATTATTAACTAAGACTCGATGACGTTGAGTGATCTAACATATGGTTGATTCTTAAAACGTTACAAAATGTTATAGATTTGTGAGAATGCTTGTAGAATCAATATTCAAGGTTAGGACACCTTAAAGTTTGGACATTGTATCTCAAAGCTAGTACATTAAGGCTACGACATACGTCTCAAGGCTACAAGGCTACGACATATCAAAGCTAGGGAAGGACACATCTACAAATCATTCCTTATGTTGAAACAACCATCTTCCACAAACGGTCTCAGTCGAACTGGAAAAGAAACTATAAGTATAATTTTTGAATTTATGGTATTTATAACGAAAAAAACACCGACAACACCGATCAACAAAACCAACACCCAATGTTGAGGAGAGTAGCAGAATCACCACGAAGTAGCAACCTAAAGCAAAGCTAAGAACAGAATAACACACCCACCACGGAGCAACAGACCCCATGCAAAGCCAAACACAGAGCAGTCGACCCACCATGGAGCAGCAACCTCACTAGCGTCGAAGAAGACCCGAGGTGAACCACTACACCGAGCAGAGTCGAGCGAATTACATTTTTTGTACATTAATTTGATCACTTTTAATACTCTGTGCATCTTTCTGTCACAAGTTAAATCCTTTATTGGAGCTTATTGCAATTTTTTTTATGCTATAAGGGACTCAAGTGCAAAACTTTCAGGCAAAGGGATTTCTCTTAGATAAAGGCAAACCTCAGAAGAGGTGGGTGATATTTTAACTTGTTTTTATTTTCTTGAGTCGTAAAATCTTCTACTTTTTATTATTTTCTTGGAGGTTTATAATTTATACAAAACTGTTGATTTTGTTCATTGAATGACCATACAATTTGGTAAATTGATGCGTTCTGGTGTATCTATTCCAGGAAAAACTTTTATAAGTAACAATTATTAGCTTAAATGGTGTAACTTGAAAACTTAAAGAATAATTGATTTGCTTATTACATATAGCAGGTCCTATACTGATTCTGTGTAATTAGTCATATTGGCTCTTCAAATGCCAGTTACATGTAAAAGTTTCTCCTATTCCAGAAGGCATTTTAAATACCATTGAATGATGAAATTATAATTGCCACTGTATGACACTATTATTACTATATTGGCCAATCTTTTGAGCCATAACCACAGCTTTTAGCTCTGTCTTTTAGGGCTACAATCTCTAACTGGTTTTGCTTATAGCCAAGTGCGAGTTGATAACTAAGGTTCTAAGATGTGTTGAAGTTTCTGGTCATACTTGTATAAATAATGGGTTCCTCGTTTAGGTTAGGGGACATTTGTCTGAAAGTAAATAAACACATCTGGCTTTCTAGGATTAAATGTATATTTTTGGTATGCAGCTATATCCTTAGTCGTGTTATTCTAGTAGTCTCTTGTGATTTTTGAAGTGTTGCATAATCAACGTTTTTAGGAAATCTTGAAAAATTAAAAGAAATCAAACATACGGAGAGAAGGATAAGAAAAAGAAGAAAGTCATTGATTTCATTGATAATAAGAGGGAATACATTATATATTTATAGAGACAATGTAACACTAGAAACCACAACCCTAACATGACTCTGGAAACTCAATTTGATATTTATTATTTCCAACAGGAAAGATATCCTAAAATAAATGGGGATAATAGTGAAGGCTTGAAGCTTGAAAAGAGAGTTTTTGTCACTGTGGGAACAACTTGTTTTGACGCCCTTGTGAGAGCAGTGGACAATAAACTTGTCAAAGAGGAGCTTCAAAGAAGAGGGTACTCTCACCTTCTTATTCAAATGGGACGTGGATCCTATGTTCCGACAAAGGTATGTTTGAACTTAGCTTTTATTGTGTTCAATTTATATCATGGTTTTAAAAAACTATCTAAGGTTAGGCTCAAGGCTTTTTTTTTCCTTTAGAAAAATAGCATCAAGGCCAGTATTTTCACTGTTTTCAAAGGCTTATGCCTAACCTTGCTCCACAATCAACTAAGGTTTATGCTTTTAAACTTTGTGGAAATTGAGTGAAGTTAATAGGATTATAACACAAAATTGGGTCCAATTTATGTTTTAAGAGAATCCCATATCAAATGTGGCCTTCCAAAGTTGAAAAACAAGAGAAAAACTTAAAAAAAAAAAATGGAAACGACAATTAGTTTAAGGTTTTAGATTTATTAGCAACTTTTCTTACCAACAATCATGTTCTATCATTTTCGACCTTTTCTAATTGTCCTTGAGCTACTTCATGTCTACTATGGTTTATAAATTTTAGTCCAATAACCCTCTAAGATAAAATTGTTTTTTTTTAATTGTTCTTTTTAAGTCTCTTTCATTCATTTTTTCCCCTTCCATACTGAGCATTTTATGTACCCATTTTCTCTGATTTGTTTTGCACTTTCTTCTCTCTCTCGGTCGGTAAGGTTTCCATATATTTTTTTTTATTTCATGTCATTCCAAATGGTCATTTACTTAATTTTGTAGATTTCTTTTTGTTTATTGCTTTCCTATTAATTGTTTGACTTTTAATTGCTTATTTTTAAGTGCCTGTTGAGTTACTAGATATTAATTTGTGATCTCACTACTATTTATTTCAGTTTTATATGCTTTTGAAAATTTTGCCTCGAGGCTTAAGCCTCAGACCGTCTCAAGGCTTATGCTTCACTAGCTGGGACTAAAACGTCTCAAGGTTAGTTTATGCCTCAAAACCTTGATTTATATATGATTACTTGCTATTGTCTGAATAGGATGTCTCATAAAGTAATTGTCCTCGGGTAGGAAAGTCCTGATTTGAATAGAATAGTTACCCTGTTTCTACAAACTAATGAATGAAGGAGTTGAAAATTATATGGAGTAGAAGGTATAATTTATAAGGAATTTTTTTTAAGAGCTCCAGACAAGAGTTAGCATTCTTTTTCTAGGCTTTTTGATTGTTGTTATTTATCTGATATGGAAGCTACACTGTTTTATCATGGCATCAATGCAAATTTAAACTAGTCAAAGCTTAGAGGTTTCAAGGTTCTACCTTTAATGGATTTTGTTGGTTGATGTATGTCCGACGTCTTATGCTACGTTCCTATAAACTGTTGGATTAAGGGAAAAAATCAGTATTTTAAATCTCGGATGATATTAATTGAATATAATGAAATATAATTATTTTCTCTTGAAATACAATGAATGATAATACACATATATATACAGTAAATAAGAATTTGCTTTTAGAAAAGTATATTAGTTGCATATAACTAATATACAGTTAATAATGACTCATTAATACTCTCCCTCAAGTTGGCGCATAGATATCGATCATGCCCAACTTGCTTAGAGAGTCGTATAATGCCTTTTTGGAAACTCCTTTGGTAAACATATCTGCAAGTTGCTCTTCAGTTGGAACAAAAAGAAAAAGGAAAGCTAATAAGTTTGGCATCTAGCTTCTCTTTTATAAAGTGACGATCAACCTCTACATACTTAGTGCGATCATGTTGTACTAGATTTTGTGATATATCAATGACTGCCCGACTGTTGTAATACAACTACATAGTATTTTTGAGTTCGAAACCCAAATCAAATAACAAAGTTCTTATCCACAACAATTTACAAACCCCATGAGCCATACCTCTATACTCAGTCTCAGCACTAGATTATGCCACCACTTTTTGTTTCTTACTTTTCCATGTAACCAAATTACCTCCCACAAAGGTGAAATAACCCGATATTGAATTTCTATCTGTAATAATTTTTACCCAATCTGCATCTGTGAAGCCACATACTTCAAGAGGATTGTTGTGTTTAGAGAATAGTACTCCTTTTCCTCGAGCTGATTTCAAATATCTTAAAATTCTCAAAAATAGCATTCATGTGGTTCTCACTTGGATTATGCATGAACTGACTCACCACACTTACTGCATATGCAACATCTGGTCTAGTATGAGCCAAGTAAATCAAACGCCCAACCAATCTCTGATAGCAAACTCGATCATTTGGTATCTGATCTGGATACTCTGCTAAACAATGGTTTTGCTCAATAGGAGTGTCAATAAGTTTGCAATCAAACATACATGTCTCTGTTAGCATATCAATAATGTACTTCCTATGACACAAATATATTCCTTCTCTCCCCCTGACTACCTCAATTCCTAAGAAATACTTTAGTTCACCTAAGTCCTTCATCTCGAATTCAGAGGGTAGTTGTCTTTGTAATTTATCCATCTCAACAGTATCATCACCAATGATTACCATATCATCAACATAAATGATTAGGGCTATTACCTTCCATCGTTGATGTTTGAGAAACAGAGTGTGATCTGAATTACTCTATCTGTAACCAACCTTCTGCATGAATTGTGAAAACCTTCCAAACCAGGCTCAAGGGGATTGCTTGACACTATACAAAGACTTCCTCAATTTGCATATAAAATTACCAGGAGAATCAACTACATACCTAGGTGGAAGACTCATGTACACCTTCTCGGCTAATTCTCCATGAAGAAACACATTCTTGACATCAAACTTCCGAAGTGGCCAGTTTAAGTTAGCGGCAAGTGAGAGTAGAACCTGAATAGTATTCATTTTGGCAATAGGAGAAAAAGTCTCATTGTAGTCTACACCATACATCTGAGTGAACCCTTTTGCTACAAGATGGGCTTTATACCGATTTATAGATCCATCACCATTATGTTTTACAGTAAACACCCATCGAAAACCAACTTCCTTTTTTCCTTGTGGTGGAGGCACAAGTTGCCAAGTATCGTTCTTCTATAACATCTCCATCTCTTCAGTCATTGCCTTTCTCCATATTGGATCTCCCAACGCATTCTACACTTTGTTAGGTACTGATACAACAAATATTTGATTCATAAATGATTTATATAACTTAGATAATCTTTTAGTGGACATGTAGTTGGCTATTGGGTATTTTGATTTTGCATGAATATTTGGTTCATACCTTTTGAATGGTTGACCCCGAGTAGACCTATTTGGTAACACATACTATTCAACATTAGACTCAATGATATTAGTATCAGTGGGTGTACATGCCTTAGATGAGTGACCTTCAGTACTAGGGAGTTGTTGATCAAGGGTAGGAGTGATGCCTGAGGAAACAGTTCTGTCTTTAATTTCATTTGATGTGCGTGAATCTGGTGCTTGGATACTTGGAGCATCTGCTTCTTCGATGACTGGATTCAATGGATTAGGAATCTCATCTGGACCCATCGAAACATCAGTTGGTGATTCTTCGAATTCCTTCTCTTACCATGATACAGTTCTTAAAAATATGTATTCTCCCCCTGACGAGCAGTATCAGGTGAGGAAACATAACTCATGTCTTCAAAGAAGGTAACATCCATAGTGACATAATACTTTTTGGTCAGTGGATGGAAGCACCTGTACCATTTCTGATAATCTTCATAACCAAAAAATACACATTTAATTACCCGATCATCTAATTTAGACCTCTGATTTTTAGGGACATGCACAAAAGCAACATAACCAAATACACATGCATGGAGATTATGGAAGGATGATAAGGAGATGTAAGATACAAGAATTTGAAATGAGATTTATCCTTTAAGGACACTAGACGGGAGACGATTGATGAGATGGGCGAAAACTTGTACAACATCACCCTAAAGATATTTTGGCATATGAGCACTAAATAAGAGTGTACGAGCCATATCAAGAAAATGGTGATTTTTTCTTTCAGACACCCCATTTTGTTCTGGTTTTTGTGGGCAAGTAGTTTGGTGAATAATCCCATGCGTTTTGAAAAAATCTTGAAAAACATGATTAACATATTCTCTCCCATTGTCAGAACGGAGGATTCGAATGATGCCATTGTATTGTGTTTGAATGAGGGTATGAAAAGTTTGAAAAACTAAAAAAAAATCATCTTTTGTTCTAAGAAGAGAAATCCATGACAACTTTGTACAGTCATCGATAAACGAAACAAAATATCTTATACCTGATATAGTGGGCTCTTTAGATGGTCTCCAAACATCTGAATGAATTAATTCAAAAAGAATAGTACTTTTATTAGAAATACTAGGAGAATAAGTAATACGATGGCTCTTGGCCAAAACACAAGTCTCACAATGTAAAACAGACTCACTAAAACCAATAAATAAAGTGGGCATTGGATTTTTTTATAAGACTAAAAGACGGATGCCTTAAGCAGCGATGTCACAACCAAATTTCACTTAGCTTATCAGAACTAGAAGTCAATACAGTGCGTGCATGTGCTCCTAGTTTCTCCCTTACGTAGTTATGATCCAAACGAAACAATTTGCCCCTCAAATACCCTCGACCAATTATTTCTCTTATAAGAAGATCCTAAAAAATCACATATATATGATAAAAGATTACAGAACATTTAGACTCAATATTCAACTGTGGGATAGATATTAAGTGATGAGATAAATCAGGTACATATAAATCATTATAGAGCTGTAAAACTGGAGTGATATGAACTGACCCCTTTCCTAAGACAAGAAAGGCCTTACCGTTAACATTCATAACATAAGACATTGGTGGGAAAGATAACTCATTAAAATAAGATTTATCATGTCATATGATCAAATGCATTAGAATCAATAATCCAAGTATTAGACCCAATAGAGTGAGAAACGTTTAAGGTCATACCAATCTTACCACGACCAGTTATTGAAGCTGTAGGGATACCTTCACATTCCATATGATGATCCTATCCAGTTACTTCATAATAATTTGGTTCTTAGACAATTTGCATTGCAGTTGCTTTTGCTCTAGGACGATGATGTTACCGTTTTGCTCTATAGTAATCTGCTTTTGATCGTAGGTATGGGTACAGTTTCCAACAAGTCTCACGAAGATGTGCCCTTTCATTGCAATAAGAGCTTTGAGGATGCGGGCGATTGGCAAAGCTTGGTGGAGGTCCTTGCTGATGAAGTGAAATTGAATTTTGCTACTGGAGGAAAAGTGCCTTTGATTTGGCTTCAATGGCTAGGCTTGATACCTCAACTTGTGCTTGATGAAGACTTTCCTACTGAGATTCGTCTTTACGGATGTATGTAAAGATGGTAGTCAAGCTCGGAAGGTCTGACGTTCGAAGCAATTTGCCTTTAGTACTATTATGTTTTGTATCAAGTCCTCTAAAAACTGCATGTACTCGCTCAAGCTCCTTCCGAGCCCATACATTCTTCAGCTTGGTGAAAAACATAGATATTGGTTGCCCATTTTGCTATATACCAGCAGCTTTGCACATCACTTCATGAACTTGAATAAAGTCAGACTCATTTGTATAAAGATCACCTAAGGTATTTCATATGGCCTCAACGGTTTCACATTCCTCCATCATCTGTAATACATCATTAGTTATAGCTCTAAATAGAATTGACATTGCAAAACCATCATCATCTTCCCACTTAGTATAGGCTTTTACATCTCTTGATTAGGAGCCTGATTGATCCAGTTACATGTCTCATCTTGTGTATCTCACGAAGATAAACATACATCACTTTTTTTCATGTTTGAAAATTGGTGCCATTGAGTTTAGTACCCCCAAAAGAACCACTTTCTGAACTCTTAACAGAGACTTAAAATTTTGGAACTTCATTAGTTTTAGAAACATGATGTTGTCTTGAATTTTTCATTGAAATAAATAATAATATTGTGCAGTGGAGTAATTTTTTTTTGATCGAACTGGACTGTGGATTGGGTTGAAATTGGTAAGTGGGCTTATGGGCTAGGGTTGGAAGAATGTTAGATGGGCTAGGGTTTGTGTGATATATGAAAAAAAACGAATCTGAAAATTGAGTAAATATTACTCACAAAGACGCAGGGCAATGCGGGAGCTGAAGATGCAAGGTTGGTGCGGACGGATCTACAACGGCGCAGACCAGGTGTATGGAAGCACTGGACTGCTCACACGCGGTTTGGACGGCATGAGGAGATTGACGGATGGATCTGCAACGGACGGATAGATCTGCAACAGACGTAGGCAACAGGACGGACTAGAAATCGTAAGGAGATTAACGACATTGCGTGAAGAGACTGACGACGACGCTACTGCTGACGAAAATAATGAATGATAATACACATATATATACAGGAAATAAGAATGTGCTTTTAGGAAAAGTGTTTTTAAGAAAATTATATTAGTTGCATACAACTAATATACAGCTAATAATGACTCATTAACAGTATTGATCTTCTTAAGCTTTTGATTCAAAAATTTCACTCAAAAACCCTTCTATATTAGCTGACATTATCTATTTAAAGCAAACACGTCAAATATTCATTGAAAACATGACATAATAGATGCCAAATGATGGTGATACCAAGAAATATTTGTAGGTTGGCATCGATACAACTGTTTAATAACTATTTATTTTGGTCCAAACACACTATAATGTTATTCAACTTTTCAAAGAATGGTGTATTTCAACAGATATATAAGATCAACAGTTGGATTTATTTCATTTTCATTTGTTTTGAACAATATAGTATGAAGGAGATGGGTCTCTAGCGATAGATTACTTCACTTTCTCATCCAGCATTGCACACTATCTGAGATCGGCATCTCTTGCTATTAGTCATGCAGGTATAATGCTGACAATATGCTGTCTTCATTATCGATAGATGGCTACCTAACATTTTAAAATCATACTTATAATGCTTCATTAAGGCATATATAACAATGCTTTTGTTACATACATGATATCATAATTGTATTTATATGATGTACATGCTTTCATACCCGAATGATTTGTTTGAGTCTGAGCAACTCTTCATACAGAGAGAGAGGGGGAGGGAGGGAGGATATTTTATAAATAATGAAACCATACTTACAAGCTGTTCTTGACACTCCCTCACTTTCTCAGGTTCAGGAAGCATATTTGAGACACTGCAGCTTGGTAAACCCTTAATCGTGGTGGTCAATGAAGATTTGATGGACAACCATCAGTGTGAGCTTACAGAAGGGCTAGCAGAGAGGAAACATTTATGCTGCACATGCCCTCTGACACTTCATAAGACCATTGTTGATATGAATTTGGAGCATCTCATTCCATATATTCCTGGTGATGCAACACCAGTTACCAAGCTAATTAACAGGTTTTTAGGCTTTACAGATGATTGATGGGCTGTGACATTTATGTTGCCTTGCCTTTAGATAGTGTTTTCAGTTTTTGCATGGGTTTCAGATAGGTTTTGGTGTTTAGAGGCTTTTGCATTTTATCAAAACCATTTGGTGATTTAAGAAAGAATGCTTCAACATGAATGAAACATATGATCATAAAGTGATGTTTATTATTATTAACTATTTCTCATGAGAATTGTTTTTCACCCGATACAAGCTAATGATGTTACCTCCAAACTGGTTTCTATAACTTAATTTACATTTCCATGTATTCCACGGCAGTTGAAACTTGGCGCCCGTGATAGGTTTCTACGTGGGACAAGATCCAGCCCATAGATAGTGATGGTCAACTTCTAATGTAAAATAGTAGCGTGGCTCTATTTCAACATGATTAGGAGATAAAAGAGAATAATAATTAGAGGAAATCATGCTTCACATGATACATGCAAGTGGGGGTGAAAGACGGATATTAAATGGAAAAAAGGTAGCGAAATTCTTGCTATGCAGAAAGAGGTTGTTATTTATTGAGCATAAGAAGTCTATTACATTCTTTCAAAGTGTGATGAAATCCAAATGATTTTTTTTTGTCAAATTTATGGGTGTAAAATTGTCTGATTGAAAATATGAATTTCTTTTTTATCAAGAACGGTATAATAAATATTTTAAAATATTCTTATTTATTAACATTAACATTGGGTTGGATAGGATATTACTTTTTGAAAAATATTTAATTTTAATTTACTTATTATTTAAAAAAATAATTTATTCGGTGAATCCAACAATATAGCGTTTCATTCGATCAAATATGACAGTTGAGTTGATATAAGTATTTGAAGTTGAGATTTAAATTATTGAGAATTACATGTTGGACCTAGATATACAGTTGTGTTATTATGTAGTGCTTATATAAAACCTACCTACACATTTTAGACCTTCTGTTCTCTATCATACAATCATTACAATGCTAGTGAAAGGCTTGACTAGGAAAAAGAGGCCAAGATTTTGAACGTTGTAGATTAATTTTGAGGTTTCATCAGATTGTTTTTTTTTTTCTGAGTATTTATTTATTTTTAAAAAATTATATTAATCTTAAACATCAATAAGACAAAAACATTAATTATATAAATTAGTAGTAATGTAGAAAAAACTATTAATTTGAGTAATTTAATTCTCGGTCATTCCCGACACTTTCATGCAGCATTAATAAGTCTAAAAAATAAAAGAAAAAAGAAGAGGAAAAAACATTATTGGCATACGATCAATCACCAAAGATTTATTCATTGCAATTTGCAAATGATTTAACCTCTAAGTTTGTTCAGGTTCAGAGACATAGACAGTTTCTTGGGAAATACACCAGAAGAGACAAAGTCGAGAAAATCATTTGCTTTATAACAAGTCACGAGACATAGACTTCCCATGAGGGAAACCCACCCCTCAATACAAAGTTACAAGCTTTCAGCTTATTTAGCTTCAAATCTCTCTCTCTCTCTCTCTCTATATATATATATATGTGTGTGTGTGTGCGCGCGCATTTTCTTCTCTTTTACATAGCAGTTTGTGCATATGGAAATGAGCACCACTGTTCCACAAAAGCCACTTGGTCCTGAAGAACAAAACCGTACCCATCACTCACTTTTTCAAAAGCAAAGCCACCTGCATAATCAGCACCATGGAGTTATTATGCCTTCTAAATCTATTTTCATAATTATCATATTCACCATTTCCTTAGTTCTTCTCCTTGCCATTTTTCTGATCTTATTAATGCTGCGACGATTCAAATCCTCTAAAAACAAGGAGGACATTTACAAAGACAATGATAGCCCTAAGAATACAAGTAACAAGTTCATTTCTCAAACTGCTATCAACTTTACCCCTAGCCCAGGTAATTAATATGCCCCCTAGTTTTTAGTTTTTCTTATAATTTCCATTTCTCTTATCAATACATAATACATGGGTTTTGCTCACTACAGCTTTGTCTACCAAAAGAAACTCCAATTATGTCAGATGCATCCATATAATATTGTTTCAAATTGGTATTTAATAGAAAATAAATGGGTAGTGAAAGTCATGAAATAATGTCACCATCTGTTTTAAGAAATGCCTGAAAGAAAATGTGAAAATTTAATACACTTCTTGTCACACCCTAATAGTACTCCCTTGTTTTCTTTTTATATTGTAGAGAAAATCTTATTTGGGTATTTGAAACAATGGCAGATGTAAAGGATGGTTGTCTTTATGGAGGTCATTTAGGCAGGACACACACACACAGATATAGAGGAGTCCAAGTGTTTACTTATAAGGAACTTGAAGTTGCCACTGGTGGATTCGATAAAGCAAATGTGATTGGAAATGGAACTTTCGGGGTGGTGTTCAGAGGGGTCCTGAGTGATGGGACAGTTGCAGCAATTAAGATGTTCAATCGGGTGGGCAAGCAAGGAGAGCGTGCTTTCAGGGTTGAGGTTAATGACTTCATTTATTAACCTTTGTTTCTATTTGTTCTTTTCCATTAAGTTTCATTTTAGTACTATTCTTTAGCATGTCTTGTGAGAGAGAGAGAGAAAGAGAGAGAAAAAAGTCATTAACTTTAATTGCCTAACAAACTTTTGTAGAGAGTCAACAAAATTATAAACAAGGCAGGAGGGAGTAGACTTCAGCCAAAAATCACAGTTTACCAAAAAAATTAAACACACACTTGTGCTCCTCTCTTTACCACAAGGATTAAGATTCAGTAATAACTAATCTGTTGGATTTAAGTTTTCTTTCCGATCTGGTTTGTGATTAAACTTAAGCGGAGAATTGACTAAAGCTCTCTCTATTACTCACTCACAGCCAAGTATTTAATTGTATTTGATAAAAGAAATTTTTTGGACCATTAATCCTGGACATCTACAAAGGAAATCACCTAGTTCAAGAACGAATTTGAATGTATTTGATAATGCAGGCTGAGTTAGAGAAACTATCACAAAATATTTTAAATGGTGAAGTGCCTAGACTTGTTTATATTAAATGTGTCCCTTAGTATCCTAACTAAGAAAAAATATTTTTAAGTTTATTTGTTTTTTAAAAATGTGTCATTTAAGTCAATTTTTTTTGTGAAAAATGTGAGAGGTAATTACAAAGTTAACTTTATATATAATTTTACATGAAATATAATGGATTAACATATGTGTCAATGTATGTTTATATTTTTTAATAGTTATATACATACAAAAAATTAATATTTAATTAAAAAAACTATTTTAAGCTTTTTAAGAATTTTTTCTTTTAAATTTAAACAAAATTTTTATTGTCTAGTATCTAAAGTCACACATAGACAATGAAAGTTTTATTTAAGTTGATTGAAATAATTTGTTAAAAAATATGACTAATTTTTTTAATTAAAATTTACTTCATTAAATATATGTCTATCGAAAAATAAAACATACATATCGTAACTACGATATCCCATTACATTTAATAAAAAATTAGATAGAAAGTTAACTTTATCCTTATATATCACTTTCTTCACAAAAAATGTACCTAAAAACAACTTTTTTAAATAAGAGTACAAAAAAGTTAGGGCTTAAATAAATGGACTTGCAAAGTATTTTTTTCCCTTCCTATTTTAAAATGTCTAGAATGGACAAAAATGTCCTTAAAATTTAACACTAAAACTGTTCACATGTCTGTGTAGATTCTAGAGTCTTGTTAGAGGGTATTTTGATCACACAAAAATTATTGCTTTGTCTTCTAAGCTCAAACAAGATTGTGGAGTATTAATAAATTGGAATCTAGTTTGTGAGCATGCCCTATATCCAAATCATTGGAATTTTTTTCCTTACATTCAAGATTCTTGCACATGGATATGGCAAAAGAAGCCAATTGTTTTTTTTGTCATATTTATTGTTTGTTTGTCTCATATAGGTGGACTTACTCAGCAGATTGCACTCTCCTTATCTAGTGGAATTACTTGGCTATTGTGCTGATCAACATCACAGGCTACTCATATTTGAACACATGCCCAATGGTTCTCTTCAACACTACCTTCACAATCAAAAACAGCCGTTGGATTGGGGAACAAGATTGAAAATTGCCCTTGATTGTGCTAAGGCCCTTGAAGTCCTCCATGAACATGCTATCCCACCTGTTATTCATAGAGATTTCAAGTGTACAAATGTTCTATTGGATCTTAACTTCCAGGCAAAAGTGTCAGATTTTGGATTGGCCAAGATTGGTTCAGACAGAATCAACGGTCAGATTTCAACTCGTATAATGGGGACCACAGGGTATCTGGCTCCAGAGTGAGTGACTCTATTAATTACCTGTCATTCACATCTCATTATCATTAGAACATACAAGAAAAACCATGCACATGGGCAAGGCTTAATAGGTCATCGTCATGCAATTCATCATTAATTGTCTTCTTGTTCGATTGGCTTGTTGAGCAAAACTGATACCATTTTCCAATGGAAGAAAAAAGCTAAATATCAATTTACATTTGGATTAACCATTTTTATGCATTTGGGTCATTAGCAACAAACACTAACCCAGTTTAAGATTATAAGTCACCTGCTTAAATAGACTAATTTTGGCAATGCAGGTATGCATCAAGTGGAAAGCTTACAACAAAATGTGATGTATACAGCTTTGGTGTTGTTCTTTTAGAGCTTTTAACAGGTCGTGTGCCAGTTGATAGTAAGCGACCACCAGGAGAACATGTCCTTGTCTCTTGGGTTAGTTAGTGTGCAAAATCTCTAATTTTTCATATAATGAATTGATGAAGTCTATATTTTGTGTCATTTGTTTTTAAGGGTGAGAATACATAGTGTTTAATTGTCCTAACCTATTGAATGGCCTCTCATTCTCTCAGGCTCTTCCAAAGTTAACTAGCAGAGAAAAGGTAATGGAAATGGTTGATCCTGCTCTGAGGGGTCACTACTCAAAGAAGGATCTAATTCAGGTCAGCTCAATAATTCATGAAATTCTAGAACAATTATTACATATCATTAACATTCATAAGATGTGGAGTTTCATGGCATATATATATATATAATCTAGGAATTTTAAACTCGTTTTAGTTAAAATCATAAAATCAAGCTATAGGGTTATTTCATTTGCTGTTGTCAGTACTGTTTATTGTTTGATGCAGGTTGCCGCAGTTGCAGCCGTGTGCGTGCAGAAAGAAGCAGATTATAGGCCTTTGATGACAGATGTAGTACAATCACTCATCCCTCTTGTTAGGAGCTACTCCTCTATTAGATCATCAGGCTCCACAAGTTTCCAGAACCAAATAGTAAGCCCAAGGTGGTAATAGTACCTAAGCTAAAAAATAAAAATAAAAGAAAGAAAAAAAGGACCTAGAATCCATATAATCTCGGATCACCCTTATTTATCATCTTATTCTTCAATATTGTTTAATCAGTACTTCTAAAATTGAAGATGAAGCGGAGATTCCTAAAATAAGTTGAATTATTTTATATCTAGTAGATTATATATAATAAGATCATAATAGTTGTACTTTTATCTACTTGATCATATACGAATCCATATTTCAAAAGAACATAGCAAAAATAGAAGAAACAGTACTTTTAAGTGGAAGAACAAAGCCTTACACACTCGAAGGCTAAAATAAACAGGTATGTCAGGATTTTGTGGGTAAAAAAAATCATATGTTTTTGATTTTTTGATTTTTTTTTGAAAATTGCCTCAAATTTTTTTTTTTGAGTCTTTTGACATTATACAGATTGTATTTGAGTTTTGTACAGGCTGTAAATGAGTTCGAACACTTCACTCTCTACTCGTGCCATGTTATTGTATTACATGCCAATTAGCTAAGTTAGTTACAGTAGTTATCTATGCAATTTTAGTAAATTACCATCAAGTATTGAAGATGCTAACGACTATGTCAAATATAAATATAATCGATTTTATTTAATTGAATTTAAATAAAATAAAATTGAATAAAATCACCTTCACGAATAAAGTGAAAATAGAAAAATTAATAGGTAATTCAAATAAAACAAAATCACATAATGATGGTTCTACACCACATTTGCAACTACAACGAAAAAAAACAGAAAAAAATTGAAGATAAAGAGTGCGAGATAAAACTGTCACTACCTTCTAGAAATTAATAGAAAATATTGATTCCGTTAACAGCCCGTTTTCTGTCTAAATCATTTGGTCAAGAAGGGCTGGTGGGGGCTACTGGACTGACCAAGTCAAAAACATCGCCCTTGGCGGCCGAAGTAGTAAACAAAAATATAACTAAAACAATAGTCAAAATACAAAACCCATCATTTCTCTTATTACTCATATTCATAGACTTCTTTGCCTTCTTTCCAATTAATGTCTTGAAAAAATTCATAGCCTTCTAATGATCATGTCCAAGTCCAACTAGTAAGCCATGCCTTATCGAAAAGTTATTGGTCATTCCACTTCTTATCCTCAATTTTTCCAAAAATATGTACGCTTTGATATTTGAAACACCAAAACAGCATAAAAGAGAAGAAGTATTTTAGTTATATTTTTCCTTTAATTATTATTATCAATATTATTTTATAAATGAGCACTTGTATTACAAATTATTTTTCTTGTTCACTAACAAGTAAAATACTATTTAAAGTGATTTTAATAGTTTTAGGAACTTCTAACTGTTACTCAAGAAAATGACTCATAGTTCAAAAAAATCATAAAACAAATATCTTTATCACGTGGAGCACAAAAGTTTTCTTAGCTGATCATTTTAATTTTTTTATTTTTAATTGTATTATTTTAATTATATAATTTTATACGTAAAAGTATAAAATTATAGAATTTATGTACACCTATTTTAAGATTAAATACACATTTTTTAAAAATTATATCATTAAAATAATCTAATTAACTATAAAATTAAAGCAATCTTTTTTGTGAACCGCTGCTCTTTTTCTTTTAACATAATATAGTTGTTATATGACTAATACTAAAATGTTCTTTTGTTCAAAACTACCATGATCTTCTTCTTTTAACATAATATATCTGTTGTACGACTAGATCTTATGCATAAATATTGTTCATTTAGTCAACTTTGGCATACATTGTGTTTAGACATATGGATCAACTTGTAGTCCGACTCGAGCCTAAGTGAAAAGCTCGCCTCTAGCACGAAGTAAGAAATTTGGCCAATCTCATCAAATAGTGCCTACGTGAGATACCCTAATCATAAGGTAGAATTCCCTAAATAAAATATTTGACTCTATAGGATTGAAACACACTAACAAGTAGGAGGTCGGTCCCAAAAGACCACTCACTCTATAATTCAAGTTAAGGTTGTCCCCAATACATAGAAAGTTATATATTTTATACGAATTGTATCCCTTTGACATCTGTATATGTGTACCCATTATATGATCGACATCTATATATATGATATTCTATAAATAGAAGACCTTATTATGGAATCTACACATTCAGCCAATTATTTTACCTTCTCTCTAAGTTTTCTCTCTATAAATCAGATCAATCCTAAACATTTTGGCACCTAACAAGACTCTCTATCTACAAGGGTAGTCATATTAGCCAAGGTCCTCCTGTATCGAGATTGATTTTGGATTAATTGTTCCTTACACGTAAAGCTCAAACTGAGCGTCTACTAGTTCGATCATAATCCACAAAATATGACCCAATAAGTTAGAGGAATTGGAAAAAATCCCTAAATGCATGGACTAAACAAGTGTTCTTGACCCATTTTTATAGAAGATAAAGGTTGATGATGAGAAAAAGGAAAATGACACAAGTTCCCAAAAACTAAGGAGGTAGATCAACATAATAAATACACATCTGGCAATTAGATCGAGTCCTTAAACTTCAATGATTCTCGTACAATGCCTCTGCACCTGCAACCTTAGGACCGTCCTCACCTTTAGAGGAGCCTGATTCTTCTCCTTCTCCCACCTCCACAGAAGGAGCCTGCATGCATGGAGGTGTGACATGGATGTCCAAAATGGGATAATAATACTCCCCCAGATCCTTTTGCTTGGTCTTTGTCTTGAAGGATTCTATGGCCAATTTGTACACTCTCTCCACTCTCGACTCGAGCATTTGAGCCATGGTATCCTCATCGACCTTCGCCTTACGGGCCTCATCGGCAAAAGCCTCGACTCATTTCTAGGCTTCCCTAGTCTCCTCATCAGCTCACCTTTGAGCCTCAACGAGCTCAGTTATGCATTGGGCATACTCATTCAGCTCAAAGGTGACCCTTTTGATCTTCTTCTCCTTATCAATTGCCTCATCTTCCCACTTAATTGACTTAGCCAGCAGCACAATGTTTCTAGAACGAGTAGACACGTGGCTCTACTTCTCCTGCACCAACTTAGCTTGCAAACGACCCACATTGTGAGCCTTGTGAAAGTCATAGAGCAACACTAGCTAAAACAAAGGAAAATTATGAGGTCAAACAAATAAGTCTCGAGCTTACACTTTGTATAAATTATAGTCATCAATAAACACAAAATGTGAGATAGCTCACCTGACACATCTGGCAATGGATGACTTTGCTAGAGTCTGTACCCTTGCAAATAACATCGAGCTGCTTTTGTATATGCCAACAGCAAGGTGGCTCAAACAATGATCGAGGTGCTCTGGCGCCAAACATCGATTTAAAACTATCCTATCCCCATCTACGGTGAGATCATGAACAACCTTCCCCTTCCTTTAATCCCGTATAGGATCACTAGGTTCTTTAGAACCTGAGCAAGGAGTTGGAGTCACATGTTGCTCTTGGAATGGGGATAGGGGTGGGTAGACATTCAGGGGCTCTAGATTGAGAGCAAGCTCATCGCCACCACCACTTTCTTCTTCTTCTTCTTCTTTAGAGAAGTGAGATGACCTTTATGACTAGAGGATTTTTCCCTTTTCTTACATATAAAAGAGTTCCCAAGAGCAGGAAATGTACCCATTTGAGAGCTCGCTTCTACAGAAGTGACCTTGCTTTTCAAACGGGATAAGAGTTGGGAAACGGTAAAATCTATGGGATCTACAAAATAAGAGCGAGAAGATGTTATGTTAATCATGTTGCGCTTAAGAATCTAAAAAAAGGAAAAGTCTTAGGACTAGTTCACCATTATCAACCACCACCCCGAACCGGCCCCCGAAGTCTGTGTGAGGGGTTCTACGTTTAGGAGTAGCCTAAGGTTTAAAAAGACCCCAGAGTTTATGAATGATCCTAAGGAGAAGCTGCACCGCCTCATGTCTCATCAACTCACCAGCGACAAAACGCGAGGTGTTCAATAAGCTTCTCTAGTTGGTTTTTTCATGAGGATAGTTTTGGATATCAGCCAATTGTTTCTTCTCGTTAAGACTCAAGGTCATGATTGAGGAAGCCATATTCCTTATCACGACCTTAGTGTCATTTCAAATGCTTCTTATTAATTTGGTGTCACTGGTAGGAGACTCTCACCGATCTGAAACATAGAAAATTACTCTTTCTAGTTTTTCTTGTTCTCAAGAAGTGACATGTTCATCCCCCGATCCTGCTTCACATACATATATATTCTCCTTGAATTTATGAGGTTCTACTTTAGGACATAAGGCTTATTAAATTTGACTATCTCTAAATCCACCCTAAAGTTCTTGATAGATCAATATCGGGCAAAACATATACCTCTACCCATTAGGCATCAACTTCCTTGACACGAGCTACGTCCTAAACAAGAAATCTCTTAATGAGAGGGTATATGGAGAACCTTACCCCTAACCACAAGGCCTTTTCACGAAAGATGGTTCAACCAGATGGAGGTTGATCACTATCACAAGTTCCCTCGGGAGGAATCATCATCTAAACTGAGGAAGAGATGTTGTAGGTTTTTCTTAACCTTTCCTTATCCTAGGGTTCAAATCCACAAGTCTTAAACACAACCGACCAACCTCTAGTGTAAATTGTTGGTTCCATAGAGCCTATATTTCTCGTTTTCTTCCTCCATGTCCTAGCCACTAAAATTTGAGTTTGAGACATGTTTAATCTATCAGTGTGAGTGGTTTAAGGGTGAGGGATAGAGGTAGAGGGCTGAAGCGGAGATCGACTCGTCTCACTAGAAGAGCTCGAGCTAGAAGACCCTAAGTCGTCACTAGCACTAGAATATTAAGGGCTTTCCCATGAGCCCGAGTCGGAGGCTGAAGTCTCCTTTTCTGTGCATTTTGTAAAAAGCTACAAAAAAAACAAAAAAAAAACGATGGGTAAGGTATGAGAAGAGGGGATTACCTAGGGTTAAGTTTGAAAATAAAAGAAAGTGATCCTTTAAAAAATGACCTGAAAGAAAAGTAGAAAAATGTTAGGTTCTTGATGCTCTAAAAACTCAAACAGACAAAACTATAGTCCAAGTTGAATTCTTACCACCGAACTGAAAACTTTTTATAAGCTAGAGGTGACACAACAAAGCATTGTTCTTCACTATTTCTCAATTGTGTAGGTAATGATGATAAGTCACAACCCAAACATCTCTTTATATAGAGACACTTAGTTTGTCTCTCCAATCAACTGACATGCACTTATTAGGGGAGTTGAATGGTTCGTATCCTCTACGCAATAATTACTTTTTCACCTCATAAAAGAGCTTGAGTTGAAAGAATAGGAGGACTTGATGTTTGGACATATGAATCGACCTGTAATCCAACTCGAGCCGAAATGAGCAGCCCAAACCTAAGTGAAAAGCTCGCTCTGAGCCTAAAGTAAGGAGTATTATCTATCTCATGACACAGAGCCTATGCGAGATATCCTAACTATAAGACAAAATGCCCTAAATGACGTATATAACTCTACAAGCTTGAAACACACCAACAAGTAGGAGATCTATTCTAGAAGATTACTTCCATGTAAGATCCACCATTAAATCGAGTTAAAATTCAACCTCAAAACATAGAAAGTTATATATTTTATACCAATTATATTTCTCTAATATCTATATATGTGTACCCATTATATATATTCATATATGTGTACTCATATATGTGTGACAAATATATAATCTACATCTATACGTATAATATTCTATAAATATAAAAATTTCTCATAAAATACACATTTAATTAATTATCTTAATTTTTTTTTGGATAAATCGGATGAAGTAACACAGTAGCATAAACATATACAATAATCTAGCATTCTAAATCGATTTAGAAGGATGTTTAAGATATGTATATATATATATTTAATTATGTGTGTTTTTACCTCTAATTTTAATGAATTAATAAAATATTCTTTAAATCAATTTTCAAAAATAAAAATAAGAAAAGAATATATTTTACAAATTCGTAAAATTATTACAGGATCAAATTAATATTCAAACATGATCACAGTCCTTGTTAAACCGGAGGCCGTACCGAGTCACTCCGTTCTATACCCAGTGCAAACGGCTGACTCGAAGTCTCGGCTCCATCATTTGAGGTAACCTTTGGGGACCTCACCGATGATATCCTTGTCAAAAACGACGGCATCCTAGTAAAACCCCACCGTTCCGACTTAGTCGCCCGGTCCAATTTCTCAAACCGCCTAGTGAACCTTCCTCTACTATTATCACCACCACCACCAGTATTGCGATACCCAAGCCTTAAACTTCCTTCTCCAGGCAAAACTACCATACTGGTAGCCCGGTTCAGATGCCGGTTCATTACTTGCTTTCTCACCTCGGCTGGCAATCTCAAAGTGAACCGCTCCGTATTCTGTCCCGGTTGAATAAAAGAGTGTCCGGTCGAATGTGACCGTGGGAATAGTCTACGTATCCTGTTTGACATTGATCCACGTGTACGGTTCCGATTTAATGTCTTCTTCGTGTCCAAAAGCTCAGGTTGTTGTGCCTGTAGTTGTAATTGTTGTTCACCTGGGTAACTCTCATCGACGATTGGCTCAACAGCGTCGTTTTGATCTTCGATGTCTGCTACGGCCGGCAAATCAGGAAGTGGATGAGTAGACTCATCGAGTTGAGGAACGAGATTAGCACGACAAACAGGGCAAGTGGTGTGAGATTCCAACCAAGCATCGATACAATCTGGATGAAAAACATGATCGCATTTTGGAATCAAACGCAACGTTTCGTCATCTTCAAACTCGTTCAAACACACAGCACATTCAAGAGCTCCTTTACCTATCTTCAAACCCTTGACCGTGGAGTAGACAAAGGTAGGGAAAGTTTCAATCACTTCGGGGTCAAGGCCACGACGATCTCTTCCGGTGATCGCTTCGGTGACGCTTCTGACAGTATTAGTCGCCGTTAAGTTGGAATTACGGCCGATGTAAATAGAAAAGAAGCCCATGAAGAAGAGAGCAGCTACGAGAACGGCGATGATGATCCCAACTGAAGGAGTGAAGCGAGCGTAGTTTGTTTGATTGTTCTGACCATCGGGGCTTGGTTGAGTTCCGGCGAGAGGTATTGCTGGTGAGAGAAGCAAAACCAATAAGAGAGAGATGACCGGAAGATAGTGATTGGTAGAATAGCGATCGGGAATCATGTTCGTTGATGGTGAAATGACTTTCTGTTTCTATTTTATTGATGTGGTGGAGACTAACGTGCGCCTCAGGGGCACATGGGAGAGATGAAAACAGAGAGTTTAAACGAAGAGAGAGTGGCGGGTTTTATATATGAAACCGACAGAGAGAGAAGAAAAAGGATTGGATACATCGATAAAGCGTAGGTATCAAGGATATCATTATAAACCCATAAAAGAAGAGAAATTATAAAGGAGAAGTTTTCTTATTTAGCAAAGAGAATAATTTTATTAGTAATCTTTTTTATAATCTAATTAATTTTCAGGATAAGAAGTATAAATCTGTAATATTTATATTATATTATATGTTGAAATTATTTTAAAAATAAATCTTTATAATTTGTTATTTGCATTTATTTTAGTAGTAATAACCCTTCAATATATGATAGTGTTTAGGTGGTGAGACCCACATAGACTTTGAAGTTTGCGGGAAAGGGCTGCTCTTTCGTTCATGAATGGAGTGCCACGTACAAGAAACGCGCTCTTCAGTCTTGTCCCGTTAATAAGAAGCTTCTGACCTGCAATACAATTACATACATAATTCCATTTTTAAATCTACGTAGTACAGGTATATTAGGTATATTTTTATAAAGTAAAAAAATATATGTTTAATTTCTCATAAAAATAAAGAATATATATTTTTTATAAGAAAAATGTGAGTTTAACTTTATAAATATTAAGATATAAGTATTTTAATTTTATAATTATTAGATTAAGTTAATTAGATATCATAATTTAATAAAAATAATAATTAACATAATGTTATCAAAATTAAGTTATGTATATAATGATAATACATTGTTTAAACACATTTCTAATTAACTAATATTATCTTAATAATTTTCGGTTATAATAAATGAATTTTTTTTAAAAGAAGACTCTTATGTAACAAAAAAAATTGAATATCTTTTTTTTAAGTAGTATAAGAAAAAAACTTTAATTTAAAAATGATATATTTTGGAATAATATAGTTTTATTTGACATTAAAATGATTTAAAAAAAGATTAAAGGTATATTATATATATTTTTATATTTTATTTAAATAAAAAATTAAGATTTAAATTTATATGGTTATTTTAAAAAAAATATTATAACCAATTTGACATAACTTAAAACTAATATGTTTAAATTACTAATTTTTAAAAATAATATGATTAATTTAAATTTTTATATTTTTATAATTTTATAACGTAAAAAATATATATTTTATAAAGGTTAAAAATAAATAAATAAATTAAATCATTAAAAAATTAAAATAAATTTACTTAGCTTTAACGGATCGTTGACCTTTTTTAATTTTTTTCTATTTTTAAAATAAAAGATGAAATAAATGGATAAAAAAGTAAAAATTAAAAACTAAAAGATGAAGCCGTAAGAACCTCTATTTAGGTTTAAGAGACATTTTATTCGCTTAATTAAAAAAAAGCTTTTTAAAATATATAGGAAGACTAATAATTAATAAGGTATCATAATATCGTTTGCTTCCGTATAGTTAAAAATTTTCATTCCAATGTAATTTTTTTAACGACATTGTACATATATATATATATTGAAAATATACATTCTCAATATTTATAATAAATAATATATTATATTATAATACATTTTATTTTAAATACGGTTTTTAAATTTAATATAGCCAAACAAAGAATTGGGGGTAAGTATGAATAACTGTGTTAGTTTTTTTTTTTCCTCCTCTCTTCCTCCTCTTCAACGGCTCAAGATATTAATATATTGTTTTTTATTATTGATTTTTTTTCGTATTATTGACTTGATTTTTAGTGAAGGAACTAGGATGAAGTAAGCAGCTATGTCATATCAGGTTATTAATTGCTCACCGGTTGAGATTTATATTTTATTTATGAAATAATTACGTATAATTTTACACCTAAAACCTATTGCTGTACAAAGAATTTTAATTGATGATAATTTATTATATTTTTTAAATTAAATTAAACTTGAACCTTAGTACATTTTTAGTAAAATATGTTATAGATATTATATATATATATATATACGGAGACATAATATATTTTTACATAAAAATACATGATTTTTTATATAAAATACATACGCAATAAATTATAAAAATATAAAAACATGATTATGATTCATTTATTTTTTAAAAATACATTACTAAAAATACGATAATATATATTATAATATTATTTAATTTTTCATAATAATATAAAATACCAATAATAGATTTAAAATAAATACATGATATTTAAAGATAAATTAAATTCAAACATTAAACTTAATTTAATTTTAGGATGATTTGATAAATAAGCATATTTCAAGTAGAAGTTTATATTACATTATTTGATTTTAAAAATACATCTTTTTCTTTTAATATGTTTAATAATTAATATTTTTATTATTAGATATTTAATCTATATACTTAGATTTAATTATATTAATTTTTTATTTTTATGAATGATGATAAAAAAATTTCATGTTTCAATAAACTATAAAAATATAAATTAAATACAATTATTAATTATTTTTATTTGATGTTATTTTATTATGAAAATAATAATAATATAAATATTTATTAAAAAATTATTACAAAAGAAAGTATATTTTATTTATTATTATACAAAAAAATATTATACATGTATAATATTTTTTAATTCAAAAATATGTATATTTTTCATAAATTTAAAAAATAAAAATATTTTTTATTAATTCTCATATATATATATATATATATATATATATATATATATATAATAGGTATATAATACATAAAATTATTAACCAGGCCTTCTACTTAAAATAATAAACGAAGAATCCACGACAATTTATCCCATATTAGTAGCGGTAAATAGTTATAATACGGATAAACAACATTTAATTTAAATGGGAAAAATTATTATTATGAAAAAATAAAATAAGTTGCAACAGTACATATTTATCCCTTTTATCAGTGGTCATCTATAATTTTAATTTTTAAAAATTACTATTTAAAAGCTATTTTTGTTAGTTTTATGGGAAACATTATAATATATTAAAATTATAAATAATATGGTAATTTTTTATTAAATATAATTATGAAAATTAAATTATACGGATAATATTTTGTTATAGATTTCACCATTGATAAAGATTTTAATTGTTGATTTTTTTCCTTCGTCTCTTTATATGAACTAGCTGAAGCGGAGGAGAAATATTCGTAGTTTTGACAAAGTCAAAGGTTGTTTTTTTCCATCGTCTCATTATATTATTATTAGATTAAGCGTCTTTTGTCCGGGTTCAACTTTAAACGGTGAGAATATAAAATCTATATTTTTAGGTTAAAGTTTATTAATATTAGAATAATTAAAAATTTTAAAATTTTTTAAAAATAAAAATATTATTATAATATTAATAAAAAAAAATCGATAGTAAAACTATTCTATAAATAATTTTATATTTTTATCTTTATTTATTAGCAGTATTAAATACATTTTAAATATATTTATTATTTCAATATTTCACATTAATTATAAATATTATTTTTCTATTACTTCATTATTCATTGCGTTTATTACGAGTTTTTATTTAAAAAATTATTTATTGTATTTACTAAAATATTAAAATAAAAATTATGGTTTTTTTTTTAATTTCCTTCGCATGATCTGCATGTATATATAGTAAGAGAGAGAAGTCAGCAAGACGTATAATTTTCTTGTTGACTATTCAGATTTTTCCTTCTATTCTTAAACATTATTTTCATTTTGTAGTTTTAGTTTTTTAATAAAGATTAAGTTAATATAATATATCCTATATCATTTAAGATATATTTTTTAAAAAATAAAAATAAAAATTATATGCACATATGGATTAAAATACTAATGAATGTTTCATATACTTGCATTAATATAGATATAAAGTATATAAGAAAATTTTGTAATATTTTTAAAAAAAATGCTTAATATAAAGTTTTCATCAATATTTATAATATCTATTATATTTTTGTAAATTTGAAGTAATGATATTTATATGAATATTTATTATATTTTTATAAATTTGAAATAATGATATTTATATGAATACCTTGGCAAGCTATTATTAAAAATATTGTCAAATTCTTATTAAAAAAACTGATATTTTATTATAAAGTTTAAATCATATTGCGATTCAATTTTTATATTTATTGAAAGATTGAAGAACAAAAAATTACATAGAAAATTAGTTTTTACTAAAAAATAATATATAAACAAGCGGAAAGAAATATTTATTTAAAAAATAAAAATAAATCTATTAACAACCAATGAAATAAAAAAGGAAGTTTCATACCACTCCATTATGAACTACTACTTAAAAAGTTTTTAATTAAATATTTTCAAAGGATAAACAAATAAATTAAAGAAATCAAAAAAATCAATGAGATTGATTTGTGATCAAAATGGTATAATTATTTCATCTATTATTATTGATTTAAATTTAAATTATATTCGTAAAATATTTTATTTAAAAAATTAAATAAAGCAAAAAAAATCTAGAAAGAAATTTAAAAGGTCATGTGAGTCACATTAACCCAATAGTTTTTAATACGAGAAAAGTGAAACATAGAAAGGAAAAAAACAAATTAATCATTTAATATTTAAATTAATATTATTAATTTAAGGGATAAAAAATAAATAATTTACACCTTACCCCATTATTATAATTATAATTATTATAATTATTGCTCATTTCAATTTTTTTGTTTGTTTGTTAGTGACTTAGTATCTCAAAATGAAAGTCCTAAAAGCTGTGTAATCGAACTGGTGTCTTCAATTTTGACAGATACTTAAGTAGATGTATGAGCTTCTAGAAACTTGCATTTGGGTAGACAATTATTGTACCGTCAAAACTTTTTAATAACTAGTAATTAATTTTCTATTGTGATACTTATTATTAGACAACAATTTAATGTTAATTTATATTATTTTTTAATATTATTAAATATTTTAAATTGCCATAAATTTAAATCTATCTGTCAAATTAATATTTTTATATAAATGAAGTTATATTTTTGTAATTGGTAATTAAACTTCAAAGTTCAAACCTTCAATAAACTTAATGCCCTTAGATTCAACTCGTTGCCTATGTCAAACTATTGTTAGTTCATGTGTAAATTGGACGCGTACATGGAGTCTACTAGTATATGACACAAGGATTTGAAAGTTTAGGCATGTAACCTTCTTCTTTTTCCTTCATTTGGATCAATATCATCGGCTTGTAGTGGTTGTAATATTCGGCATGTTTGACTTTCTTTTTAAAAAATAATTTGGATTTCAATAATATTATAATTTAAAACGACTCATGTATTTTTTTTACATTTTAGTAATCTAATACTTGTTTATAATTCAATTACAAGATGTTTGGACATGTTTATGATCAAGATTAGAGATGACTCAAATATTGTGCCTAAGCCCGCTCACAAACTAATAATTTGGCTATATAAATCCCAGTTATCTACTTGATGGAACTTAGTGGTTGGATTTTTTCATTGTTTTGTTTATTTGTTTTCAACCTACCACTTTTAGTGAAGATGAACTTCTTAAAGAATATGAATAATATAGGTGCCAAGCACTTATGAAGCATTAGCCACCCATCACTATGTCTATTTACAATACTTAACTCTACATGAATCAAAGATACCCAAAGGCGTGGATATTTGATCCATATATAAAAGGTGTTTAATGTGTTAAAGAATCAAAGCATGGGATTACAAAGCTCTTCATGACAATGGTTTCATATTAGAACAAATCGTTGGCACTCTAAACTTGGCTAGCCTCACCTTATAAAAACAACAAATAAATTACACGACGAAGGATAATGCAAAATCGAGTTAACTCACCACGCTTGTACGAATTTTCTTACTTCTGGACGTCCTTAAGATATTGTCTATATGGAGGATTAAGTATTCAACCCAGCTCTACAAGAAATTAAGAGCTTATAAACTCAAGTTTGTGTTAATTGGTTTCTACGCTTGATGATGAATTATTAGGATATACATATGGGCATTGTCGTGATTAATGACATCTATTGTATCTCTTTTCCATCTTAATGTTTAGTCATGCTAAAAGCTTTGTTCCCAGATTTCACTCTAATAATTTATAGCTATCAGAAGTTCTCTTAGTTTTTGATTAAACTATTGAGTTATTGCTGTGATAGAGAGCTAACCAAAGTGGTACAAATGATGTTGATTCTACAAAATTATTGCTTTTATTTTATTAAATCCTATTTGTGTTCAAGTGCTCATGTATTTTTGTGGTTTTGACCTTTAATTTTCTCATGAATACACCAAGAAGGTTAAGATGCATGACATTTAGAAATTAACGACAATAGCTTGATGGAACTTAGTTGCTAGATATTTTCATAGGAATGCCCACAACTGAAATCTCAACGGTGAGTCAGAGTGGGCATCAATTGATTCCCAATGTAGACCAGGGAACTTTTATTGATTTTATCTTAAAAATAAAATTATTTAACTCTATATGAACAACATAATATCATACACAATGACCAAAATCTTAAGAGGGTTATCTAATTAGATTTTAAAAAAAATAGTATCATAGATGATTAAAGATATAAATTGGGATACCATCTTATCCCATCAAACATTAAGTGGGATAAAATGGGATGAGTTATTAAATTAATGGAATGTACCATGGATTCATAAAAGATCTAATCACAACTCACACTTTTAATAATAATCATCTATTATATAACTAATGATGTATTTATTCTATTATTGTTCATGACATAATAGTATATCATATATTTTTACTGACATAAAATATGTGATGTATTAAATGAGATGAGAATAATAGATTGTTACAAATTTCGAGTGGATCAATCACGAGATCAAAGACAAAGAACTCAAGGATGCATTGAATGACCTTATTCAAGAGTTGAATTATGATCAAGGAGTGCAACAAATAAAGTAGAAGGCATGGAGGCATCTGGTCAATAAGATAAAGGCAAATCTAAAATTTCATGCAGGGCCATGAACACTGAGGCATGGATTTTTGGCTACCATTGTGAGAAAATCTCAGGAAATTTTTGGAACTTAAGCAGGGTATGCGTGTCACAACAAGGGTTTTTGTCCTAGTAGGCTCTAGGGATGGATTGGATTTCAAGTAATGACATACATGTCACAGTAAGGGTTTTTGGCCATTGTAGCCCACATACTTTTTCTGGAATTTTTCTTATGTTTTTAGGGTTTTGTTTGTATCCTATATAAACATTGTAAGCCTATAGTTTCCACCTTACCTTACGTTTAATACATTTGATAATTATCAAAGTTGAGAGCTTGAATGCTCTATGTTTCTCTTCAAACAAACTTATCAAGAGATTTGCAAAACTTATGACATTCTTTATCTTGGATCATTGATGAGTAATATCTATTTAATTAAAGTGAGTGCTCTAAAATTTGTTAATTAATTTCTAGGAATCGATTTCAGTTTCGTTGTTGGTCTTTGGTCATGTTTCTTATGGGTTTCAAGAATTATGTTCTCGGGTTCACATAATTTGGTATAAGAGTTCTAAGTTTTAATTTTCAGATTTCTATCATTTAATTTTTATTCCTTTATTTTAGTTTTCTTGAATTAATTATCTATAAAAAAATCCAGTTTCTGTAATTTCTGGATTATTATTTGTTTTAGTTATTTTCTTAGTATTTTTTGTGCTATGAAAATTTCTATGTTGGAATTCATTTTTTTGCAGTAATTTTATTTTCCATATTTGTTCTCGTGTTCCTATTAATTTCCTAAAAAATTTGTGTTATTTTCAAGTTGTAATTTTTAGATTTTTTTTGTAATGTCTGTGTTAATTTCTAAGATTTTTTGTGTTTTTTTTTGTATGGTAAATTGCCAAATTTGTATAGTAATTTTCTTTCCAGTTTCTAAAATTACCTGTGATATTTTTCGTATCGTAAAAGTTTTAGATTCATAACGTAATTTTCATGTTAGTTTTTCTTAACTTGTGAGTAGATTTATTTTAATTTAAAAAGGAAATAAAGGAAGAAACAAAAGACCAAAAAAAGAGGTAGAATATATATATATATATATATACTTTTAGAAATTTTAATTCCATGAATTGTACTTTGTTATTATTATTCATCAATTTGTGTCTTTAAATTTTCTTTACACAAATTAGTACTCTCGTATTTTATTGTCCTCTCTTGTTTCAATTCGTGTATACTCTAATTTTAGGAATTTTGAACACCTTTAGTTTGTTCTATTGTGTTTTTATTTAATTAGATATTACAAATTATCATCGGTGATAGTGATGTTTACATTGTTTGGAATACCTGAACGATTTAATTTACTTAGGGTACTTGAAAAATCAACTTGAGTACTAAACAAGAGAGCTAGTTGAATGGAATTAATTTTTTTTATTAATTAATATCTTGTTTGTGTTAGTTGTTACACAATGTCCAACGGGAACAACCCTAAAAAAAGATCGAATGCAATATTCATGATGAGGGATTTGCAACAATCATTTGAAAGGATGAATGTTGTAATGATCGACATAAATGAGAGGATGAAGAGGTAAGAAGTCACCATAGCCACCTTATAACAAGGTGCAAGACAAGGCATTCTAAATGTTAGGGGGCTAGATGGGCAAGTTTTTGTAAAGAAAGAGTGAAGATGATAATGGAGATTTCAAGGATGAAGAAGAAAAGGGTACCTATAAGAAGGAGGTATAGAAATAGAGGAGTAGAAATGATAAATAGGTATGTATAAACCATCACCTTTGCCACATGATTGAGTTGATAGAAACTTGGGAAGCATTAAAATGAAGGTGCTATCGTTCCACGGAAAGAATGATCTTGAATTATACCTAGAGTGAGAGAGAAAAAGGTAGAGCACATCTTTGAATGCCACTATTATGCTAAAGAGAAATAGGTAAATTTGTTGTTATTCAATTTACTGATCATGCATTGAATTGGTGGGATCATTTAGCAAATTTATTGATTAGGGTTGCCTACGATTAAACACCTTAGACCCTATGAGTTGCAATGTTTGAATGAAAGTGGAGAAGTAAGGGTTAATAGGTAAGTATTAGTGTCTTTTTTCATTGAAAAATACAATGATGAAATCTTGTATGGTGTGATACCAATACAAGGTGGGCATATCTTGTTAAGTAGGTTATGACAATTCAACAAGAAAGTTACGCATGATGGATATAAAAACAAGTGATCTTTTTGTAAAAGATGGTAGAAATATTACACTTACACCTCTTACTCTCAAACAAGTCTTTAATGACCAATTGAAAATGGCAAAAGAAAAAGGAAAGAGTGAAAAAAAAAGAATAAGAGAAGAGTGAGGAAAAAGAAAAGGAAAGAGAAAAGAGTTAAAAAAAAGAAAAAAAGAGAAAATAGTGGAAAAGAAAGAGAGAGAAAAAATGTGAGCTTTTATTCTAAGGAAAATAAGATCAAGTAAGTTATTTTTTCAAAATGGCCTATACTTGTACTTTTGTACAAGGAGGCTAATTTTTCTACTAAGAACCTTAACGTTTCTTTGCCTAGTGCTACTGTTTTTTTTTTTTAGGAATTTGAAAGCTTATTTCCTGAGGAGATTCTTGATTCAATTAGAATGATTGAGCATCAAATTGATTTTATACTAAGAGCATCACTTCCAAATTAACTAGCCTATATAACCAACTAAGAAGACACCAAGGAGATTCAAAAGCAAATTAAGGAGTACTTGACTTTCAAGTGAGAGAAAGCTTGAGCTCGTGTGTAGTTTCAGTGCTACCAGTGCCAAAAAAGATGGTTCAAGTTAGATGTGTATTGAATGTCGAACTGTCAACAACAATACGATAAAGTATAGGCATCATACTCCTAGGTTAGATAATATTTTAGATGAATTGCATGATTCTTATATTTGTACTGAAATTAATCTGAAAAGTGAATATCACCAAATTAGAATAAAAGAGTTGATGAGTGAAAAACTACATTTAAGACTAAACATGATTTATATGAATAATTAGTCATAACCTTTGGATTAACAAATACACCTAGTACTTTTTTGAGCTTATGAATTATGTTTTATGTACATTTATTGAAAAAATTATAGTTGTTCACTTTGATGATTTTCTTATTTATAGTAAAAATTTAGAAGAGAATATTTCACATTTGCATTATGCGCTTGAGGTATTAAGAAAGGAAACATTGTATGCTAACCTAAAAAAGTATTATTTTTGTATGAAGATGTTAGTTTTTCTTGGTTTTGTTGTTAGTTCTAAAGGTATAAAGGTGGATAAATAAAATGTGAAGGCTATTTGGGAATGTCTCATACTAAATTTGGTTACCGAAATAAGGAATTTTTATGGTTTAGTTAATTTTTATCGTTGATTTGTTAAGAATTTTAGTACACTAGTTGAACCTTTAACCATGGTCATTAAAAAGACTGTTAGATTTAAGCACGGTGAGGAATAGGAAAGAGCTTTTAACATGATAAAAGATAGACTATATTCTACACTTATTTTAGCTTTATCTGATTTTACTAAAACATTTGAGGTTGAGTGTGATGCTTCATGGGTAGGTATAAAAGTTGTTTTGATATAGGAATAAAGACCTATTATTATTTCAGTGAAAAACTCAATAGAACAGCCCTTGACTACCCAACATATGGCAAAGAATTTTAGTACAAACAATTGAGACGTGGCAACACTATCTTTGGCCCAAAGAATTTGTCATTCATGTGGGCCATAAATCCTTAAACAATTTGAAGAGTCAAGGTAAGTTAAATAGAAGACATGCCAGATTGTTAGGATTTGAATATATTAAGGAAATGTATGACAATAATGATGATCTTTTTGTTGTTTACAATACATATGACAAAGCTACTTTTGGTAAGTTCTACAAGTTATATGGTACCTATTTAAAGAAAATCAATTGTGTATACCTAATTTTTCTATACGTGAACTTTTAGTTGAGGAGACCTATAAGAAGGGTTTAATTGGACATTTTGGTATTAAAAAGACTTTAGGAAGTCTGCATAAACATTTTTATTGACCAAAAATAGGGCGGGTTGTCGAAAGATTATGTTCTAGATGCATTACTTGTAAGCAAGTCAAATCTAAGGTCCTATCAATACCCTTACCCATATGGTAGATGTTTCTATGGAATTCATTTTAAGACAACCTTGGTCAAAAAGAAGAAAATACTATTTTTATGGTTGTAGATAGGTTTTCTAAGATAGTACACTTTACAACATGTCATAAAACCTATGATGCAACTAATATAGTGAAGTTATTGTTTAGGAAGATTATTAGGCTATATCGGGTTCTAAATAGTATTGTGTTTAATTAGGATGTTGAATTCCTTATTGACTTTTAGAAGACTTTATAGGCTAAATTAGAGACTAAACTCTTATTTTCTACTATGTGTTATCCCCAAATTGATTGTCAAACTAAAGTATTCAATAGAATTTTGTCTACTTTGTTGTGAGTAATGATACAAAAGAATTTAAAAAATTGGGAAGACTATTTTCCTTTTATTAAATTTGCTTATAATAGGAGTGTATATTCCACTACTGATTATTCATTATTTAAAATTGTTTATGGTTTAATCCATTTACTCATATAGATTTGTTACCTTCATTTATTTCATAAAGAACTAACTTAGATGGTAAAAGGAAAGCTAAAATGGTGAAACAGTTACATAAAAACATCTAAAAACATATTGAAAAGAAGAACAAAGAATATGCTTCCAAAGCCAACAAAGGACGACGAAGAGTCATTTTTGAGCCCGATGATTAGGTTTGGGTACACATAAATGAAGAACGATTCCCTAAAAAACGAAGATCTAAGTTACGACTTGGAAGAGTTGGACCATTTTAAATGCTTAAACGAATTAATGATAATGCCTACATGTTAGATTTTCTAGGTGAGTTTAACGTTAACACTTCTTTTAATTATATAGGTGACAATTTGAGGTCAAATCCTTTTGATGAGAGGGGGAATGATGAGAATAATGGACCGTTAGAAATCTCAAGTGGACCAATCATGAGATCAAGATAAAGTAACTCCAAGAAGCATTGAATGGACTTCTTAAAGAGTTAAATCATGATCAAAGAGTGTCATAAATTGAATAGAGGGCATAAAGAAGCCAATCAATGAGATAAAGGCAAATCTGAAATTTCAAGCCGGGTCATATGAGTTGTGGCATAGACTTTTGGCTGCCACAACGAAGGGATCTAAGCAGATTTTGGAACTTAAGTAGGGGCATGAGTGTTGTAGCAAAGGTTTTTGACCATTGTGACCAATGTAGTTTTCTTTGACTTTTTCTTGCATTTTTAGGGTTTTGTTGTTCTATGTCTTTTGTTTTTTAAGGTTTTATTTGACCTTATATAAACATTGTAAGTTCCACTTAACCTTACATTTAATACATTTGATAATTATCAAAGGTGAGATTTGCAAACCTTGTAGCACCATTTCATCTTGAATCATTAGTGAGTAATATTCATTAACTTAAGGTGAATGCTCTAAAATCTTATTATTAATTTCTAAAAATTGATTTCAATTTTGTTGTAAGATCTTTAATTATGTCTCTTGTAGTTCTCAAACATATCGTGTTTGGGGGTTTCAAGGATCATGTTTTCAAATATGCATCAAAATGCGACTTTGACTATTTGAGAAATATTTCTTATTACTTGTTGAAGGATACAAAGACCACTAAACGCATATGAATTGTTTTTAGTTTTGTGATTGTCTATATGATATGTTTTCCCTTGGTACTTTACTACCCTAATATTAATTGGAATTTTAGATTTTTACAAGTGAAAGATAATCTACTTCACTATTTAAGGTGTTGGACTATTTACACTTACACAATATAGAAGACAATTAAGTTTCTTCTTTGACCTATGTATTAATTGATTTATTATGAAATCTAGGTTATTTATCCTGACATGACATAATAGACTTTTGAATCTATCATCTAATATATTTTCTTGATATTAATGGATTTATTATTAAAGGTTGGCATGTAAATCCAAATTTTTCATTCTGATAGAACAAGGAAGACCAAGTATAGCATTCGTGATCTTAAAAATCCTTACTTAGGAGTGATGTAGCCTTATCTCAATAACCCAGGTAAGATGTGGGCATAATGATGTATCACTATAATGGTCTAACCTTAGGAGGGCAATGAAACCACATGATAGTCCATCTCCTCAGGAGAACTAGAATTCCATTACTTCTAAGCTCATATTTTCATAAAGTCCTTGCTTAGGAGTGAGGTAGCATTATCTAAGCACCCATTCAAGTAAGATGCAGGCGTAATGAGCTAGTATTATGGCCAAAGATAGAAGAGAAAAGTACAAGCTAATCACCTCGGTAAAGAATCAGGTTGAACACTCGAAATAAAAGTACAAGCTGATCACTTAGGTAAAGAACCAGGTAGGGTGCTCAGGATAAAAATACAAGTTGATCACCTCGATAAAAAATCAGGTAGAGTGTTTGGGATAAAGTATGAGTTGATCACCTTAATAAAGAATCAGATAGAATGCTTAGGCAAAATCACGAGTTGCTCATCTTAGAAAAGAACTATGTAGAGTTCTTGGGATGAAATTATAAGTATCACCTTGGTAAAAAAACCAGGTAAAGTGTTAAGATAAAAGTATGAGTTAATCACCTCGAAAAATAACTATGTAGAGTTCTTGGGATAAAAGTATTGATTACCTTGGTAAAAACCAGGTAGGGTGTTAAAATAAAAGTATGAGTTGATTACCTTGATAAAGAATTAGGTAGAACGTTCGAAAAAAATTACAAGCTCTTCACATTGCTAAGATCCAAGTAGAGCACTTAGGCAAAATTACAAACTAATCACCTCGATAAAGAACCAAATAGAATGCTTGGGATAAAAGTATGAGTTGATCACCACCGTAAGAAGTAAGTAAAGTGATTGGAAAAAATATCACAATGATCACCTCGATAAAGAACCAAGTAAAGCGTTAGGGATAAAAATACGAGCTAATCACCTCGGTAAAGAACCAGGTGTAGTGCTAGGAATAAAGTATGAGTTGACCACCTCAGTAAAGAACCAGACAAAATGCTCGAGATAAAAATATGAGTTGATCACCTCGATAAAACCCATGTAAAGTGCTTGAGCAAAGCCTTTTACCTTATGAGATGACTCGTCCAATTCTAGGTTAAAAGATTGGCCAAAATTTAAAGTACGAGCTGATCATTCGGTAAGGAACCAAAGAGAGTGCTTCAGCTCAAATTTTTTGAATATCCTTACTTAGAGAAAAAAAGAAGGAAAAAACTTCTTCTTAACTACCCAAGAAAAAGAAGTTTGAGACACTACTCTCATTCTTTGGTCCAAGAAGACCACTTGTGTTTGTGTATATAAGGTCAGGAAATAATATCAATGCTAACAAAATGTCACATACATCATTAATGTAACACTCGTTAATATGTTGCTTAAAATCAACATATAACACTTGTTAACATGATGCTTAAAATCAACCTATGACAATCCTATAAAAAATGTTGCCTTCTTAACACAAGAATAGATAGTTAATTTTGACTAAATATATACACCATAATCTTGCACATATATTTCATGCTAGATAATAAAACTCCTGTAATTTTAAACATATTTTAGTTGATAATATGTATTTTACATAATTTTAAAATTGCTGTAATATTTGTGTATTCTTTACGTTGCCCGCCATAAGCCTACGCTTACCAGCTATTTAGGTAATATGTATTCGAGGCGTTTGACCACCTTTAATGTTGACTTCAAATAGAGGCATCTGATCGGATTAACTTTGACATGGTAAGAAAAATTATTTCTTGCTACTTTGAATAGGCACACAAAAAGTCTATTTATATAAATGGATGCTTTAGTAATTTTTATTTTTATAAAAGATATTTAGGTCAGTATCCCTAGAAATAAGATATTTTAGTTATTTTTTAAACAGTAAGATATTATTTTATTAATAAAAAAAAATGTAAATTTAATAGGGTAAAGTTTTTGCACATTTTGCAACCAGTAACAGCACCATGCATCGGCCGCTTTCTGATAAAGGATTTGATATTTGACAGAAATTCCTGGTTCAAATCCATCTCCGTAAAAGCAGAAACACAATAACATGCGTGAAAGAACCTAGGTAAACCAATTATAATCATTTCTAACCAGATCTCATCCTAACTAAAATCGTAAAAAAAAAATCATCAGTAAAGTAAACTAGGTCATACGAAGGAGTTAGGAGGTAATCTAAAATGGTGATTTTTTTAAAAGCTAAATATCTAAAATATATAGTAAATTAATTAATAAGATGAAATAAAAGAACTTAAAGAAGGTAACGAGGAGAAAATACAATGACCTAAGGTATTTAGAGTGGAAATGGGCTTGAAAAAGTTGTGTATTCTCAATCTCCCTCAAATCAAAGATGAGAAATCACGCTGGGCTCCTTTTCCTGTTCTGTAAACCTTCGGTTCTGATCTTCCTGCCTCATTCTTTCTCTTCATATTATCACTTTCTTCTCACTATCTCTTCATGCTAATCATTCTTTCTATTCCCTCAATCCTGCCTCTCTCAATCAATTATTAATGCATCTAAACCTTACCTACTTTGATGAACTCCACTGTTCCACTCCTCTATGGATAAGTAATCAGGAAATTCCTGGTTCTGCTTTTTGTTCTTTGTTATTCCCTTCACAAAAATGACTGTCAGTTAATACATTTAGATGCAAAACAGCACAACCACAACCACAACAAAACTGTATAAATTATTATGAAGTAAAGCGGCTAATAAGCCCTTTTAAGATATGTCACTAATTCATGTTCAACACAACATTGCCCAAGAAAAAAGGGTGAATCTGATGAATATGTATTATTATTATAATTAGACTAACCAATTGAAAAAAGAATAGATTGACACTGACACAAGTGATTCAATAACAGAATTTAACGGAGTCCTTAACCCATCCCTTTTGAATTGATGGTTGAACACTTGAACTACCTTGACTCTAGTCATAAAGCAGTAGTTATCAATTTTTTCAGTTTTTTATTAAGTTCAAACTGTTAACTGACATGTCTACAATCATGCTCATATATTTCGAACATCAGATCCTAATCTGGAATTAAATACTCACTATTAAAAATGGGGTTCAATGCAAATGAATATTACCTGTCAGGAAAACAGAGCCATACTAGCCTTTGAGGTTGTTCAGATTCATACTGGATGATCCCTAGCTCCAAAGAAAAAAGAATAGAAGGCAGAACTCAATACATTATCCTCTAAAATTGCGGAATGTTTAGAGGAGATCCAGGCCCATTAGACAGCAGTTTTCTTATTTCTGAAGTTCTCCTTCATCAGTGCAAATTTTTTCTTGCACTGATTCACTGTCTTCCCAGGAACAGCAGCAGCAACCCGCTCCCAACGCTGACTAGCCTCCTTTGGAAAGGTTTTCAGAGCCTGAACCAAGGCTCTTTCTTGTACAGCAGACCACACATCCTGCTCTGAACTTGAAGATACTGAATTTGCAGCCACAAAATCATTAGCATCCTGACTGCTTGCATTCTTGCTCGAAGAATCACTGAGATTATCTGATTGGCTGGCATTGTTTTCAGGTATATGCGGAATTGAGACATCTCCTACTTCATCCCTTGTTGTAAGTGGAGATGAAATAGATGGTGCAGGCTTCCTCTTTTCAAGAAATGAATCAAAAGCCCTAGAAGAATCAGGCTTCTGTAGGAGCACTGTTTTGGTTGCCTTCAGAATTTCTTCCACAGATCTCCCTGTACCAATGTAATCTGAGATAACTTCCCACCTCCGAGATGTTCCTTTTGGAAATTTATGCATTCCTTTTTTCAATAGCTCAATCTCTTCCTTGTCCCAAGGTTTTTCCTTCTTTTCAGAGATGCTAAATGGAATACTTCCATTAGTCTCCACAGAACCATTCTGCTGTTGAGTATTCTTGTTACCTTCTTTCTTATCTTTCAAACCATCATTAAATCCACGAGCATCCCTCAGAATTTTTGCAATCTCTAGCTCTTCCTGCCCCTCCATCTTGTCACACATGCTACTCATCTGCTCCATATTAAGTGTCATGCAGAGAGTTTCCACATCATCCTCAGAAAGATTTAGCAAATGGTACAATACAACAGGCCTCGAAAGTGTTCGCAGACGAGTCCGTTCTTTACGCAAGAGTTTCTTTTCTTTCTCTCTCACCTTTTTGTGTTGTAGTGCTGCTTCAGATGCACGTCGTTCTTCCTCCTCCTTCCGGCATCTCTCTTCTTCAGCAGCTCTAGCCACTTCTTCCTCCTGCAATCTCTTTGCTATATACTTAGCCTCTTTTTTCTTCTTCTTCTCTGCTTTCTCCACCTCCTTTCTCTTCAATATCCTTGGGTCTCTTCTATAAGCATTGTCAACTAAAGCACGTATCCTAGCATATTCGTCCTTTCTAGCCTTTTCAGTAAGTTTTGCATTCTGCCTCTCCATCCACCTCTTATGATCACGAGACTCAGCTTGCTCGAGATCAAACTCATCAGCATGCGGGAACTCTCTCCAACTTTTAAAAGTATACCAAAACTCATAAAAGCTATCTACTTCACCTAATGGGGTATTCTCATTTCCTAAGGTTGGGATTGGTTGGTTAACTGACCATCGCCCGTTCCTTATAAATGCTGGACCAAACACCTTGAAGAAGTCATGTGGGACACAGTCCGCTGGAATCTCATCATCAACCTCATCTGTGGAATCATAAACTCTTCTCTTCACTGGATCAATTAATATTTCATATGCTTCTTGGATGGACTTAAAGTGGCTCTCTATCTCATCCTTTTTTGTTTGTTTGGCAGCTTCAGTTTCCTCAGCAAGAAGAAGAGCAGCTTGCTTGTCAGGATGATACTTCAAGGCAGTCTCACGATAACATTTTCTTATCTGTTCCTCAGTGGCAAGATACCTTAAATGGCCCAAACCCAACAATGCATAGTGATCTTGTTGCTTGGCTCCATCACCGGATTTCTTTTTGCCTTTGGTGCTGTATGATTCATACGATGGCAGAGATGTCTGTCCCTTATCATCAGTTATCTTCTGATTTTCATTGTCAACAACTTCTTCATCCACATAGCCAAGAAGTTTAAGAGCAACAGAATGAAAAGCATGCCCAGCAGGTTCATATCTCAAAGCCTTGATAGGAAGGCAATTTGAAGACACAAATATCGGTTCTCCATTAATAATCTCTTGAGAGTAGGTGATAAGTCGTGTGTTGGACTGGAAACCCATTATGGTGTCACAGAAGACACACTGCAGAGAGAGAGAAAATTACATACAAAGCTCACTACCCAGGAAAGCTTCACTTTAGCTCAAGACCCTCTTTGTTAAGAAGAAAACCAACCTGCACACTGAAAAAGTCACAAAGCTTACATCAATGTTTAAAATTAGGCAATGCAAAAAAAGAGGGGGAAAACTAGAATCTCCCTAGTCGAACATGAAAATAAAAAAGAAAGATAAGAATTGAATTTGCCACGACTTAATCAGAAACTCGACTCAATCGAAGTGGAACAAATGATTAAACAAAGAAAAAAAAAGTACGCAATAATCCAAGAGCTGAATCTGAACCTAGGATCTATTCCAAACAAAATAACAATAATTTACTCGGAAAGAATAGCGATTAGTTGATGTTTATTTGTTGATTTCAGAGATGATCATCCCAATAACGGACTAAGGGCATATCAATGATCCAATCGACATATATTCTCAAAACTACTAACATAAAATTACAGCTTCAATGAATCAGTATCACCAAACAAAAACCTAAGACTAGAGTTGTCAGCTGGTTTAGCTCGCTGAAAAACATGTCATCCTCAACATATAAAAAAAATTAAGTCAATAAAAAAGTTAAAATTATTTTAGGTAGGTATTAAAAAAAAAGAATTAATGATTTACTTGAACATGGACCAGAATAAAGCTTGAAAAACTTGTCAATAAACTTTGAAGCATCTAAGTTACAGAAGAAGTGAAAAAAAAAAGATGAAAAATAGAATACAATAAGAAAGAAGATAGATTGAAATCACCTGAAACAACGGAAGATAGAGCGTTTTGGTGGCAGAGATGGCCGTCGACAGAGCTCTACGGTATATGCGTTTAGGGTTAGGGGATATTTTATGTCGGGGCAAGGAAAAAGCATTCTTCTCAGTGCTTAAATAAGAGAGAGTATACAAAAAGGCTCTCTTATTTGGGCCGCCTTAAGTTTCTTAATAATTCCTCTGTAGAGCCTTCTAACGTTATTTTCAGAGTGCTTCTAAAACGGCACAGTTTTTTCTAAGTTAGCCCACAACTCAATTACTAAAAAAATTATATTTTTAAGATATTGCATTCGTAGCCAAAGAAGCTGGAGCATTAATTTTTGAAACACACAATAGCACAACTCAAACATGACCCAATATGATTTTGGATCAATAACGTGGAAACCCTTTTGAACACGAAAAAACTAATGTGAGTTCGGGTCATCAATGTAAATTTGTTGGGGTTTCTTCGTACAACAAATAATATCATACTAGTAATAGCCAGAGGCGGATTTACATGTCTTCAAGAGCACGTGTCCTCCTTTAAATTTTAATTTTTTTAATTTGTATTACTTATAATTCACAATAAACTTAATAATTTAATTATAATAATTTGAATATAATAACTCAAAATAATATATAATATATTTTTATAATAAATAAATAATAATAATTAAAAAATAACTAATAATATTTTTATTTAATATATATTGATATTTGTACGATGTTTACTTACATTTATTGATATACGTTAAAGATATTAAATGTTTTCATTGATTCGAATGAGTTTCAATGAACTATACAGTTATGTTAATAATTATAATTATTTTATATTAATTTTAAGTATATTTAGGTAATAATTATCTATTATGAATGGATAATAATTTTTAATTATTTAATTATTTTTTTATTTTATTTTTTAATATTTATTCAAAAATATATTTTATTTAAATGTATTAAATATTAATATAATTCTTACTTTCCTATATCATTTAAAATATTAACATTAGTTTTAATATTTTAACTATTTAGCCTATATTAAGTAAAATTAATAATAAATAAAATTCAATATAATCATTCAAAGTATTATTTGTTTCATTATTAATATTATATTTTTATATATATATTTATGTATATAAAAAATGATATTAGTATATATTCTTTTGTGTGTTTTAATATTGTTATAATTATCTATACTTTACATTAAAAAATATTGTAAAATTTTTATAAACAAACACAATTTATCTGTAATTAAAAAGGCTTATATAGATTTGGGTTTATCAATTTAGATGATAAGCAAGCAATGAAGAGACCAACGGAGATAGTTTATATGAATGAATAATCAATGTTGTTCACGCGACTTCATCTCAGCAAGAAGTATTTTAAAAAAAATGGTACAATTTAGTCCAAAATAATCATTTATAATTATAACATTGTTTTAACTTTGTATCTTTTTATGTTTATTTTCATAGTGAATAGTTTCTTTACTTTCATTTATTTATTTATTTAATTTTATAAATATTATAAACAAATATTTAATCAATTAAGATTTTTTATCGGTTTAGAATTTTAATTATCATATATAAATTTAATGAATTCAGTGTGATTTTCAATTTTTATTGTTTGTATTCTTTTGTTACATATTATATGTTGCTCAAACTTTAATATCTTCCCAATAGAGGTGAAGAGTTTACATTCGTAGATACTGATGTCCAAATTAAAACTAAAATATCATTTTGATCTAAAATTAATCAATAATGGCATCAAAATAAAAAAAAACAAGAATATTTTAACTCGTAGAAACTATATTTTACCAATTAGTTTAGGAGAAAACAAAATTAAAAGACACTAATTTCCTCCATTAATTTTCAATTGCTAAAATACAGTGAATTAACACTAAAAAATGAAATAAATAAAATAACTCTCAAAGATTCAAATTATTAAGAAAATGAATAATTATACTTTTATACATTTATTACTCCCCTATAAATGTTAACTTTAAATACCATGCAAACTAAACATTTGTATTTCAACAATTAAAATTTTAGATTTTTAACACAATACTTCCAACTTTCATATTATGATAGAAATTGTTAGAAAATCAATTCTTTCAAAAATTAAAGTTATTGAAAGAATAACCAACCATATTTTTATACATTTATCATAACTTCTTGAAATAGAAAGTTTCACAATTTTCTGTTACAATTGTCTCATAGCTATAGTAATTTTTTTTTTAATATTGTAGTTCAAGTTGTTTTGCTTTCCAGTATCATTTTGATGTAAATGTTGTTCTTTTCAACATGAATTTAAATTGCACTTGAACCCCAAATATAGTATTAAATTCTGTCCAAAATTTCATTTATTTTTCTCAAACCATTTGCAAAATCTTAATCCTAATATTTTTTTTAATTTTTGTTGCTAATATCATAATCCTAATCTTTATAAAAGATTTAAAAATAAAATCTTTACTTCAGTTTCTCATAACAAAATATTCTACATAATAAACTGTTCAACAGTCTACATGCTAAATTTTAATAATAAAAATCAGTGAAAAAAGTATTTAAAAAATGAGCACTTTTCGAAGGAAAAAAGTCATTGCTTACATGAGAGAAGAAATAAGCGTACAGTGGAACGATTATATGACTGCATATAAGGAAGCAAATTGATAGGCTTAAGCTTCTCCGTAACGTCTGTGATGTTAAGGTTAGCTTGGTCTACCAAAGCGAGAAAGTTATTGAAGGTGTCAACATTGCGAATAACAGAAGCTATAATAGCTATTGGAGCATTTCCTAACCCACTGCAAGCCGAAGCTTTGAATATTTTACCTGGTAAAACATCAATTCTATGCCCTTTGCTACAAAACTTTTCATTATTACCAATAGAGCTACTGTCCAAAAACAAGTCCCGACCATCCCCATTCAAATCACGAGAACAAGATTCCCCCTGGTTCAGAAGAATGGCAAGTACACGAACAAGATGTGGGAGATATAATGGATCATATATTACATCGGCACCTAAACTGTAGAAGAAGAAGAATAGTTAGGAATGATTTTGGCAGTAGGCAAAACAATGGAGAGAGAAGAAAAAAAGTAAAGAAAAACTTTTGGTAACAAATTAACTAGTATGTGGTTAACCCTCAGTCCCTTATAAATACTATTGATAAGTTATTGCAATTGAAACTTGGAATAAACAGAGACCTATTGTAGTTAGAGCACAATAAATAATTACACATCAATTATCAGTATTCATACTCACATAATGTCTGGCTTGTATTTATGAAGCTTTTTATCTGTTGCAGATTCCCACGAAAGATAAATGCACTTTACCTGAGATAAAGTTTATATTCATGATATTGTAGGGTTGTCTGGTTCTTTTTGTCCATGTACTATTCTATTTCTCAAAAGGAATTTAAAATCTCAAGCAGGGCTTACCTTGTTTGGTTCCCTAATAGTTTCCAGCACATCAGTTTCAACCCTCAAGTTGTTCAACTCTAGATTAAGCTTCATGTTTGCTAGGGTTGACATGTCACCATCACTTAAAATAACCTGAATCAATCACAAAATTATTCCGCATGAATAAAGCTTTATACTGAAACTTTTGTGTTTTCACGGACTATAATTCTTTTCATTTCTTTCTCCATAATTTTCCACATCAACATTAGAAAACGAACACAAATCCTTATGAAATTTGCTTATAAAAGTTGCATTAGCATAAAAAGATTGTAGACAAAAGGTCAATGAGTGAATGTTTACTATTTTCATCTTGATTTCGTATGACAAGCACCATACCTCAGAGGCTTTCACATGGGCAAGGCAAATACCAGCTAAACCAACTCCAGCTCCAACCTGAGTAGATAACAGTATTCGATTAGAGGTATACACTTTCCGTGTAAAAAATTGATGGTATCTAGCACCCACCAAAAAACAAAAAACATTGATGATCATTCATAAGAAATGGAAAGGAAAAGGTCCGCCCAACTGATAGTCTGATATACAAAGTAGGTTTCATTTTGAGAAGTTTCCTACATAACCATGATTAGATTGTTACACCGTAGAACACTCAAACTAATGACTCACTTTATCGTGCAGATTTCAGGTCATCCATAATTGCAAATATATATATGACAATTTGTACTGGTTATAGACACTCAAATGCATACCGTATTACCTTACCTCAAAACATGATCTATTTGAGAATAGCTCTGGAAACGAAAGTATGCACTCTGACAAGTAAAGACTTGATGGCCAAACCGAACATCTATACGAAAAGTGAACTATTACAATATGAAAATAAACAAGAATGGACAATTGTTCAGGCATAAAAGCATATGAAATAGACTTATACTTAAAGCTTAGTTACTGGAAACTGAACTAGACTTGAAAAGGAGATCTCAAAGACTCAACATAGAACCTATACCATCCATAGGAAGACATTGTCACCAAAAAAGTGAATCATTTCTCTACTTTGGATGAACAAAAAGGAACAAAATTAGCTACAAACATTTTTCCTGTTGATGAAAACAAACAGGTAATAACCTTTTCTCACAAAAAAATTGGCAAACCAAAACGTAAAAAGAGAAATTTACGTAATAATGCATTCCTTCAATGGAGATTTTACAGCAAATCTTGATATTATCCTCAAAGGAGCAGAGTGTTATAGAATAGGTCCTAACATCTGCTGCAATTGATTGATTACCCTTTATTTTTCCTTACCCTTTTTATAAATCCTTAAGGCACTGTTTTTTATTTTTGAGCAAACCTACCATTAGCAAATAAAGATAAAAGTATTCTTAGAATGAAAATAAAGCATACCCAGTGTCTCCTTTAAGCATGTTCAGAGAGCATTGCAGTGGTATCAGCAGCTTCCTTGAATTTGAACAACTTGAGAGTTCAAGATAACCTAGAGTCACCAATCAACAACCAAACTTACAGAAACAATGCAAATGAATTATATAATTTTAATTTTCCAGCATCATATTAACAGATTAACAGACATCTAACCATCAGGAAACAGAAATGAAATCCATTTGCAGACCCTCTCGTTCACCTTGATCAAATTATCATCCTAACAAACATAAGAGCAATATCTGATAATTCATGATTACAAATGTCAAAATTATGGAAGAACACTTCTGGTAACACCTCATTGATTAGCTATACCTTCAATGAAGTCATCAAATAAGCATAATGTTCATACAATTCATCCAAGACATCACTACGGCTCAACTCTACTTCACTGATGAGTTTCTTTAGAAAATTCTTTAAGTAAGGTGCATGAAGCTTCCCGTCCTGTATTGACCAATTGAACCAAACTTTACGATTGAAAAGCAATAAAAAATATAAGTACAGTTCAATTACTAAAATCAAGTCTTTAATTGAAGAAATTCAAACGAAATGAAAAATGATAATAATTGAACACAAATCAGCTCAAGGCTGCTAATAAAAGTAACATATCATAGCAAGAAGTTTAACTCTTCTGAATAATATAAAAGAGTATAGACTTTACGGTTCTGCTTAGGCAGTGATTCCAGATGAACCTCTGAACTCTCTCCGTCACCATTCCTTCACTACAGACACTGAAGTTCACAGAGAAATGCATTTAGTTACAAACTTTAACGTTTAATATCTATATCAACACCATAGGAACAAGATACAAGAGCACAACATTACCGGGCCAATGACATAAGGTGATCAGTGGGCTCCATAGCGAGGAATGCTGAGACCAAGTTGAGATACGGAGGTGCTAAGGTATCAAACTCTTGGTCCGCCATTGCTGCTTCTTCAAAGTTAGGGTTTTACCCCACTGTATTCTGTCCCTTATTATTATTATTATTATTATTATTATTTTGTGTTGTTGCTCCTTTGATAATTTTGGTGGGAGGAGGGACAGTTATATAAGGACGACAACATACATGGTGTCGTATACTTCTGTAAAGCAAAACGACATTGTCATTTGAGGACTATCGAATTTTTTGAACGGTATTAGTGGTATGAAGGTAATAATTTCGACATTTGAGAGGGTATTTGTATAAATAAGCTCCACGATCACGTGTTCTTTGATGCTGGACGGGTTATAAACTCTCATTTTTCTCTTCCACAATCTGATCCTTCTTTTCCCGCTTAATTCCGAATACTCTCTCTTTCTTGTTTGATTGCCAGGAAAATGCAGGAAACAAAAGAACGGTAAGAAAATGGTTTTTATTTCATTTAGATTTGATGGAAAATTCCGAACCAGGCAAATCTCGCATGGCTTGGATCATATAAACATCACAAAGAGCATTGCAGTCTCTGAACTTAACTCGCAAACAGATATCAATGTTTACGTCATATCAAAACGATCGAAATTTTAAGGCTCAGAGATCCTACCAAAATTTTCTTCTATGAGTTTATTTTTCATTTTTTTATTATTCATAGAGATTACGAGAATTCTCGCCTCGGCTCTCACATTTTCCCCCTTATCTGTAATTTAATCCTGTACAGTTTCGGATCAATTATTCGAAAAAGAGAAATGTCAAATGTCACAGTTTGTACTCGCTTCAGGCCTCTAAGCACAAAAGAAAGAACTGAACACGGTGATACATTCTGCATTCACTGCGTTGATGCTGAAACTTTCATTTTCATGGTATTTCAATTCGTTAAATCATATTTACATAGTTGTTAATATTTTCCTGGAATTTCTATTTCTTCTGTTGTGCGTATTCGTTCAAATCTCACGTGCACGAGAAAGCTGATGTATGGCAGGATGAGAAGGATGAAAGTATTACGTTTGGCTTCGATAGAGTGTTCTATGAGGACTCCGAGCAAGCTCATGTGTACGAATTTCTTGCTCTGCCTATTGTTCAAGGTACAAAATAAAAACTAACTTTTATGGTTTTGTGGATGCAGTTGACAGTTATGGTCATGGAAATATTGTTTGTATTGAATCGTAAGGGGTGTGTTAGTATATGCTCAAGTGTACTATTAATACTGAGTTTCTAGAGTCGGTAATTAGTTAGAATAGTAGTAACTAATAAGATAGTGACACGTGTCACTGAGGTTGTTACAAGACTGTTATATACAGCAGTCATTTGTGATTGTCTTGATATTCAATATACAGAGATTCTTTTCAGTTGTTGAAATAACTTTTCTTGTAGTCTAGAAATTTGATAGCAAATAATTCTCTGTAAAAGTAAAATCAGGAAAATTCATATATCTTATATCACATGATTTTGATTAGCTCACCTAGAATTGGATCAGCCTGGCCTGGCCAAGGAATTGATATAAGTATGACATTAAGTTCTTTCAGCCTTAAATTAAAAATAAATCTCATATGCTTGTATAAAATGTCCATGTATATTCCTCTCCTTTTTTCGCATTTTTATCGCAATGTTTCAGTAACCAAGCTAATAGGGAAGGTGTTTTTACTTGAAAATAGTGCAAATGTTGTTTATTGACTTGATTTCTTTCTAGCATATCCATTAGTTGTAACTTACTTTGATCATCTGGAATCAGATGCTGTTAATGGAATTAATGGGACGATCATTGCTTATGGACAGGTAAAACATATCACTCTGAAAGTCCCTCATAAGTAGCTTGCTTATATCCCCACTTTTCTTTAACCCTAACTGGAAAAATTTATGCAATTGATGACAGACTGGAACAGGAAAAACCTATAGCATGGAGGTAAGACTATTACAAGTATTATCACTAATATATTGCAGACATTGCCACGGAATACCAGATTAAGTTCACAATGCGTTGTTTTAATTTTCTGACCAGGGCACTGATGTACTGTTACATGATGAAATGACAAAAGGATTGCTTCCTCGAGTAGTTGATGGACTTTTTAAGTGCATTAGATCTTCCAATGAAACAATTAAGTACACAATCAAATTATCAATGGTACTAAGACATAGTTATACATTTGCTTACTTGTTTATATCAACAATCAATCTAATTTTTGTCGTCTTTGTTTTCTTTCAGGTGGAAATTTACATGGAGAAAGTAAGGTTTGTATCACTTGCATAAGTGAAAGGATAATCAGAATGATAGGACCTTTTAGATCTTTTAGCCTCGCTACTCTCTTTTCCAGGATGAAGAGGCTAAAATTCATGAAATTATGAGAATGTAATAAAAACTACAATATAATGTTACCTGTTGTTCTTCTTATTCAGGGACCTTTTTGATTTATCAAAGGACAACATACAGATCAAGGAGAGTAAAGCTGAAGGAATTTTTCTACAAGAGGCAACAGAAGTATGCTTAAATTTTCTGGATTCATTGTGCAATACTTGTATCTATGATTGAACCATTCTCAAGACAGACCTTTTAAAAAAATTCTGATGTCTGATAGCGTGCTACCTAGAGCTGATTTCAAGTTTCTAATACATTTGAGTGCCACTTAACAATATGCATCACACACCCACATGAGAATACTGCTATTCTGTATTTATGTTTTCTTTTTCAAGGGGGAATTTAATCATGGGACAATAAATGGATCAGGTCTACAACTCAAACCAACTGAAACCTTCTTGGATTTGTTTCAGATTCTATTATTTTGCTAACTTTATCAATTTCGAACGTAATTGGAAACCTAGATGTCTGCAAATTTAGATGTTAAAGTAACTGTCCTAATTTACATACCTACTATGACTTATGGAAATTTCTAATTTATGCTTTCAGATCTCCATTTTGGACCCTGAAGAAGCCTTGCAAATCCTATATGTAAGACAAAACTGCATAATTCAATTATATGATCTGTGCCATGCGTTTTAAATTCTTATTGGAATATACAGAGTGGGATAGCTAATAGAGCCGTTGGAGAGACTCGTATCCTACTTTGTATCATAATGATCAAGTAGAAAATATTTGTGCCTTCTTGTATTGAAACCTTAATGTACACAGAAATGAACATTTCCAGCAGTAGAAGTCATTGTGTTTACATATTCAAGGTGCAGCAAGAATCAACCAAAGACAACAGGTATCACTGCTCCTTAGATACTGTTAGATTTTGAAATAATTTATGTTTATATAATTTGAGGTTCTTGAAACAATTATTCCTGTCCTTTATGAAATGATTGATAGATCAAAGAATGGGAAACTAATTCTTGTGGATCTGGCGGGCTCTGAGAAAGCAGAGAAAACTGGAGCAGAGGGAAGAGTTCTTGAAGAAGCAAAGACTATCAATAAGTCTCTATCAGTCCTTGGGAATGTGATAAACGCTGTAACATGTGGTTCACCAGGCAAGGCAAACCATGTACCATATCGTAATTCAAAACTCACTCGGCTTCTGCAAGATGCCCTTGTAAGTCCCCTCCCTTTAGGTCTACATAATCAAACTATTATCAAACTGTGAGACATTTTACTGATTCTCATGTAACAGGGTGGGAAATCTCAAACTGCATTGCTGTGCTGCTGCTCACCAAGCCCTTCAAATGCATCCGAGACTCTTTCCACTCTTCGGTTTGGAGCAAGGTTAAGACTATTCATGCTACTTTTATGTCCAACCATGATCCATATGCTTAGGAGTGTGCATATATGGATTGATTTGGGTTTGGGTTTGGGTTTAGACTAAAACCTGAACCAACTTAATATGATTGGTTATTAAAAAATGATAACCAATACAAACCAATAAATTTGAAAAACCAATCCAACCCGAACCAATTTTATTGATTTGGTTTGGGTGGATCAAGGAAAGTTTCTCCTTTTTACTAATAGATTTTGTTTATTAATATTTTTTTCAACTCTTGTATTATAATTTATAATATTTTTAATGTTAATTTTATTATAATTTTCAAATTTAAAGATTTAGATTTCAATTAGTTACCTAATAGCATTATTCATATCAATCCCGTGTACATTTTACAAATGAATTTAACTTTGATATAGCAAACAAAACAAGCACCACATATGATATGTATTTTGTCTTCAAACTAATGAAAACTCCACTCTCTAGCACATTATGGTTTTCACCAAGTTGTTTTTTATTTTTTACATATGAAAATAACTTTGATTTAAGAGCATAAAACATGTAGCATGTATTAAATGGTAGCCATACATTTCAATTAAAAAAATGGAAGATAGAAAAAAGTTGATTATTGAGATTTACACCTTTAAATAAACAATGACATACATGAGTTCACACACTCTAAACAAAATTTCTTTTAGTATGAAAAAAATTATAAAATATAAGTACTCCGTAAACTTTACAAAATGTCATTTTGTGTATAGAGTTTTGACATTACTAAGAAGAACATCTTTCACAAAGTAAGTAGAACTGAAAAGAATGTCGTTAGGTCATGTGGTTGTCGATGAGAACTAAAGAGACTGTCGTTGTTGGAATGCAACAGCTCATGGATAAAAAAAACTGATTATATGAAGCTTATAAACCCTAAATAAGAATATAAAATTAAAATAAAAATAATAAAATAAAGAGATTGGATTGGTTAAGTGTTTAGTAGGTTTAAAGAAGCGAGAATTAAATTAACTCAATTTTAATCGATTCTATAAAAAGGAAAATCAACACAAACCAATAAATCCTAAAATCGAAAATATTGGAATGGGTTGATTTTGGTGAAGTTTGCACATCACTAAGTATGATGATCCATATGTATGGATGGACCTTGTATGAAATTGATGAGCAATAAATAATATAATAAGCTAAGTTCAACTAGTACCACCAGTTGTGGGTACTCAAAATATTTTCCACAAAGCGAAGCGGCACTAGATTTAATTTCCTTTTATTTTCTTTTTAGCACATACTAGTAATGCACTCTTAATTTGAGCACGTAAATCCTGTTATAGAAGGCATAATATTTTTTATTTATTTCAATAATTGTCCTCCATAACAATGGTTGTGGGGAAGGGTACATTTTGGGGGGTTAATTCAACATGATAGTGATATATCTGGTGGCTAATATGGTTGTATCAGAATGTTCATGTTTAAAGAAGTGCAAGCATTTGCAGCTATGGATATGTTTACATGTTCACTCGTATTAGGCGTATTATAGAAGTTATAGCTAATATAGAAAACTGAGTGTTACAGCTACTTATAGTAGGTTTATAGACTGGGGTAAAGTTGTGTAGTTATGAAGAGGGTCCTCTTGTTTTTTAGTCTGTCTATAAATAGTAGTATTGTACTTTGTAAACAGTAATGAAGTGAATGTACAGAAACTTTCTTACTCATTTCTATCATCTCTCTCTTTCTCACATGTGGTATTCTCTGTTCTTCATTTCCTCTGTGATCTCTTGTTCATATTTCTTAGATAGTTTGGGAGTTAATTTGGATACTGTTGGGAAAATCGGGTATATTTTCCCTATTCTAAGTAGTAACTATTCACTTATGATTTAAATGAATAGAACTCAAACTAACCCGACAAAATAATGCTATTGGAAATATAATGCTAAAATAAACTAAAACAGATATTGAAACAGAAATATTAAAGCAGAAAAATAATAACACCAGGAATTTAACGAGGTTCGGTATAAATGTTACCTAGGTCCTCGGGCGTCGTTGACCACTTCCACTATCTCCAATTGGATGAACTCCAAAATTACAACTAATTGGGCAAAATTGAGCTAATCAATTACCCTTACAAAAGAGAGGAAGATTTACAAATTTTGGGATGTTTACAAATGGTGAAGGAGGGCTTTATTTATAGCCCCAAAACCAACACCCATCTTCATTCCTAATCAATGTGGGACTTTTCTAATTTTCTCACTAAGGAGCAATATATAACAAATCTCCACCTTAGCGACTTAGTGGTTTTAAATGATTTCTTCAATTGCTAGATCAACGACGCCAGTGCCAATTCAGATCTGTAGGATGTTAATCAAGTCCAGACAATGTTTGAACTTGATTGTTGTTACCACCTTGGTCATCATATCTGCAGGATTCTCTGTCGTACTAATCTTCTGAACTAGTACTCCACCTTCTTCAATAATCTCTCGCACGAAATGATAACGAACATCAATGTGCTTTGTACGTGCATGGTAGACTTGGTTCTTTGCTAAATGAATAGCACTCTGACTATCACAAAACACCTTAATATGTTTTTGACCAACTCCCAAGTCTTCAAGCAAACCTCGTAACCAAATAGCTTCCTTCACAGCCTCTGTAACTGCCATATACTCTGCCTCTGTAGTAGACAAAGCAACTGTGGACTGCAAGGTAGACTTCCAACTGACTGGTGCTCTAGCAAGAGTAAACACATAACCAGTAGTTGACCGACGCTTATCTAAATCTCCTGCATAGTCAGAATCACAATATCCGACTGCACATTGACCAATGGTATTATCCTGCTGAAATACTAAACCAACATCTACAGTATTTATAATATACCGTAGAATCCATTTCACAGCCAACCAATGTCCTTTACCAGGATCATGCATGTACCTGCTTACAGTACCAACCGCATGTGAAATGTCAGGTCTTGTACACACCATTGCATACATCAAGCTACCAACTGCATTTGCATATGGTACCTTTGCCATATATTCTCGTTCTGCATCATTCTTAGGAGATAATTGAGCACTAAGCTTGAATTGAGGAACTAGCGGAGTACTTACAGGTTTTGTCTGTTCATTCATACCAAAACGTTGTAGTATCCGCTTCAAATATTGACTCTGGGTCAAACTAAGCTTCCCCTTCTTCCTGTCTCTGCTTATCTCCATACCGAGAATCTTCTTGGCTTCTCCCAAATCTTTCATCTCGAACTCTTGACTTAGTTGAGCCTTCAACTTTTCAATTTCTGCTTGGCTCTTCGATGCAATCAACATATCATCGACGTACAATAGGAGATAGACGAAAGACTCATTTTGTAGCTTGCAAAAATACACACAATGATCATGTGTGCTTCTGGTATATTTTTGTTGCAACATAAACTGATCAAATCGTTTGTACCACTGCCTTGAAGATTGCTTCAATCCATACAATGATTTGTTTAGCTTACAAACCCAATTCTCTTTACCAGCAACAATAAACCCTTCTGGCTGAGACATATAGATCTCCTCTTCTAAGTCACCGTGAAGAAATGCGGTTTTCACGTCAAGTTGAACTAGTTCCAAATCGAACTGTGCTACCAAGGCCAACAAAATTCTAATAGAAGAATGTTTTACAACTGGAGAAAATACCTCATTATAATCGATTCCCTCCTTCTGAGCGTAGCCCTTAGCCACCAACCTTGCCTTGTAGCGAATACCATCTTTGTTAGGAAATCCATCTTTCTTTGCATACACCCATTTGCATCCAATTGCCTTCTTGCCCTTAGGTAGTTGTGTCAACTTCCATGTTTTATTCTTCTGAAGGGATAGAAGTTCTTCATCCATGGCTTCCTTCCATCTTTCAACTTCAGGGCTTCTAATTGCTTCTTTATATATGGAAGGAACATCATCATGCACAACTGAAAGTGCACAGGCTACCGTATTCTTAAATTGAGCAGGTAGGTCTTCAAAATCCTTGTATCGAGCAGGTACCTTGACATTTTGTCGTCGTGGCCTATCAACTGCAGTTTCTTCTTGTTGCTGTGGAGGTTCTTGGGTTAAAACCTCTTCATCTGATTCATCTTCTGTCAATGGAGGATCAGCTTCTGTCTTATCTTCACTAACTGGATTAACAATTTTTCTTTCAAACTCCACTTGTTTCAGAGTTTGCTCCACCTGCTCTAAAGTGCCATCAATCTTCTTAGTTACCTTTTGCAACAAGGCAGATTCATCAAAGGTAACATCTCTGCTAAAGATTATCTTTTTCGTTTCAAGGCACCATAGTCGATATCCCTTAGAACCAGAAGGGATCCCCAAAAAAATGGCTTTCTTGGCTCTTGGGTCCAACTTTGATTCCGTTACATGGTAGTATGCAATTGAACCAAACACATGTAAGAAATCGTAATCTCTAGCAGGTTTTCCAGACCATACCTCCATAGGTGTTTTGCCTTCAAGAGCAGACGATGGTAGACGATTGACGAGATGACATGCATATGTCACAGCCTCAGCCCAATACTGCTTGCCTAAACCAGCATTTGACAACATACATCGAACCTTCTCCAGCAAAGTCCGGTTCATACGTTCTGCAACTCCATTTTGTTGTGGTGTTTTTCGAATAGTGAAGTGTCGCACTATCCCTTCTTCTTCACAAACTTTCATAAATGGATCGTTTGTGTACTCAGTGCCATTATCAGACCTCAGACGCTTGATCTTTTTATTAGTCTGAGTCTCGATCATCTTCTTCCATTTGAGAAAAATTCCCAGCACTTCATCCTTCTTCTTCATGAGATACACCCAAACTCTTCTGGAAAAATCATCAACAAAAGTGACATAATAATGTTTGCCACTCATGGATGGAGTTCTTGTTGGCCCCCATACATCCGTATGGATGTAATCCAAAATGTCCTTTGTATTATGGAGAGCAGTGCCAAAGCTTACTCTTTTCTGCTTCCCCAATACACAATGCTCACAAAATTCCATCTTGCCGATTCTCGCACCTTTTAACAGGCCTTGTTTTACTAGAATTTGCAAAGCTTTTTCACCAGCATGTCCCAAACGCATATGCCACAGCTTGGTAGTTTCTAAATCTCTTTCTTCCTCTGAAACTGCTGCTGATGCTGTCCCAATAACCGTACTACCAAGGTAGTAGTACAAGTTATTCTTTCGAACACCTTTCATCGCCACAAGTGCTCCAGAAGTAACCTTCGATGCCCCATTTTGTATGGTCACAGTGAAGCCTTTTGATTCTAAGACTCCCACAGCAATGAGATTCTTCTTCATATCTGGAACATAATGAACATCTGTCAAGACCCTGGTTGAACCATCTTGATTCTTCAAACGAATTGTACCGATTCCCAAAACTTTGCATGGATAATCATTACCCATGAAAACAACTCCACCGTCTAGTTCTTCAAAGTTAAAAAACCACTCCTTGTTAGGAGACATATGGAAAGTACATGCTGAATCAAAAATCCAATCACCAGGATGAGATGATGTTGACGAACCAACCAATGCAAAATCTGAATTTGAATTGCTTTCAGCTACACATGCATCAGATTGCACAGCTTTTCCTTTCTTTTGTAGCTTCGGACAATTTTTCTTCCAATGGCCTTTCTCATGACAAAAGGCACATTCATCTTTACCAAGTCTTCCTTTTGATAGAGATCTACCTCTCCTTCCTTTATGTTGTGTTTGCGGACGTCCTCTTACAGACAATGCCTCTGCTGCTTCATTCCTGCTTTCTCTTTTATCTTTCTTTCTAATTTCATAACTATACAAAGCAGCACAAACTTCCTCAAAAGACACTTTATCCTTCCCAATGAGTAAGCTCGTAATAAGATGATCAAACTCATCAGGAAGGGAAGCTAACAACATCAAGGCTAAATCTTCATCTTTAAAAGTTTCATCCATATTTAACAAATCTGCTACTAATTGATTAAAAGCAGTAATGTGGTCGTTTATTGTAGTACCTGGAAGGTATTCAAAACGGAACAACTTCTTCTTCAAATAGAGCCGATTCTGTCCACTCTTCTTCATGAACTTGTTCTCCAATGCCTTCCACAACTTACTTGCGGATGTCTCCTTCATGAACGTGTACTTTTGTTCTCTTGAGAGACACGAACGAATTGTACCACATGCCAATCGGTTGATATTTTTCCACTCTACTTCATCTGCTCCATCTGGTTTCTCTTCTTCAATAGCGATGTCTAGACCTTGTTGAAACAGAGCATCTAGAACTTCGCCTTGCCACATGCCGAAATGACCGGTTCCATCAAACTTCTCCACCTCGAACCTTGCATTCATCACCATAGTTCTACTTGACGTGGATGACTGGCCTTTGTTTGAAAGAAATTTTTCTTCCGCCATTTCTTCAAATTACAACAACTAGCAACTATATTCCAATAGCAAACAAACGGAATACAAACAAATGCCTAGGTAGAAAACCTTCGGCTCTGATACCAATTGTTGGGAAAATCGGGTATATTTTCCCTATTCTAAGTAGTAACTATTCACTTATGATTTAAATGAATAGAACTCAAACTAACCCGACAAAATAATGCTATTGGAAATATAATGCTAAAATAAACTAAAACAGATATTGAAACAGAAATATTAAAGCAGAAAAATAATAACACCAGGAATTTAACGAGGTTCGGTATAAATGTTATCTAGGTCCTCGGGCGTCGTTGACCACTTCCACTATCTCCAATTGGATGAACTCCAAAATTACAACTAATTGGGCAAAATTGAGCTAATCAATTACCCTTACAAAAGAGAGGAAGATTTACAAATTTTGGGATGTTTACAAATGGTGAAGGAGGGCTTTATTTATAGCCCCAAAACCAACACCCATCTTCATTCCTAATCAATGTGGGACTTTTCTAATTTTCTCACTAAGGAGCAATATATAACAGATACAATTTTGACCAGGGCAAAGCATATTAAGGCATCACCATGTGTCAAGTATAATGAAGATAAATGTGCTAAAGCACAAGAAGCTCCCTCTCGAACTAAAAAAGAGGAGTCACCTGAGAGGATTATAAACAAGGTTAGAAATCTGTTGCAAAATTTATATCGTTACAAGGTTGAACTGGTTCTGATAGAGCATCCAAAACCTAGTTGAGGGAAAGATTCGATGAAGAAGATGTGAAGTTACTCGAGGAACTTTTCATACTGGAGGGAATCCTATTTGATCCCAATTCAATTGAAGAGCTGGATTCAGAATTAGAGGATGTTACATCGCGGACAATTGCTTCGTTGCATCAAGCTGTGAAAGAGCTTGGGGCACTGGTTGAGGAGGTAAGAGTAAAACATTCGGGCACCTGTGTTATATATTTATATATAAATGTAATCTTCTGTAAGCAGCTAGCTGTTTTTGTTTTGCTATATATTCCATGTCTGGTTTTATGTTTTTGCAGCTTAAGAAGGAGAATCAGGCACTCAGGGACAGAATAGCATCTGCCGAAAGATTAGATGTCCTCTTGGAAGAAGCTGGAGAAACTTCAACTGTTATGGACAAAGTTTTGTGCATTTTCAGGTTCATAGTGGCCCGTATCTGGTCATTCCCTTTGCTCAAGATGCTAAAATGAAGATCAGAATACTGCTTGTTAGACATACATAAGGTGTAGAAGGGAAGCTACTGAAAAATGGAAACCAAAAACTTAGAAAATACAGTAAAGTAAGCGCACTTTACTGGAACAAGTGGTTTCAACAAAAGGGTTATAGTGTGAACTTCTATTGAACTGAATTCAATGACAACTGTATCCTTTGTTCCCTTAAAGATTAAAACTGATGGCAACTGTTAAACATATTACATTATCTTAGCATTATTTTTGTTAAAAATGACAGGACAACTAACTTTCTCAGAAATCTCTATTACTTTATCGTAATTACTTACCATTCAATAATTAGTATCATTGGATACCGAATTTTTAACTATAATACCTTAAAAGTTAAGGAAATAACTCTACTAAAAGTAATTTATTTGGATAATTTTAAACGTTATTTTTATACATTTATCAATTATGATTAAAATATTTTTAATATTTAAAATATAAAATTTTAATAAAAATAAAAGTAAAATTAAGCATGAAAGTTTTGATTGTTTTTTTCCTTTTTTTTTTCTTCCAATAGTAGAACATAGATGGTCACTTTTAAAATAAAAAGAGAAAAAATCAAAAATATTTCCGATATTTTCAATATCTTTAGAAATATCTTTAACGTTTAAAAAAAACTACAATACCTCTGATGTTTAAGGTATCTTCAAAAATTTCTTTATTATTTAACAAAAATATTAAAAATTCGTGAAAAATCACATGAATATCTTAAAAAGTTTTTTCTATCTCTACCTATATAGCCTTTTGAATATTATCGTTGAAAATATTATCACAAATATTTTCGAGGTTTTGTTTTTCTTCAAAAATACTCATGCTATAATAATAATAATAATAATTCAATTAGCAATTAGCTTATTATCTTAACGGTATTGTTGATCTTGGATGGAAAACACTTTGCAATTTTTCATATCCAGATCTAAAAATAATTAATAAATAAACCCATAATTTTGAAAAGACATAGTTTAGAATAAGAACAAATAAATTAAAACTTAAAAGTGAGATGATAAATTTATATCGATGGATAAGTGGCATCGCGATAAGTGAGGCGACATTACAAAGGAGTGAGTGAGTGAATCCACTGAGTATGTGGCAGCGATGGCGTGACAACCATGTTTGGTTTGAGATGGCCAATGGGTAATCGTTGAATGGTGTTGCGACAACGAATTTGGAGTTTTCGATGGCCAATGGGTGTCTTAAGACGTTGGTGTCGTGAGCAGAGGGGAGATGTCAAAGTGAGCATTGAGTATGTGACGACGGTGGTGTGACTAGTTTGAGATGGCCAATGGATAATCATTGAATGGTGCTGCGACAACGACTTTGGGAGTTTTCGATGGCCAATGGGTGTCTTGCGGCGTCGGTATCGTGACTAGAGGGGAGATGGCGGAGGGCATCGCGTTGTGCTCAGTAACTACGGATTGGGCGTGTGGGATGGCAAATTGGGGAAGGGAAAGCTGGGTAGGAGTTTTGTGAGTAAGCATGTTTTTTGAAGAAAAGTGACGCGAGAGTGATACATGTATAAGTATGAGATTATTATTTTACTTCTAATGTTAAACGAAGATATAACGCTGTAACGTTAGATGATCGTTTTAATATTAAATAAAATTCAGGAATAATTTTGAAAAATAGCAAAATTTCAAGAGTATTTACGATAATAATCCAATTTATTTGGATAATGTCAAACATTACTTTTATACATTTATCAATTATGATTAAATATATTTTTAATATTTAAAATACAAAATTTTAATAAAAATAAAAGTAAAATTAAGCATGAAAGTTTTGATTGTTTTTTTCTTTTTCTTTTCTTCCGATAGTAGAATGTAGATGTTAACTTTTAAAATAAAAAAATTATTTAATAATTTTTATCTTAAATAGTTTATATTAACAATACGATAGACAAAAATATTTTAATAAAAAAGATTAAAATAATATTTAAAAACAAAGGGGCTCGCGTTTATGTTGGGATTTGAGTTGGATTTGGGGAACCCGGGGACAAAAACAATATTATCTTTGCTGAAGACTAAGTGCGATGTTTCTGTTGGGATTTTAGTGGGACTTGCAGGAACCCGTGATCGTGCAATCAAAGACAGAAACCACATGAAGTAAAGTATTACGTGAAAGGAAATTTGACTCTTGCTTCACAAAAGGTATTAAGCCCTGTTTAGTCTTGCACTCATAGATTTTAGAGCTCCTATCGACTTTTTTTTTTTTTTGGGCTAAACTCTGTCAACTTTTTATTATATCAAAAATACCTTTCTAAAGATTTAGCTAAAAGAAACCGCCCTCGAGTAGGCGTACTCGTGTTTTGTGCGGGTGTTTTGTTTTGGTTTGCTCATTTGTTGTTTAATTTAATAAAAAAATTAGATGATTTTATCGAGAATAATAATACATTTAAATTTATAAATAATTATTAATAAATTTTAATTTTAAATTTGTTTTGATGATATCATAATGTTGTTGTGTTTGTGTTAAGATTGATACACACTTCTAAATTTTTTTCTTTTTCTATTTTTAGTCGTTTTTTAATGCTTTTCAAAAAATTAACTTATATATTCACATTTTAGCAAAACTACAATAATATTTTGTAGGCTTATAATTTTTTTCCCAAAAAAACATATCTTAACATTTCTCAAAATTAAAATTAGTATTCCTTGGCCCAATTTATATATATATATATATATATATATATATATATATATAAGTCAAGCTTAAATTTGTTTAATTTAATCGTTTTAAATATTACTAAATATTATATTCCTTATTATAAATTTTAAGAATATTTAGAATTTTTTTCCACATCAATACTTTAATTGTACAAGTGCACGATACAACTAGATGCTACATGGGCATATGGAAACTTCTGTAAACTTTTTCAGTTAAATTTCTTGATTGGGAAAAGATTTTAAAAATTAGGAGCTTTATTACTAAATCAAAATATGTAGAAATACAAGATCTCTAGTTTTTTTAAGCTTCTTATTTCTCAGTTGATTTTGTATTAACTTTTGTAGAGATCATTCAAAATTAAATAATATACTTTTGATTAAAAAAATTGTATATTCTTTTATTTTTATATTCTTAATTGTTTAATAATATCTTCTCTATTTTGTTTGAAAGTTAGTCATCTTATTGTAAGATAGTAGAATGTCTCTAGGTTAGTCATATTCTAAAATTTCTAAAATGTTTAAATGAAAAATAAGATAATATAATTAGATTGATTATATTCTAGAATTGTTAAAATGTTTATTTAATAGGGGATTTTTACGTTTGACTCTAAATTTTTTAAAATGCTTGTTTAGTTAATTAGTTTTTTTATATTTGTGTTATCACAAATACGAGGAACTTTTTAACGAAGAGTGAATGTGTCTTGTTTAAAATTAAAGCTTTTATATTAATGCATTAGCTTATGTCTTGAGTCATCTTTCTAAGACTCGTCTAAACTTTCTCTTTTGTTGAAAACTTACCTAATATAACCTTTTTTTTAGCAAAAAATCAAATTTGTGATTCTATATTTTCATTTTAGTTAATCTTTTTTATAATTTAATTTGATGTAATTTTTCATAGAGGGAGAAGAGGTTGAATAGAGTTTAAAAGAAGTAAAAAATAAATAAATTAAAGCATGAATTTAAAGACTCAAAATGACGGAAAATATGTTATTAATTTTTCATTAAAAGGAATAGTAAAAATATGAATGTGTTGCATATGTATGAAAAATATGAAATAAAATAAAAATATATATTTTATTAAATATTTGTACAGTATCAAATGAAAAATAAAGGTAAAAATGTTTACAAAATAAAATTATGTTATCGTTAAGATATTAAGATAGTGAAGAACAAGATAATCACGTGGAAATTTGAGTAAACTATTTTCCTTCAACTTTCTACAGAACTTGTCTAATCTCTTTCTCTCTTTTTTTCCTTGAAAACTTGACTAACCTCTCTCTCTCTCTCTCTCTTTTTTTCCTCCTGAAAACTTGCCTAACCTCTCTCTAAATTCAAATTAGGACCAATATCATCCAATTGATTCCAATATATATATAAAAAAAGAATATTTTCAATTGACTTTTGGTTGAAAAAAGAATATCCTCTTACTTTAGGCTTTGATTTTCTCTTTTTATAACTAAAAAGCAATCTCTCATTCTGCCCATGTGTGATGTACCCGAAGAAAAATAAACATGATATTATGCGTATATATACCACCAAAACCAAGGTAGATGAGGCATAGTTCTTCTGTTGGGTGGCTGTCACACAACTAACTAACTACATCGTTAGATCTAAGAATAGCCTATAACGATGGCTGTGAAGACAATAACTCTCCAAACTATCATCTTATTATACATTCTTTTTCCCCTTGTAAAATCCATTGATTTCAACTACCCTGCAGTGTTCAACTTTGGTGATTCAAACTCTGACACAGGCGGACTTGTTGCTGGTTTGGGTTTGCATATTGACTTGCCTAATGGACAGACATACTTCAAAACTCCATCTGGGAGGTTCTGTGATGGCCGTCTTGTTGTAGATCTTCTCAGTAGGTTTCTCATTTTGCCCTTTTTTTTTAATTACATGACATTTGGTGCGATTCAAAGGTGTAATTTGAAACTAAAAAGATGAGTCATATCACCAAAACGCTAATCAAATCATATTTGATTAGTTAATGGAATGGAATGATAACATAAATAGAATTGACTTCGAATTAAATTGGATACAAATTTTATTGTGTATTTGGGGTTTTAGATTGAAATGATCATGTAATTTTAATTAAGTAACATATTGGTCCTTTAATTTTTAAGGTGAGTTAATTTAGTCATTTAATTTTAAAAAATTATCAATCAAGTTGAAGTTTTAAAAAATTAAGATTTTTTTATGAATAAAATAGGAAATTAAAAAAAATCTGTCTTTCTTCTATCCCAATTTTAAGGTGGCAAAATTAATCATTCATTTTCTTTGTACATCTTGTTCCACAAAGCTTTGTTTAGCTACATTAATACTTCATAATTTCATATTCCCCTGTTTCCTATGTTTTCAAGTTTATCTTAATGTTGATTAAAATGAACAAGTGTTTCATTTGTCCTTATTATATATTGATTGTGATGTTGTAGTGGATGCAATGGACCTTCCTTTCCTAAATGCTTATCTGGATTCAATCGGCGTGCCCAGTTTCCGAAAAGGCTGCAATTTTGCGGTTGCAGGGTCTATCATAATGCCAGCCACTGCATTGGCAGTCAGTCCATTTTCATTTGAAGTTCAGGTGGCTCAGTTTCTTAGATTCAAAGACCGGGTTCTTCAATTGCTTGCTAAAGGTGTGTGTTCATAGATTATCATCCTTCTTAACTATTATGTATATCTCCTTTTGTTAATGCCTGTTCTCTTTGAAAAACCCAAAGGTAGAACTTTATAGCTGCAGTTAATTTTTTCCTGCATAAATAACCAAGTTATTTAACATAGTTTCACCTGTAACCTTTTCAGTCAAAAAAATATATGTTTATTTTGATACAATGTTAAAAAATATATGTTCATTTACGTTGTAAGAAAAATGAACACGTTTTTTACTTGGAGGATTAAAAATAAAATTTCATGTGCGAAGGAGGGTTATAACATACAATTAGATTTAATTTTTTTTTTTGAGGAAAACAATATTCAAACATGTGATTAAAAATGGGGAGAGGTGAGTCTTACCCTAAGACCACTAGGTGAAATATACTGAGGTGAATCACATAGCTGCAGATAATTGAAATGTACTAAAAGAAGTATATCAATGTTTTACAGGATTCTAAGCATTCTTTATTGGTTTCAGGAAAGAAATTTGATAGGTTTCTGCCAGCAGTAGACTTTTTCAACAAGGGACTTTACATGTTTGATATAGGCCAGAATGATCTTGCCGGCGCATTTTATTCAAAAACATTGGATCAAATTCTTGCCTCAATTCCATCAATTTTGGAAGAATTTGAAGCAGGAATAAAGGTAACATTTTTTTTTAAAATTACTACATTATTCATGTACCTACAATTGGGATATAGGATTTGCCTGATCATCTACATGCGTAAGTGTGTCATTGAGCCAATATATAGGTTTTTTTTTCTGTCTTTCTATTAGTTTCTCTCTTTAAGTTCAAAATTTATATGAATTCTTGACTAATTTTCTTGTTCTTCAGAAATTATATGACCAAGGAGGTAGAAACTTTTGGATGCATAACACAGGACCTCTTGGATGCTTGCCACAGAATATTGCTAAATTTGGAATTGACCCGTCGAAGTTAGATGAACTTGGATGTGTCAGCTCACACAATCAAGCTGCTAAACTGTTCAATTTGCAGCTTCATGCTCTTTCTAAAAAGTTGCAAGGCCAATATTCTGATGTTAATGTGACATACATTGATATCTTCACCATAAAGTCCAACCTCATTTCAAATTACTCCAAAAATGGTCAGTATGTATCTCATTACTAATCTCTCCACCTTTTTTTTTCCTACAAATTTTATTTGATCAAAGAACCTACAAGGTCGAGTATGGTATTAAACCTAAAAGGTACTTCATACCTATCTTACATGGAATCTTTTAGTACATCTTGTAATCATTTTTTGAGAAAATAATATTTATAGCATCCCTTAAAACATGTAATAACAAAAATAATACTATTTAAGTCAACAAATATATTCTTACTATAAAGAAAAATTTCAACCCAAAATTTTTGCATTTAGCATCATCCAATTATACATTAAGTTGAAATCTAACCAATTAGATCTGTTCAATGTGGCCAATGAGATCCCGTTTAATGTTATTTGATATTGTTTTTATTGTTATAAGATTTAAGAATATTATTTTGTATAATTCTTAATTTCTTTTGGATGTGTATATGGTGTTAGACAAACCCGTTTAATTTTTTTTTTATTTTTTAATAAAATTTCACCTTGGTGTATCCAAATATCCACGGATGGTACTTCAATAAAAATGAAAATTACAAGTAACATAGCTTTCTAGACAATCATATATGATATCATCTTTGATAAGGTATGGATAAAATGTGCAGGATTCGAACAACCAATTATGGCTTGTTGTGGATATGGAGGTCCTCCACTAAACTATGATAGTAGAATATCATGTGGGCAAACGAAGAACTTGAACGGAACGTCGGTTACAGCCAAATCATGCAATGATAGCTCAGAGTATGTAAGTTGGGATGGAATTCATTACACAGAAAAAGCAAATCAGTACGTGTCCTCACAAATACTCACCGGAAAGTACTCTGATCCTCCTTTCTTAGATAAAATGCCTTTCCGAGTGAAGCTCAAGCTTTATTAATAATGACTAAACTATGTTTATTTTCACTTCATTATAATGAAAATAAAATAAAAAGAATGAAAATCAACATAGCTCACATGGAAGTTTTAATATAAAGACGGTTGCATCAGGAAAAGACCAATAGTCACCAGTGACTCGAGTATTGCAAGGACTTTGATCATCTTTCAATTTCATGGGTAGTCAGTGCATGGTAAAAATAAGAGAAAATAAAGGTACGCTAGGGTCTTATTATGTTCTATAAGAACCCATAATGTCACAATTTACGGACAGTGACATATGCTTCTATGTGTGACATACTTGCTCCTAAAAATGTGAGATTTTCTCTAAAATTTGTGTGCTCAAACCAGCGTGGCAGCCTCACTACTGTTGTGAGATAAACGAAAGTGTCCCTACTATAGAATTCAAATAATATAAAATATGTGATAATTTTTTATATGTTATGAGATAAATACAAACACTAAGTAATTCAATATAATATGACACAATTTATTTTAACTGTTTTGTTAAAGAGTTTAAATATCATGATAAGATAATTTAAAATTTATTTCTTAAATTAATATTTTTAATACTATATTGTTTATTAAATTTGACACAAACATCCTATCTAAATCAATTATACAAGTCATTTTTAATTAAAATAATATTTTTATATTTTTTTTGAGTAAGAGATATGATAACTCGACTTTGAGATAATCTGAATTTGAAATGATACTAATGGGTTGACTTAATACATGCATTTATACAATAAGTTTCCACAATTGATTCAATTTATCATCCTTGATATAAACTAACTATTAAATAAAACTTGTAACTTAAAATTTATAAAAATAAAAATAACATTTTAATAATAATAAATGTGATTTCATTATTAGAATTTAATTTAAATAAGTTTGATATGAAATATTTGAGATGAAGTTTTTCATTATAATAAAGATATATTAATTTGACATAAAAAAATATTATTTTCTATTAGGAGTTTAGTGCTTTCATTTCCCAAATTTGTTTCCCTCTTTGTTGTAATAGTTGGTGAAAGAAAACTTCTTGTATTTAAAAATCTAATAATCCCAAATGGTCTAAAAGCAACAAAACATGAAAACATGAGGGATTGACAGGAAAAAAAAGGATAAAAAAAGAAAGAAAGTTGATTTGCTGTCCGGATGAGATTTTTTTTCCAGCTGTCCTTCTGTATTTACTACTTAGTAATATATATATGAAAAAGGAGAAGAAAGGTGCAAAAAATAAAAAAAATACCGGGAAGAACATTAAATAAAGATGATGATTTGTACACTTGTAATTTAATAGAAAATAAGAATAAATAATTTTATCAATGTTATTTGTGCTAAAAATAGAGACTTTATGAATGTTCTCTTTGGTATAATTCTTTACGGCTTGTTTTGATGACAAGGTAGATAAATGCCTTGGTTTTGATGGTGTCTTGGTAGGGAAGATTTATAATAGGAGTTATATTAGTTCAATAAATATTTAATTTTGGAGAAGTGATATTAATACAAATACAGTAGCTCATAAACTAGTTGGATTAGCATCTAATGTAAGAGTGGACATGATTTTTCAATTTTTTGTTTTTAATTTTTTAATGAGTCTTTGACATAAGTAACATCAGCTAGCGATACATCTTTGATTTTAACTATTAATTTAAATGTTATCAAAATTAAATACAAAAATTGATATGAAACCAAAGAAAGAGCTCATTTTCTTGAGCTCATTAATTCGAGTCTTCTTGACTTTGTTTTTTAAATATTGATTAAACATCACACAGCTTGAGTCTTAGATATAAGTAACATCACCCAACCAAGTGAGCTACGTTAATTTGTATGTATATCAGTTAAACAGTCTAATCCATCTTTTTTTTTTTTTTATAAATCAAATTCAAGTGACATAAATAATAAATTGAATTGTATTGTTTTGATACAATCTAGATTTCCAATTCTATTCGATTTAATAATTTATTTATAAACCCCGAATTTAATGTTTGTTTTTAGGATTGAGATATTTTCCCGAGTATTTGAAATATTATTTTTAATGATATATCTCGATTTAATTCTATAAATAATGTGTTTTAATGAGATTGATAAGTTTTATTATATAAAATAAGTTATCAAATGTTATTATTTTCTTCTTTCTCTTCCATCTTCCATAATTAATAATTATTAGCTTTTTTTTAAAGTGGTATTCTTTTTCGTATTTTATGTTTGAACAATGAAAATTAATAAAAATATATAATTAGATTTATGGTCGTTGGTATCTCAAATTTTTAGTTTTTTAAATCAAATAATACTATGTGTAGTTTAAGTTTATATTTGAAATAAATAAAAAGAGTGTTATGACCAAATTACAAATACCTCCAAATTTACAGTCCTTAAATACGAGTCATTATTAATTCTAACAAAAGTTAGAATCATTCAACTACTTATTTTTTATTCATGCGAGTGGGTTTAAATACAAGAAAACTTAACAAACTTGAGAGATATTGTATAACTAACATGTAACCTTAAACTCGACTTCCATAGTTAACACTTAACATGGTCAAAGATGTATATATGTTGTCCTCACCCACTAAACGGTAAGGATGGTTCTTATAACATGATTTTGAGATTCAAGTCTCAACTATTATTCGTAATTTGTCCTTTTAGTAATAATGTTTATATATATATATATATATTAATTCAAATAACAAACACATATTTTCAAGTGAGTTTTTAAATAGCTAGCATCATAACCTTACGAACTGAATTATTAGGACATGATATATAGTGTCTTATATATCATTAAATCTAGAAAATTACTAATCGATAAATACCCTTGACAGAAATTTGAGAAAACAATAACTATAAAATAATAACTTTTATATCAACTTTATGTATTTTTATTATTAAAAAAGTTAAAAACTTACAAAAAAAATCATCTTTAAAACTTATAACATAAAAAATAACAACTTAATAATATTGAATGACGTTTAATTAGATAACTTTCAAGATTGAATGAATCTAAATAACTATAGTTTAATTTAAATGATATTCAAAGTAAAATATTGTTATAGATTTTTTTTAATAGTTAAAAGTTATCAAATAAACATAATGAATACTATTTTTGTGATCGCAAGTTTTAATGATTATTCTTTTTTCTTAAAAAAAAATTTAACATATCATCTCTATTATTTAAACATATTTAATATTAAACACAGTCTAATTAAACACTATTTAATATTTTTAACATGATATTTTTTTCATTATAAGTTTTGATGATTATGTTTTTTTTTTCAAGAAATTTTAGTTACTTTAAACAGTTTTTCAGTTTATTAAGCATGAGATCTTTTCATCTCCACTATCTTTTACTAGAAGATAGTTTTAGTCCCTTAATTATATACATTAAATAATTAAAAAAGAAGAAGACAAAACTCCTACCAAACAGATCCATGAGATTCAAAGAAGAAAAATGAGATATATATTGGGGCCACATTATATTTTTTATATGCCATATCTGATTATAACAAGATCTAGTTAGGAAAGCACACCAAATGTTTGTAGAATTGTGCAAGAAGAGTGGAAAGCATGTTTGCTAATATGATGTTGAAGGCATAAGACCATCAACGCACGTCTTCCTATATGAAGATATCGTTCCTTATTTTATTTTAAAATTCCTCAAGATATTCATACTTTCTATTTGGATTTGATTCTCAGAGTTCTAACTATCTGTTAAAAGTTATCTGAGCCGCCAACTAGTAGTTGAAGCCAAGCCAAATTCTATCACGAGTTGTCTCGTCTTCAATGTTTGAATCTTCATTTGCACCAATTAGAGCTTGCCAGCTCTACAATCAAGATAATATTATCATTTTCATACCATATTATTAGAGCTTTCCAGTTCTACGTAATATTGTCGTTTTCATACCACTTATATAGCCTAGAAATCAACCCAAGTGATCTAAATCAAAATATTTTATTGGTATTGTATGATGAAAGTGTTTGTTATGTCATGTATGTGATCAAATTCTTAGACTTTATTTATTTTGTATTAAATCATGATATTATTATAATTTAAATTGTTATATAATAATAATTTTGTTCAATAATTAATAATAATTATAATTAATAATATAGATAAAATAGATATTTTTTATATTTTTATTGTATCAATATCATTACATTAAATTATTTATGAGATTTTTTTAAAAAATAAAAATAAGATCATTAAAATTTAAGCATATTTAATACATTTGGCTTATAATCTATATAAAATATTAAAATTTGGTCTTAAACTTTCTAATTCTATGATTTAGTTCTTAATATTTCTAAATTTGATAAATTAGTGCAAATTTTTAATTTATATTAAACTGATTTAATGAAATTATATTTAACAATAATATAATGGAAATGTTATTGATCAAATTATAATCTTTGTTTGAGCATAAAGTTTGATATTTAACGCGATCCTTGACAGCTCAATCCATGATGTACGTGGTAATGACTAGAATATTAATTTTACAAAAATCCTTGTTAGTCTAGATAATTTTAAAGCATTGAAGGATCGAATATTTACTCGATCTCTTAACATGATCAAACGTAAGTCAATTTATACATGTATTATTATATTTTTTGATACGTTAGACGTGTACACTTATGTGATTGATATTTATGGATGTAATGTTATATATATATATATATATATTAAATCAATACAATTATATTTTATTTTCTAACTTTTCTTCGATTTTTCTTTAAAATTGAATCATTCCTAACATTTGTCATAGTAGTTTAGGAACTAATTTATGATTTTTAAAATAGTTTGGGTATAAATGAATTAAAAAATCAATTTTTTTTCATAATTTATTATTAAATATTATTTTTATTGTTTTAAATTTTTCTTTAAAATCGAATCATTCCTAACATTTGTCATAGTTTAGGGACTTAACTCATGATTTTTAAAATAGTTCGGGGATAAATGAATTAAAAATCAATTTTTTTCGTAATTAATTATTATTTTTATTATTTTAAATTTTAATGATGTATATTTACAATGATGTAAAATCTCGCAAATGTGATATGTGGTGACATTTGGCTGACTGCTGTAAATGAAGGCTATGTTGTTTGTAGAGAATTCAAAATGTGAACTACCTACTACCACCTGTAAGTCTTATCCCAAATGAGTTTATTATAAAATTCAAGAAACGACATAGAACCAAATTTTTTTTAAGCGACTTAGAACCATTGATGACTTATATTATATACGAAGAAAGCATATACTCAATCAGCTTCGAACTCTCGAGGTCCAAAACTCCAAACTGCTTGTTCAATATAATATTGTCTATTCCCACTTATCCCAGATCTTTAAATCCACAACTTTGGATGTGAAGATTCAGTTGCAGAAGCAAGCAAAGATTGAGTCTAATGGAAACAACACTAGCTGAGTTACCAATCAAAGAGTCAACCTTATTTCTCAGTACAAGCACAATTGTTTCACTTACCATTTTCTTCACTCTCCTTTGTGCCTGCATCGTTATTGGTCATCTTCTTGAAGAAAATCGATGGGCTAATGAATCTATTACTGCCCTCCTTTTGGTGCGTATAGTTTTCTATCATGTCATTGTTTTTGATAGATAGTTATTTTAATCAGATTTGGAAGATCTTGGTATTGGTTTTCTCATGAATATTATTTTGTGGGTTATAGGGCTTTTGTGCAGGAATAGTAGTGCTAATAGTGAGTAAGTTTCAGAGCTCACATATACTGGTCTTCAGTGAGGACTTGTTCTTCCTCTATTTACTTCCTCCTATCATATTCAATGCTGGGTATGAATTATCTTACTCTTTTTTTTTTGTAGTGTTAAAGAGTTTATCTGAATTATGATAACTTACTGGTTTCTTAAATATGAAATCTATTCTGGAATGGGGATTTCAAATTTCAATCTCAACTCTGAGTTGAAATTTTAGCTATTAAAGTTTCTTGAATCACTGGAATTTGGAATTGCGATCTTGAAACTTGTAAGATGGATCTCTTTGTTGAAAGTAATATTTGGTTTGTTGGCAAAATCAAAGTATACTGTTCCAATTTTTGATTTATAGATTCTTTTTCTCTAAATCAATTTTGAATTTGGGTTCAGTTTCCAGGTCAAGAAAAAGCAATTCTTCAAGAATTTCACAATAATTTTGATGTTTGGAGTGCTTGGTACGGTGATTTCATTCTGCATTGTATCTCTAGGTAAGATTTCCTAACTCTCATTAATTGGGTTCTGTATTACAGTACCACATGACTTGTATATAAGCTTTGTATTGCCAGTATACCTAAATCTCTTTTTTAAAACAAAGTTTAATCAATTTCTGTTCTTTCTGGAAATTGTTTAGGTGCCTTCCTGTTTTTTGAGAAGATTGGTATCTCAAGTTTGAACATTCAAGATTACCTAGGTGACTAACTTGAATATCTGAATAAACTCTTTCTGTCCCCCTCCCTTTTTCTGACTGCTTCTGTTTCTGCATATCCAGCTGTTGGTGCAATAATGTCTGCAACTGACTCGGTCTGTACACTACAGGTAATCTTCTATATGTATTCCAAGTATAAGGGTTTGTTTGTTCATGCTTTGGAGACTAGTAAAAGTTATTCTGACAGGAAAAAAAATGATCATGGACCAAACAAACAAAAAAATTGACAGTACTGCTTTCAGCGGTGCTTCCTAACTGAATCATAAATATTGTGCTTTCTTAAAGTGCTTTATTCTGAAACAACTTTTGATTGGAACCATTTTTAAATGAAGAACAAACGAACACAAGTAAATCATAAACAACATCGACAAACATTGATGCCTGATATATTTCTCTTCTCTTTTCTAATGTTAAAGGTTCTCAGTCAAGATGACACACCCTTTCTTTACAGTGTCGTATTCGGAGAGGGAGTAGTCAATGATGCCACCTCTATTGTGCTTTTTAATGCAGTACAATCATTAGACTTCAGCAACATTGGTGCTGTTACTGCCTTGAACTTGTTCGGGACGTTTCTTTACCTCTTCTTCACCAGTACCGCTCTTGGTGTTGCGGTAATTTTACTTTCTTTGTCACTCAGTTATCTTGGTGAATTTGCTAATAGCGTTGAGACCTCAGTAGAGAGAAAGTAAGTCAACACTCAACAGTGAGGAACAGCTTTGATCTGTATCGTTAGTCATAAAGCTGAAAGATTGCAACTTACGCTTCTACCTCCAAGTCTTGGTTTCCTTAGTTTCATGTTTACAAAAATAATTTGAGCTTATATTTAACTCTTATAAATATTTTCCATTATACCGCCTTTTCTCCTTAAATCCTTCTCCCAAGATATGGGGAGGGTTTGGCTCTGTTTATTTCCTCAACCTTGGTGCTGTTTACCTGTCTATTGGTTTTGAGTTGATAAATATATTTTAGGTTCTTCACTTTGGGCAAATAGAATGAAATATGTCCTTTTCTGTTTTGCAAATCAGTCACAAGATGACTCTGGTGCTTACCTACCATCCTACTAAAGATCAATTAACTCTTCTTCTTTCTCCACAGTATGTTCATTTATTTTCTAACTTGCAATACTAAAATGTTTTTATGTTTCAGATGGGTCTTTTGAGCGCATATATCATTAAAACTCTTTACATTGGAAGGTATGATTGGGTGCTCAAAGGTTTTTTCTAGATTCTGATATTGCTATCTAAAAACATTACATAAAGTTAACTAGGTAACTTATAAAAGTATATTGATATGGATAAACCTAAATATTTTGCATGCATGTTTGATTCAAATGGAGTATTTAGCTAATGAATGCTAACTAGGGGTGACCAACGGATAGCTTGTTTTTAGTCAATCCGAATCTGATTCAATGATGTAATCAATCCGAACCAATCTAACTCCGAACAGATTCGAATTTTTTTGGATCTAATAGGGACATATTGATATTGAAATTTATTTATGAATTATTGTCATATGTAAAACACAACATATACAAATTTAAAATTTTAATTTATATTTTTGTAATAAGTATTATTATTTATAGTTACAACTAAAAAAATTAAAAGAATAAAAAATATTTTTGTACAATTATTAAATTATTATAAATATTTATATTTCTTTTTTAAGTTAAAATAATAATATAATATAATTATGGTATGCATAATATTTAAATATAATATAATATAAAATAAATATATACATTTATTTATAATTTAATAGTAATTCGGTCTGGATCGGATATAACCGATTATAAAATCTGTCGATCCGAATCCAAACAGATTGTATAATTTTCAATTTGAATCTGATTTGACTATAAAATTTATCAATCCAATCGATCTGAATTTGACGGATTGGATTGAATTTTTCAGTTTAAATAGATTGATTGGATTATTTACACGACCTTAATGGTAATCATGATATAATTTCAAGTTTTATACATGAATGAATGCTTAAATCTGATAAATTAACCCTAAAATTGTTCCTTTTGACTAACAGGCATTCAACAGACCGTGAAGTTGCACTAATGATGCTTATGGCTTATTTATCATACATGTTGGCTGAGGTACATGAGACAAATATGATATCCAATTAATTATTTAACCTCCATTTTCGTTCCGTTTTTTTTCTTTGTCTCTCTTTTTCCATCTTTAACCTCCTCCTTCTAGCAATAGTGAAAATTATAATTATAAATTTATTTCTTGAACTTTGAAGGCTAATTTAGTCACTTCTGGTACTATTAAAAGATAGATTTGATCTTAATAACACACACAGAGAAAACTGATATCAGAAACATGATGTTAGAGTGCTACTCTGCTAGTATAAACATTATTCATATTGGATTCAAATTTCCCTGTACAGTCATACCATGAAGTTGAAAGAACTATTTAAAACTGAAAATGCATTTGTTATGGGATTTCAAAAATCACAATTTCGTCTTTTTTGTGGCAGCTTTTAAATCTGAGTGGAATTTTGACTGTTTTCTTTTGCGGCATAGTCATGTCACATTACACATGGCACAATGTCACAGAAAGCTCAAGGGTAACAACCAAGTAAGACCAACCAATTTCTGTTTTAAATGTTGAAGATACATTGATATTGTACCATAAAATCCCTTCTTGACATGACTAAAGACTCTCGAAGAAAACAGTTCGAGTTGCTTTGGAAATATAACTTATGATTATTATGAAAAATAATGGTTCGAACTGAAAGTTCCTTACCTTTACATTTTTTCGGATGATTTCAGGCATGCATTTGCAACAATTTCATTCATTGCAGAAACCTTTATATTCCTTTACGTTGGTATGGATGCATTGGACATTGATAAATGGAAAAGCAGCAACACAAGGTAGTCTTACTACTCACATTTTAAAGTTAGTATTTTGCCTTTATTAAATAGAAAGAATCATGTTATCATCTAACACTTTTCTTACAAGGTGATGAAAAGGAAAACTAATTGATGACTGCTTTATGAATGTTCTTCTATGAATAACTAATGCGAATAAATTATTGTTATTGTTATTGTTCTTTTCATTGACATGAAAACAAGTATGTAAGTATGTATTATTCTAAACGTTTTATTTTATCTTTCCTGTGAAAATGATACTACAATTCAAAGGTTCCAATGCCTGACTTGTATGATGTTCTTAATTTCAGTCTAGGGACTTCCCTTGCTGTCAGCTCAACGTTGTTTACGTTACTCATGATTGGAAGGGCAGCATTCATCTTCCCACTTGCAAATATTAGAAATCTAGTGACGAAAAGAGAGAGTACTAAAATTGAGCTCCGACAACAGGTAATAATTAAAGAACCTTCAAATCAATTTCTTATCAATTAATACTCTCCAAAATTTACTAATTTCTTCATTTCAAATCTTAGTTCATAATGTGGTGGGCAGGGCTTATGAGAGGTGCAGTAACTATTGCTTTGTCTTACAACAATGTAAGTTGTTATTTTAGCCCTATATATATATAGATTATGATTATTTGTCTTTCTGATACATATACTGATTTGTACATCCAAAAATACCAGTTTGCAGAAGCCAAGGAGACATCAACACAAGATAGTGCATTAATGATCACCTCCACCATTGTTGTTGTCTTGTTTTCCACTGTGGTATGTCTGCTTACACTTCTGAAACTTTTTCTTGTTAAAAATTTCCTTTCAATGTCTAGCAGTTTCTCAATTTTCTTTTTAACCTCGCTGCAAACCAATAAATAATAAAACATTCCTTTCTTGTTTAGACCAAGACCTTTATATAGAAGTGATTAACATAGAGTTTGGACCCATTTATAGTAGTTGATGCTTGACTGTGTTTATGTATTACTTTTGAAATTGTGACATTATTGAATATCTACACCTTCTTTCTCTCCCTTTTCATCTCGAAACAGGTGTTTGGTTCCATAACAAAGCCACTTATAGAAGCTGTGCTATTAAGACATGCAAAACCAAACATTTCAGATGTAACTGATATACCTAGTCTAGAGGATTTAAGGCTACCATTTATTGAAAATGGTGGTCCAAGCGAAGAGAGTGACAATCGGCCAGCTCCAAAGCGAAATAGCTTAAGGTTGCTAATTAGGCATCCCACTAGAACTGTCCACTATTGGTGGAGGAAACTTGACGACAAGTTTATGAGACCAGTTTTCGGTGGACGGGGTTTTGTTCCTTACGTTCCTGGTTCACCAACCGGAGCAGCAGATGAGAATACTTGAACTGAACCATATCCTTTGTGTTGTCCATTATTTGTTTTTTTCCCTTCAATATATATATAATAGTAGCTGCTTGTAAAGCAGGTTGATGCTGCTATTGGAATACTGCAGGAAGCTTTTGTTTCATTGATTGCTTAAATTTAGAAAGAGAAAATGGCCATATTTTAAGATAACTTTGATGATCAACTAGTTTCTATTTTTAGGATTTTTGTTTTTTTATTTATTATCTTTTTGTTTTTGGTTTTTTGTGTGTGTGTGTGTGTGGTACCAATTCAATCATTGTAATGTGATACCTCTTAAGTAGTTGTTTTGAAGTTTTACTTGATGGTGATATGAGAGTTGAGAGTTAAAACTCTCAATGTAATCTATACTCGTCTTTATGCAATTAGAAACTTCTATTCTGGACAAAAATGAAAAGGCCACAGTTTCATTTAATACATCATTGCAAATTAATTACAATTATCTATTATCCTTTTCCACAATTTGTCTAAGAGCATTATATTTTGACATGATCAAATCCAGCTGTATTATCATATACAAATACAATTTGAAAAGAAGTCACTTCTATCAACACTCTCAATCATATCCTCATTTTCATTTGCAACATCTAAATCTTACTTCTTTATGCTACATTCAATTGCTTTTGAAATTTTGTATTACGTGGATTTATATATAATTAAGTAGAGTGGTTTATCCGTACTTAATTCTCGACAAATAAAATTTCAAGTATAATATTTATAAAATTATAAATAAATTATATGTATAAAATATAATTATGTTGTAACTGAATTTTAAATTTTAACCTTTTAACACTTAATAATTTATATATATTTTATTAATAAGATGAAGATTTTTTATAATTAAAAATAATTAGAAGATTTTTTTATAATTAAAAATAATTAGTAAATTGAGAAGTATATAATATTATTTTTTATAATAATATAATATCTTATTTAAATATAAATCTTAAATTTATCATTTTTTACATCATTTTTATGAGTTATTTATGGGTGATGTTATTACCATAATTATTTATTTAATGCCATAATAATTTTAAAAAATTGATATTTTCAACTATAACATTATTACTGTATCAAATTATCTATTTTTAGAAATATTTATTTCTAAAATAAAAACTTTACTCTAGCTGTCCCATAAATAAAATAAGTTTGTTATGGGTGAGGCATTAACAAAATAAGTTTGTTATAATATCACTATAATTCTTTATTCGACAAATATAATTGCGCTTCCATTTGACAAATGAAGTAAATTTTTGGTAAATAATTTTTGAGGTAATTAAATTTTGTCTATTGGAAAAAAATTGTTCTATGTTATATAAAATATTTAGATTTCTCTATAGGAAAGTATCAAAATCCTTATTTCATGTAAATGTTATGTTTTGTGATTAAGTTCTACTACTTTAATAGAACGTGAATTAATTAGTATTAATTATTTTAGGTAACAACTAATTAACTAATGCTTTAAAATTTAATCATAAAAATAAATTAAGAATTTTGATATTTTAATAAGGAAAAAAATTCAAATAACGTATCTAAAATAGACTAAAATTTGAGTATATTTATCCTAAAATTTATCTAAATGAAGTGAACTTACTAGGATTCAGTCATTTTTTAGACTATTAATCACATTTTTAATTACTTAGGATAAAAAATACTTAATTACAAAATTATGAAAAAAAATGTTTTATATATCATTCCAAAAAAAATTACTTAATTATTGAAAAGTAAAAATTATGCCATTTAACTTTTATATATAATTTTCGTTTCCTTTTTACATGTCCGGGTAACTTTATTTGGATTGAATGGATACATAGTTACATTCATTATATGGAGTCAATTTCATTAGGTTAAGAAGTCTATATGTTAATTTTTTGTTGTATTTTGGAAAAAAGCCAATAAGGATTTTTTTTTTTGAGTAACATAAATATGTATAGATGCAATCAATAATTTTAAAAATATATTATTATTATACATATAAAATAAATTAAATAAAAATATTTATATAAAACAATCAATATATGAATTCTTTACGGCATATTATTCATAAACATGACCAGTAAAAACTCTATCTATATCAAACACTTCTATTTATCATAAAATATTATAAAATAATAATTAATATCACAAAAATCTATTAATTAAAATGGGTATACTTATCCTTCCCTTAATATGATTATATTTTTTCTTGTTAAATTGTTGTAAATAGATTTATTCCGAGGGAAGAAGTACACGTCCAAATAAGGCCCAGTTTTACGGCCCAAATACACGTCATTGCTCATAGAGCTGCAGTGTAGCTTTAATTCCTCCTTAAACCCTTGCGAAAACAAAACCTTTCACAATCGTAGTGTTCAAGTTCATGATCTAATAACATCAGAAGTGAAATTACAGTTGAGATTTGCGATTACGTATGGCTTTCCGAAAGTTACAGAACATTCGTGCGCTGTATCAGACGACTCAGATACGAGAATATCCCCACCTGTGAGTATAATGCGATTTATCCTCTGTTTGGGTTCTGAGAAAATGAAGGAAATTAAATGGATGTCTCTAGTGAATTTCATTAGTTTTTCATTGCTGAATGATGACGGAATTCTTATTTGTGCATTGGCTTAGTTGTCATCGGTTATTTAGTGGAATTCATAATTTTCTCTGGTTTCCACTTTTGTCGAGTACGGAAAAAGAGAGTCAATTTTCTATTCCTTGTTAGTTTTTATTGTTTGTGAATTTGTACTGGTTTCTAGTCTAAATTATATTATTGAACAAGGTGTTGATTTAAGTTTCAGGCTTGGAAGTTCCATGTACTATTCAAGTGGCATTTCAAATGGTAATTTCTTTTCAGGGTATTAGATAATTTGATCTGCAATGTTACATTTCTGAATTAGAATACATGTGTATCAGCTATTCGCATAATTTCTTGTGTGATCAGTTCCCAAGCTTAATTGCTGGAAAATGCCCTCGCACTTGTATAACGGCCACAATGCTCTTCCTTGGACTCGGGGAAACTCAATGATGCTCCGTTCTGCAATGGTAAATGATAAAAATTAATAATGGATATGAACTGAGATTTATGATTACATCTTTGACTGCAACTAGTTCAACTGCTCATTTATGTTGAAAGACAAATCATACTTGGATATGGTGTTACATTCTAATTCATGGAGCATCTTTGCCTTCTGTCAGGTTGCAGAGTTGGCAGTCTTCTCAAATGGTACTAGGTCGGCAACCACTCAAGTGAAAGTCCCTGCACAAGCAAGACAAGTGGTATTTCATTTTCTCTTAATTTTTCATTTCTTACTTTCTGCTCCAGCTTGAGTGGGTAGTGTCTTCTAATTAATACATTTCCACAGTGATTTGGTGAAATAACGTTTATCTGGTTAATGTGGTGGTTCATCGAAGGATTATCGATCATATCTCAAATTTATATGAGAAGTACTTGATAGTTAATTGACTTGGGTACTGGACCAAGTGAGATGATATGATATGATGAAATTTTGGTGCTAGTATCAGCCAAATCAATAGCTTTAACGCATGCTTGTCCAAAAAGAAAATAGCTTTAGCACATGCTCGTACGAAAAGAAAATAGCTTTGACAAATGCATACTGTCTTATACCTGCAGGGAACCCAGTTAGCAAGTTTGAGCCCCGGATTCGTCTATGAACCTTATGCTCCTCGTGAACGGATATCATTCTGGAAGAGGTTGGTTACTGTTGGCACCTTTCCCCCACTTAATGAAGTTTATAATGTTTTATATGCATGTCTTCTTACATTACCTTCACATGAATGATGTATCAGATGGTTCACAAGAGGTGGTTGGAGAAGGACAAAGGAGGATATAATTATAGAGGTAATGCTCTTGGTTTCTGCTTATCCATCATCCTGAATCCTGATTGGTGTTGTTCCATCATTTTTATGAGCTGTAGTTGTTTCTCATTCAAGAATTAGTTCTTTCAGTGTCCTTAATTCTTCTTGTTTTTCTTCTCTCTCAAAGTTGCATGTAACTAGCCATTCGATTCCCTTTCAATTGATTCAAAGCTTGCACTATGATTTTTTGGTGATAGAGAATTAAGGATTATGCAGGCATTAGTAAAGTTTAATATTAACTGAGTAGGTTTACCAATTGCAGCTTAAAAGTGCATATGCCGTCTCTAAATTAAGAAAATCAGGATATTCAAAGCAGAAATTCTACAAAGAGGCTGTCGATTTATACAGAGAGGTATATATTTTAAGCTTTTCATCAGGTTGTATGTGTATTATTCTCTTGCATAAATTTTATTTTGGGCTTAATCAAATTTTTGTGTGCAAAACATAATTCCCATTTTCCTTATTATATGATTTTAATGGTTAATGGTTCATTTAGACTTTAGCAATCACAACCTGAACCTAATCGCAATATCCTTAGAAAATATGAACACATAATAAAAATGAAGGAGCTTATTGTCATATATTTAGCGAAGAATCAAAATAGTTTTACAGCTTTCCACCATTCATCTACTCATTCATAACATTGTACATGATGGACCTTAATTGAGGACACATTAATTTGGGGAAGAAGGTTATGACCATTATATGGTAAAGTGGGGAATGCCTAAACCCTTTGTCTCTTTAGAGTAATCTCAAGGATTTTGATTTCATTCCTTTTATATTTTTGTACTCAGTTTTCCATGTTTCTTTTCTGTCCAGTACTCATTTTTGCCATTCTTTTCCAGATTAACACTCTAATAGCAAATGGTGACAAAAATTCATTAAGGAAGGCGGTCACGGAGAACATGTACTCAGTATGCTTCACTTTATTTTACCCTCTATTTGGCTGCTTTTCTGAAATCTTAATCATCATGTCATCTGTTGCAACAGTTCAGATTTTAGTAATTAGCATGTTCTGATTCATCATTTTTTTTTCCTTGTTTCCAGGTGCTAAAGAATGAAATTAAACACAGAGAATCCTTATGGAGTAATGTTTACTGGGAATTAATTGAGCCAGTTGTTAAGATTCGAACACTCCGAGCACGACTGGCAAGTTTATCTCTTTGTTATATTGTTAACCTTGCTGCTTTTATTGCTGATACTATCTTTTGAAAAGTCAAAACCTTTGCAATTTCAAATTGTGTTTAATTGAAACAAGTCAAATAGACCAAACTAGAATTGCATTTTATTTATCATGAACCTATGGCATCTGTTGATTTTTTGTCCTTCTATATGACAGATTGGTGTTGACAGAAATAATCTCAATAAAGTTTTCATACAGCTTACACTTGATTTTCTTACGAAGCAGGTACATCATCAATAGTTTCTGTTTCTTTCTCTCTTCCTTGCCCCCTCTTTCATCCTCTTATTTTGTAGTCCTATTCTCTGACTCAGTCCCGCACATAGTTAATGAACCTCAGTATCTAGCCACAACTAGGTACATGTATGAATAGCCTTATCTGTATTAGAACCTTGATTGATTAGCATTTTAAATTACATTTTCTATTAGAGTAAGGTTTCTAAGATAGTTGGACTGCAATGACCAATGAAGTTCAAAGCCTTACTGCACAAGATGTTTATTCTTGTTAGTAGAAACACTTGACAATTGTTGTATGCATATTTCATATATCTGATCCTGTAAGTGTTCCTAGAGACCTAGAGATATTTGTGGTTTATGCATGTATACAGATTGAATTTTGAAGACATTGAATGTGGGAATTTTTTTTCCTAAAACATGTTGGATGCTAGATAATAATGCATCATTCTTTTTATTTAAAAGATTAAACTATAAAACGATGGATATCTCAGAGGAGTACATCCCAATTCACTTGTTTATCCTTTCTACCTCTTTTGTCCCTGTATATCTTCCTTTGTTTTCGTTTTTATGTTATTTTTGTTTGTTTATGTATAAATTTTCCTTGATAGGCTGTCCAGAATGTTCTGTAGCTGCTTCCTTAAATTTATTTTCCTAAGTCTTGTTTCCTTGCCCTCATTTTCACTAAAATTCCTCAACTTATGTTTATTTTTGTAGAAATTTGAAGCATATGATTCAAAAGGTAATGTAGTAGCTGGAGATAAATCTAAAGAGGTATGGTGCATTGATATTTTACCTTCTTTTTAACCACTGGCAAATACATTTCTCATGGAGTGTACTTACTTTATTTTCATCCTCAATGAAGAAATCTTAAAGGAAATAAGAGTATCACTTGAGTTAAGACTTGCAAAACTTCATGATGATGTTTAACCGAAGCCCCTAATTAAGAACCACCTTTGATGGATTCCAATAACTTAATGAAATGAGTTAATTCATCGACCTTATTAAAATACTTGTCATGGTTGCTAGGTTCTCGTCCGTGATATCTGGGTATTTGAGAAGTCCCTCTTTCACACTGGAGCTTACTGGCGTCTTTGTGGACGGATTGTGGTTTAATCCTTGACTAAAGTTCTATTATGCTGGTGAACAAATGTTGTTCCGATTATCGTACCATTGTGTCTAGGTTGTAGTTTCTTTTGGGCTTCCATTCCCTACTTTATTTAAGAAAATAGAAAGGAAGAGTGCTGGAACTGATTCTTACGGCTAATAGGAAAATCGCGAAGTCACTAATGAAATTCCCCAAATGACGAAATTCAAGTGTGATTCTCGAGTCAGATTCTTTCACACCTGATGAAATAGCTGCTTCTTCTGTCCACCAATTGCATACAATATGAATGAATGTGTTGCTAAGAGCTTTAGAATTTTGATCATTGCCAGTGAAAGGAACATAGGAATATAATGACTACTTTTTCATCTACAAAATATCATTATGTTCTTCCTTTATAGCTCTTAACTAACTTGCATTTCGTAATGGACCCTGTAATTACCTGAATCGTGCAAGATTATTGCCTATTTCATTGATAACTATAATGTTAATGGAATGGGAGCTATAACATTAACACAAGCATGTAGTGTACCAAAAAAAAAAATCTGTGAAATTCTAACCAAGACTTGATAAGTTTTGAAGTTACTTTCTAAAGTCGTGAAGAACCTTTTTAAAGTACTAAGCCTTTCAAAGTAATATTCTCGTTTCTCCTTGCAGTTGCATAGCCATATATGATGTTTACTTTAATTACAAAACAAAAATCTATAAAAGGATTAAAAAAAAATGAGAAACTCCTATCACATGTCATTAACCAGAGGCTCAACAACTTAATAATCGTGAAAACCCTAGCAATTCACAAGCCCTCAAACCAGTCCTTTTGGACCGTTCAATGAATGAAAGATTTTTGGATATAATATGGCATTGATACATAGTAAAACATATTTTATCGCCCATATCATGCTGTGTATAAGATTGCTTCAATAATCAGTTTTAACCCTCCAATTCCTATATCTTAATCTGATACTATGCCTAACAAGGGTGGCAGTTTTTTTAACAATAAAAATAATACTAATATCCAATTTATATATTTTTACTGTTAAAAAATATTTGGTATATTATTTCATATTAAATATCATTCTAATTAAATTACAATTATTTAAATTTATTTAATATTAAATGTTATTTAATAGTATATCAATATTATTAGGATAAAATTTTTGTTTTTATTTTTTTTATTTTTGTGTGTGTAATACTAAGACTTTGTAGTTTACTAGTGAAGGTAAGTTGCTTCCATACCAAATGATATAACTTAGAGTATACCAATATGCACATTTCCCTTTTAAAAATCCCTTCTTTCTAACGCATGAAAAGTTTCTTTACTAAAAATATATACATTATTATTAAAATATAGTTTTATAATGATACCCCATTTCTGTAAAGGATACACACAAATATAATTTTATTTCATAAAAAGTAAAAATAAAATAAAATACAGTAAACTATGAAGGATAAAATACTCATTTCCTTATCTATATAAAAAATCTTTAAATTTATTATAAATTTTCACCCACTCTTATATATACACAATCTATATGATTCAACTTATAAAAATTATTTAAAAAATAAATCAGCTCACAATTTTTCAAAATATTTTTATCACAAGTCATGATAGAAATGGTATGATTGTAAAAATATTTATAAATTTATATATTCTTAACATTCTTATTTTATTAAATTATTAAATTTATCTTTTATTCAACACACTTAACAAATATTTTTTTTATGATTTTTTTTTTTTTTTAAATTTTCATGTTTTGAAGAAATACTCTTAACACATTTATCCTAAAATAAATACATTTTATGCCGCTGAATCACTTACATGGACACAGTCCACTCATCGGGCTCTCACTTTACACTTATGTCTGATTCCTTCTGTTCCCATCTCATCGTCCCTCAATTCCCTTCCAAATCACTATCAAAATCATCGAACACTTTATTCACATTCAGTCCCACCGATAAAATCTCTAACTTTCCGACGCAACCCCAAAAACCCATCAGAATTATGTCTCAAACATCACAAGTATTACCTCTCAAGTGTGGAAAAGTTGAAGATGTGGAGATCCAAGAGGGATCTATTAGTAAACCCCTATTGGATTTTCACGGGATTGATGAAGAACTGGTTCAGAAGATGGTCTATGATGCTCTGGTTTGGAGCTCCCTTCATGGATTTGTTGTGGGCGAAAGGTCAATTCAGGTCAGGGATCCTGACCTCTAGAAAAGCAAACTGCAAGATTGATTGAAACTTGAAATGTGTTTATCCACGGCCGGAAGGAGAAAAAAATATTAATTTCTGAGCTGTGATTTCGTTTTTGGTATTGTTTGTTAACTGTTAGAAATAACTTCTTCCAAGAGCTTAAGTTATTAGTAGCCAACATTTTGCTTTTATATATCTATCACTCTCCTACAAGTATTGACTCTTTACATGTAGGTCAAACACTTATTATTCATCAATTGGGATTAGTGTGGGATTAGTGTGCCTTGAACATAAGAACTCCAACAGTAGTATTATGTTAAAAGTGGTTGATAAATCAATTCTCTACCTTTGTGGGTTAATTATATCTTTATATATTTATTAATTACATATATCTTGATCAAGATAGGAATTTTTGTCTGTCCTTTGTATGGTATTCTTCTTTTACGTTTTAGGTGCAATAATAGCAAATTGCAATATGTACATTATGTTTGTAGCTGGAGGAACCCAATAACTAGAACTTTGTACTTTGAGTCTAATTTTGGGTTCTTAGAGTACAGAGATCAGGAAAAGTTCCAGGTGTTGGCATGGTACATGCCCCATTTTCTTTGTTGCCGATGCCATTCCCAAAAAGTCACTTCAGCCAAGCATGCGAGTTAGCACCCATTTTTAATGAGCTCTTTGATCGAGTGAGTTTAGATGCAAAATTTCTGCAGGAATCTCTTTCGAGGTACCTTCCCCTCTACTCTCTCTCTGTTGCATCCATTTTGATACACATTTCTTTAAATTGATGTTTCTACGTAAATCTCTTTATTTTTTCTTCAGCAAAGTCAAGCCTAATCTAACCTAACCTATTGGAATTTGAGGAAGGGGAATTCTTAAGTAACTACTCATACCCCTTCATATGAAGGGGCGCTGGACAAATAACAAGCTTTCGCCTCTACTGAGGCTTGAACCCAAAATCCTTTGGATGTGAGCACTCCCTTTACTGCCTCGGCTGAGGGGTTGGGGGCGCTAGATAACTCTTTATATTGATGTGTTCATAAGCATTTGATTTTAACCATGCAAATAAATCTGTCCACTCAGTGTGACTGAGTTGCTTAAGAAGTGGAGCTTCCTGCGAGACAATGTGTGGAAGATTGATATAATTGCAATATGAGCATTCTTAAGTCATAACTACTGTTTTTCAATGTTATGAGTTTTTGAACCCCTATGGTTCCATTCTTAACATCATTTATTTTTCTAACCTATTGGTAGCTTCAGCACATACAATTATTTCTGGGTTAATATATGAATTTCATAATAGTTATTAGCAGTTTATAAAATACTTACTCTCCTCCATTAACCGCTGGAGCTAGTTCCTTCTAGACTTTACTTAATGAAAAATGTTTTATTCAAGTTTATACATTGTGTAAATATTGGAAGCATTTGAGCATTCATGCTGTCAAGTACTTAACATTGCAGAACAAAACTGGCGGATGACTTTACATCTCGACTTCTAGATATTCATGCTAAGATGCTCGAAATTAATAAGAAAGAGGTAAGTATATCGTGATGGACATTTTCTCTCAAGTTAATATATGATTGGTCTTTATAGTGTGAGCATGAAATTGCTGGGCACCTAATTGAGTCTCCAGATTCATGGTGATAAGTGATAAACTTAAGTATGTAATTTTCTTCTTATCTGATTTAGTTTGCTTTCACTGTTATTATTTCTAGTTTAGGCTGTATAAAAGTCAGAGGCTCTACTCAACTTAACTTTTGATTATTGAACCTCGTGTGGTCTTAAGAGTGTTTTCTCTTCTAATCACTTGTACAGGAAATACGTTTGGGTTTACATCGCTCAGATTACATGCTTGATGAAGAGACCAAATTGCTACTCCAAATAGAGATGAATACAATAGCATCTTCATTTCCTGGCCTCAATTGTCTTGTCAGTGAGCTTCATAGGTGGGTAATGCTTGACAAACACTCAGCCATCAAAATTTATGGCAACTTTCAGGTTATACTGGTAATTATAATGCTTCATTTTAAATTGAGCCATTATTTGACTGCCTATCCCGATCATGGTCTTAAAATGCTCCAATACATGATAATGTTTCGGTTAATTTTTTAGGGATCAGACATCTCAGACAAATTACCACCCTATATACTTTTATTCTTTCCAAAGGGTAGGGTGCAGTTTGAATTATCCAATTACAATCACAGTTCTCGTGCTATTTATATTTTTGTAGGCAATAGGCAGTTCTATCTGTTTACTGCCATCTAGGATGAAATTTTTTATTGTAGCTTGCTGGCTGTTGAGCATCACTTTTTATTTTCAGGAATTTACTTGATAACTATGGAGAAGTTCTTTGTTTGGATTCCTCAAAGGTTCCTGGAAATGCTTCTGTAGTTAAATTTGCAGAGGCATTGGCTAAAGCTTGGGTTGAACATAATAACCCTAGGTTAGATTTGAGAAAACAATTATTCGTTTCTCTTTTACTGTGAAACTTACTGTAGTGTTTCTATAGATAATTAACTTTATGAATTCTTCTGCAGGTCTGTGGTTATGTTTGTGGTTCAGGCAGAAGAACGTAACATGTATGACCAACACTGGCTCTCATATGTGTTAAGAGAAAAATATCCTTTCGGAATTTTGAATTCTGTTGTGAACTGGCAGTATTAGGTATGTCAAATGTGGTAGAGATAAAACATTTATTCTTTAAAAGACTATTTTCTACAAATACTTCAATTTGGGAAATTTTTTATATGCCCTTGTCAAGACTTGCATTCCATAACCTTTTAACACACATAATATTGTAAGTATTCGAAAAACTTTAGCTCAAATTGATGCAGAAGGAGAACTTGAAGCAGATGGAACACTTCTTTTGTATGTAGACTTCACCATGGAACATACTTCTCTTTGATGTTTATTTTTGTTATACCATGTCATCTTTTCACTCCATTCTTAAACAAGTTTTGTATTCATAGGGGTGGACAAGCAATTGCAGTCATATATTTTAGGGCCGGATATACACCCAGAGACTATCCTTCTGAATCAGTAAGCATTTTCACATTGTCACCCAGTCATTTTCCTTGTAGCGGCTAGCTTGCTTGTAGTTGCAAGACTGTGGATTGAATGAACGAAAAATGTTTCACTTATACGAAATTTTGTCTAAATGGATTTTAGTACTTTGTCATTCATTTTCAATTTTGTAGGAATGGAGGGCTAGGCTACTTATGGAGCAGTCATCTGCCATTAAGTGTCCATCAATATCATATCATCTTGTTGGCACCAAAAAGATTCAACAAGAACTTGCAAAACCCAATGTGCTAGAGAGGTATGACTTGATTTCTGCTCTTTGTAAGTCATTGTCCAAAGGAGTTGTGAAATTTTGTGCTTAGTTCTTGTGCATCCTGTAGGAAATCAATCTAGGCGTATGATTGGTTCCTAAGCAGCCTCTGATTTTCAGGAGGTAGTTTCCTGATTTTCAAGGTGTAATCAGCTCCTGATTTTCAGGATGCAGTTTCCTAATTTTCAGGGTGATTTCCAGCTTTAATTTCTAGCTTTATTTCCCACGTTGTATTAGTGTATTCTAGTTGTATTTTAGTGTATTACAACTGTGTATTTTAGTTATAACATTAGAATATATATATGATCTGTATCAGAGAATTAAACAGAAGAAAGAGAATAAAAATAATACAACTTTAATAGAGCTTGTTTTGTGTGGGAAGGCCTTTAGGCCTTGTGGCATTTTTCAACACTAATTTACAACATCTGTTGATTTTATTACCAACCTGAAATTCAATTTACAACGTGGTATCAGAGCATTAGGTTCAGAAACTGCTGCTCTTAGCCTACTCTTATACTCCTCATCAATGACCTTCCTTTCTTGCCATTAATCTAAACTAATGGCTTTACTATTCTGGTTTCTGTAGCTCTAAAAGTCCTTGCCAAGTTCCACATAGCTCTAATACAAGGGGAAATTGGTTTAAAAGTAGAGTGTCTCAAATCAAAATTTTGTCCAACTATTTCTCTATTTAAATTTGGCTCTGCTTCAACTATTGGTACATCAGTTTCTTCTCCTCTCTGGAATAACCTGTTGATTTTTCATCTGTGGAGCTGAATCCTTGTTGGATATCTTTGCATTGGAATCCATCAAAGGCAAGATATTCAACTGCAAGCTCCTCTCAGTTTCAATGGCCATTCTCCGAGCGGCAGGAAATTCAACTTTAAGGCTCCACTCAGATTTAGTGGTTAAATTTATTTTAATCATTCCAATCTTCAGGCTACTTAGCAACAGGATCTGTAATCATTTTTGGGATGTCATCATATACCAAACTTAGATCCATAAACCTTCAGGATCTAGTTTGAGTGAGAGTGTTGAATGTTAACAATTTCACCATCTTTCTCATCATCCCAATCTTCAGGCTACTTAGCAACAGGATCTGTAATCCTTTTTGGGATGTCATCATATACCAAGCTTAGATCCATAAACCTTCGGGATCCAGCTTGAATGGGAGTGTTGAATGTTAACCCTTAATTCAAGGAGAAAATTGAAGCCAAGATGATCTCCCTCAACTATGTTCCATCTAGACAACAAGTAGCAGATATCTTAACCAAAGCTTTGTTTCTGAGAGTTAAGTGTAGCACTTGGTTTGGAAAACATATATCGCTTAGCTTGAGGGGGAGTGTAGGAAATCAATCTAGGCGTATGATTGGTTCCTAAGCAGCCTCTGATTTTCAAGAGTTTGTTTCCTGATTTTCAGGGTGTAATCAGCCCCTGATTTTCAGGATGTAGTTTCCTGATTTTCAGGGTGACTTTCAGCTTTATTTCCCACTTTGTATTAGTGTATCTCAGCTGTATTTTAATGTATTACAACTGTGTATTTTAGTTATAACATTTGTATCAGAGAATTAAACAGAAGAAAGAGAATAAAAATAATACAATTTTAAGAGAACTTGTTTTGTATGGGAAGGTCTTTAGGCCTTGACATTTTTCAACACCAATTTACAACATCTGTTGATTTTATTACCAACCTGAAATTCAATTTACAACACATCGTATCGAACAGTTTGTTGTATGATAGATAGAAATATAAGCTAAAGTTGATTATTTTTCAAGTGAAATATTACTCTTGGAGCTATATCAATAAATTACTCTTATTTTAGTGGCCGAGAGTGTTTCTGCTTCCTCTTTTAGATGGAACTGTGTGGAGTTCCAGATAAAGAGTAGAATAGAGAAAGAAAGATCAACCTATGGCCTGACAATTGTTTGAAGGACTAGAATGAATAAAGAGAATGATGTTTCCTTCTTGTAACATCATCAAGAACCATGCGCCTCATCTCTTGTGACCTTCCTATTTTCCCTCCAAAGAGCTTGCAAAAAAACTAATTATATTCCTTGTGATAGCAGGTTTGTTGATAAGAAAGAGGATATTGTCAAATTGCGAAAATGCTTTGCCGGATTGTGGAGTTTGGATGATTCAGATATTGTCAGCAAAGCCATTGAAAAACCAGAGTTATTTGTTATGAAGCCCCAAAGAGAAGGCGGAGGTTCCATATTTTCTGCACTATCACTTTTCTTCTCTCTTTTTTTAAGACATATTTTGCTAATATATCTGCAGACCGCAAAAAGTATTAAACTTAAATGATGTGTTATTACACTGCAGGGAACAATACATATGGCAATGAAGTAAAGGAAACCCTTTTAAGACTGCGGAAACAAGGGATGAAAGAAAATGCTGCCTACATCCTCATGCAGCGTATATTCCCAGCAGTTTCTCCGACATTGTTGATGCGAGATGGCATTTGTCACAAGGAAGATGCCTTATCAGAGCTTGGGATATTTAGTACTTACTTAAGGTATATTCTCCGTAATTTGAATTTATTGATTAGTACACGAAAAATGTTCCTTCTCCCTGTTTTGTTATATTATTATTTTGGAAATGTCACTTGGCTAGCTTCCCCCCCCGTCCCATTTCCGTTGTCCGGCATTTAACTTCAAATTAAGACAGCCTACAGGCCTTTCTGATCCATTTAGGAAATTAACACTTCCTATTAACTCTTTAACCTAAGGTGGAAAAGTGAAAATGGAATTGAGGTTTTGAGATCCATTTGACATTCATTGACTGTATTTTGCAGGAATGGAGAGAGAGTTATAATGAATGAACAATGTGGTTACCTAATGCGAACGAAGATATCTTCATCCGATGAAGGTGGGGTTGCTGCTGGATTTGCGGTATTAGATAGTGTTTATTTAACCTGAAATAATCAGGCTTTATTTAACGCAGAAATTGAAGGTACAAAAGCATCTCGTTTGTAATATAATATATACACATGAAGGTTTTTTAGTACAAGATCCGATAAATTATTGAGACAAGTTCCGGTTAAAGAAAATAAATATTTTGAATGATTTATATTTCACGGTGTACCACTGATGAAAAGGATCACCACATATGGTTGTGCCATGTGACTTCTGTTCATCTCAAGTTATATATGTACAACTGGCCAACAAAGAACGCAAAAGCAAGGTTTTCCTTGGGTAAGCAAGCATCTTTGCTTAACAGTTAGTCATAAAATGTTTCACTGATTACATGTAAGAAATTTTTATTAGTTTCCACATTTTAAAGCTACATTGTGATAAATTTACCTTAAAAACTAATATATAGTAGTATTCAAACATAATGGTTCTATTTTTCTTAGCCAAGTAGCTAACTTCTGAAATAATTTTACATATTATCCTTGTTGGCCGTGATTCTCGAGGATCGTAGTTTATGTGTTAACCATTTCGTTTCAGTTTGTAATTTTTCTAATTAAATTATCAATTTTTATACTTTTCAAAAATAATTGAAAATTACTTAACCAAATTTTAATTTTAATTTTTTAAAAGTAGAAATTGGAATAATCTGTTTTCTAAATGACTAAACTTGGTTCAAAAATAACACATTATGAACAAATCTTCAAAATTAGACGTCAGTATAAACATATGTCCATTTGGAATACTGTTTATAATTTTAAATTTTTTTCATATAAAATAAATGCGTTTAAATCACCATATATAACCAAGAGAAAAGTTCATATGTGCATGATATATACAAACATATAAAAACAATATGAGTATGTGTTTATATTTTTCTTATATATGAATACATAGTTATCGCTTACAAACATACATACAAGACCCTGCGTTATCATGTGACTGAGTCGCAGCTTTTAATTTGCGAGGACAACTTCAAAACCAAATATTAGCAATACTGCTCCTTTTGCTATTAGTAAGTTACAACGACGAAGAACATCGTACATGAATTTTGTCATATTTTGTTACTTTATCACACTGTAGTGTACTATCTGAGTGAGCTAGGTCTAAAATTAAATACCATGAAGCTAATGTAGTTTTTTTTCTTTCCCCGCTAAGAATCAAGCTAATGTAGTTGAATAAAGAATGAATTTTTACTTGCATACACACGAAGAGTCGTTTGGTCTAACTAATGTCATCAGTTTGGTTACTTTTGCCATCATCTTCTGAACTATCATCCGAATCAGCTAAACCGCCAAAGAAGGCATCAAAATACCATGGACAGTTATCCCAATCACCTTTTGTGGCATAGGCTCTCCATTTTTGCTCAGCTATCATATCAGGGGAGAGACCCCATTCTTGTAGCTCTTCCTCCGAGTGATGGACAGCTAAACTATACTCGCCACCACGTCCTAATTGCATTACTCGAAACTCACAGTTTCCAAGATTGTTTAAAACCTCAAATTGTTCAACTGTCCACTTGAACCATTTCATCAAAAATACACGTGATGCTAATCCATGTGATATGATTATGAGATTGAGGTCTTGAGCTTGGTGATGGTGAAACCTGTTCATGTCTATGTCCCTCCACAGAGATTCCATAAAACCTGATAATCACAATTTATTTGTCACTATTTTCATTTGAATTCAACGAGACTAGAAACCAAAAACTTTTGATCAAATTCAACTAATTTGGCAATCAAATACATGAACTTCTAGCTGCAGCATTCTCCCAAAGAATAATCTATGGATATGCATGTTCAATTTGAGATCTAAATACATTTTAAAGTACATCTCATATTTCAATTTTTAAGATAGTACTCGCTTAACAGATCAGATGGACACTAAAAACTAATGAAATACAGGCTATGCATATATCTGATAATGTTTTGACAAATATAAAAAATAAATTGGCATTACCAAAGTTGACATATACTAGTGTCTTGTTAGAATTACTTTTAAGTTGAGACCTCTAAAACACGGATATTGTCTAGACATTGTCGACAATGTTGAAGATATTTTCATCCTTGCTCTTAACGTGGAACAAAGTCTAAGCATTTCATGAAACAAATTTATTTGAGAACTAAAGAAGAAAGCAAGAGTTACATGATTCGTGCTTTCGATAAAAAAATACAACATATGAGAGTTAACAAGTTACACACAACTATGCATATGCCCAAAATAAAATGAGAAATAGTTACCCTAGAATGTTGTAACTTGTTTGATCTTATGATCAAATTGTCCTAAATGCTAGGAGTGTGCAAAAATTATAGAACTAAAATCAAACCAAAACAACCTAATTTTGTTGGTTTTAAAGGATTAATAAGTTGGTTTGGTTTTAAATTTTGAAGAACCGATCAAGTATGAATATGTTCGGTTTTCATTTGTTTAAAAATTGATTTTTAATTTTATTACACTTAATATATTTTTTTCCTCTTTTATTTATTTATTTTTAGATTGTTCATCTTTCCTTTAATTTAAAAATTAACAATCTTAACATATAATTATAATCATCTCTTTTTTCTTTTAGTCATATATATATAGTTGGTTTGGTTTTAAATTTTGAAAAACTGATCAAGTATGAATTGGTTAGGTTTTCAATTGTTTGAAATTGAATTTTAATTTTATTATATTTAATATATATATATAAAGCTTAAATTTTATAATACAAATTATAAAATTAAAAATTTGTAAAATCAAATTTATTTTTAAGAAATAAAATTTATATCCACAATATATAAAGAAAAATAAAATTCTTAAAAACCAATACAACCAACCAAAATTTTTTGATTCGATTTGGATTGATTTTATATATTTAATTGGTTTGGTTTGGTTTCAATTTTTTAAGAACTGATAGATTGGGTTCGATCTAAATTTAGTTTAAAACCGAAACAATCAAACTTTACACACCCCTATCAAATGCCATCAGAAGCTTTGAATTTATTCACCAGTTATGTTGTGCTCTCACACAAAGGAACGCACTAAAGTAACAAGAAAATAATTTATAAAATTCTTAGCAATTTCCAACATATTATCCAATTTACAATATGAACCTATCATTTCTTCAATTTTCAAACACCCATTGCAGCAAAATGAAAAACCCAAATAACCAATCCAACAGAAAATACAGAAACCATAACAAAATCAACAAAAACACCATAATTCAGAAACCAGCAAATAAAAAACAACGAACCCAGAAGAAAAAGAAACATACTTGATACCCGATCATAAACATCAGCAGCAGACTCGCCTTCAGGAAATCGATAGAAGAATCTCCCAAACTTCTCTCTAGTCTCCTTGATCACCTTCATCCTCTCCGCAACCTGAAAGTTCCCAAAGTCTTGTTCACGTACCCGACACTCCTCCCTCACACCAATGACCCGTTTCTTCGAGAAAGATCGACCAATCTCCCTCAGCGTAGAGCGCGTGCGTTCGTAGGGAGACACATAGAAATAGACACGCCAGTCAGTGGAGTCAGGGCTGTTATCGGAGACTACTTGTCGGAGGAGGGTTCCGGCGAGTCGAGCCTGCGAAAGGCCTTCTTGGGTTAACGGGATTTTGTTGTCTGGTGTTGTGGAGTAGGCCTTGTTGTCTAGATTGCCTTGGGACTCGCCATGGCGGACCAATATTATTCGTTTTGGTAGAAACGCCTTGTTATGTGAATACATTTTCAATTTCAGTTCTTCTCTTTAGATTTCTCTCCAAGAAATTAAATAATCAATTTACGGCTCTTTGACTAACAAAATAAACTGGGATTTGTACAAACAATTAGAGGATGTGTTTTGCCTTTATGGGTTCTAAATATCTCCTTTATTTATAGGCTTTTATTTCTCGTATTTCCTTTCAAAATAAAAAAAAAATCTTTAATTTGTTTGGTTATTAAGAAAGTAAAATTAAAATACTAGAAATTTAAAAAAATAAGATTTAGTATAACTCTTTAAACTCAAGTTGAAATTTTAACTCTGTAATATTTTTTTTAATTAATAAGAAAAAATTAGTATCATTTTTTATAAAATTAAAGGAATGGAAATTATATGGAACCTAGGTGTTTTTTGGTCAATATTTTGTTTAGCTATAAAGTGGTGTAAATTGAATTAAAGGGCCTTCCTTTATCTTATGGTGTACTCTTTTACATTTATAAGAACGCTGGACGATGGGAAAAGCATATTTGATATTTCGTTGCTGAGTGAAATTGTCCTAAATGACAAGCTGTTATTCTGTTACAGATAATGGTTTGTACCAGCCATCAAAAGCGACTTAAAAACAAAACAAAACAAAACAAACAAACTAAGAATGCAATAACTGGGGAGGCTTACAATTAAAATAAAATAAACTTTTAATAAATTCTAGGCGTTTATATTTTGAAAAAATTATGTATATATCTTAAATTTTTGTTACATAAATATATATTTTCATAATAAAGTTAAAATCATATATAAAATTTTAAAAATTTGATAATAAAATTATATGATTTAAAAATTTAATGAATAAATAATAAATTTTAAAGGTTTAAAATTTTATAAATTTATATACAAGTTTAGTTAAAATTTTATAACCAATACTTCACATCTCCTACGTGGAAGAAAAACCTCATCTCTTTTATGGCTTTTGACCGGAATAAAAAACGAACTAGTGTATCAATTTTCCGGGTGTGTTCTAGAAAGAAAAATTCCCGACGGGTAAACAACGCGCAGAATATACTTAACTTTTTCGCCGATGCAAATATTTGAATGATTAAAATAATAACAATAATAATAATAATTGAATGGGAATTTTTATTTTATTTTTTACGGGGTTAGGCTTGAGATCATACAACCCTTTTGATCCATCCTCAAAACCTCATTTTCTCATAGTTTTTTTTAATATATTTTCTTATACCTTCAATTATTTTAATTGAAAATAATAAGTAAAAAAAGTAACAAAACAAATAATATAGTTACATATATTATTTTTTTGAGATTATAAATTATGATTAAAAATATTTTAAAAGTTTAAAAATATAAAAAATTTAAAACTTATAATAAAAAATAATAATATATTAGTAATATTAAATGAGATATAATTAAATGATGTATAATATTAAACAGATTTAAATATTATAAATTAATTTAAATAATACCTAATAAAATAACTTTTAAAATAAATGTTTTAGATTTTTTTTCATAATAATAAATAATGAGGGTCAATTTATGACTCTTAAATATCTGACGTGGCGATCAGATATCAGCCACGTTGGTTGATTGGATAACAGGTAGATGAGTCGATGTTGGTAGATTTATTTTGATTTTAATTATAAAATAATGAAGGTCAATGGGGAAGTTTCGACGATACAGATGGCCAACTGGCTACTTGAGATCTAACTATTTGAGATGCGTTTTATTATTATTTTATTATAAAACGAATTAATAGCTTGTTATGTCACACGTTTGCTTCTCTTCAGGATATATATCCGAAACTGTAATTTTCAAATACAATATTGTTAGTAGGAGACAATTTTAAAAATAATAAAATATTTAAAAACATAAAATATAATAATCAAATTTAAGTAATTTTTTTCATTATACCGTGCATTATATTAAAAATTATAATTATCTTATATTAATTTTAATTATATTTAAATAATTAATAATTTTTCAACTATTTAATTATGGTTATTATTTAATTTTATTTAAAATATATTTAATTTAAAAAAATTAAATATTAATATAATTTTTATTCTATTATATTATTTAAATTATTAATATTATTTTTTTATTTTTAACTAATTAGTAAGTATTTTTAAATAAAATAAAATTTAATTATTTTAATTATTATGTGTTTTATTATTAAGAGATAAATATCACCAAAGCTCAATATTTATTATAAAAATATATTTAAATATTATATTTATTTTTTTGTAATAATTTAATTTTATTGTTATTGAAAATATAAATTTTTTATTTTTTATTTTTTGTCTGTATTAAATATATATTATTTTAACTTAAATAAATTGTAATAAAAAATATAAAAAGTAATTATTTATTTTTATCTAATCACTTTTTCGTAACTATAAAATTAAACTATAATAAAAATTAAATATATGATTTAAATATTGTTTTTAAATATCTCTGCTTTTGTCCTTTCATTTATTAATTAAAAGTGAATTTTATTTATTTAATTATATATATGATAATATTAATATATATTTAATTTTAATTAATTATATTTTTGGTACCGTAATATTTATTGTTATATAATTTATCTGTTATGATTATTTAAAAAAAAGTTTTCAATTTTTCTTTATCGTGTTTCTTAATAGCTAGCGACTTAGTGAGTTGGCTCTCGGCTGTTTATCTAATGATTTGAATAAACTGCATGGGCGGCTGGAGCCATGAGGTGGCTGCCTTTGACGGGCCTCAATTTTTTTTAATAATTATTTTATATTTTTTTAAAAATAAATATGTTATTAAAATAAAACGTTAATCAATATTATTTTAAAAAAAATATCACAAAATCTCTTAAATTAAATTATTTATATCATTTAATTTATTATTATAAAAATTAATAAATTATATTATTTTAAAAACTTTTCTTTTAAAATATTATTATTGCTCTATAAAGTGAAAATGATATATTGATAATTAATATAAAAAAATTATAAAATATTTATTTTAATATTTTATTAATTTTTGGTATTTTTTTAAATTTAAATAAATTTATATTTGAATAATTTTTGAAATAATTTCATAATAAATATCATTTTGATCTTTGTTAAATACTAATATTTTAATCACGTTTTAATAACTTGATATAAAATAATATTATTTTAATAAAAATTATTTAAATAATATAATTTTTTATTAATTAATAACTTTTTCATAACTAACAAATTAAATTATATAATTTTTAATATAAGAAACTAAACAATATAAACGAATTAATTTAAAAAAACATTTATGATATTTTACTTGTTTAATAGGAAAAAAGTTATTTAAATCGCAAGGTTTATACCATTAATATCATTTAGTATCATTATTATAAAACATACTTTTAAGTCGTTTTATTTTTAAAAAACTACTCATTTATAAATAATTTGATTTTTTAAAAATATTTTATTATTAAAATTATAAAATGTATATCACATAATAAAAATGTGAGATTAATTAAAAGTAATAAAGACACTACAATAACAAATATTTATTTTTAAAAAAGAAACAAATTGCATCAAAAGAGAGCAAACTACTTTATATTTATGTATATCCTATTCAATTCTCGATTGAAAATCTAAAACTAAAAAACACTTTCTTAACTTACGACATAAATTAATTTAATTTACAAAGATACTTATGAAAATCAAGATAGATAATATCATTATCTTGTTATTAATCATTTCATTTATATTACCTTCTACCCATTTGATTTTCTTATTATCTAGCACTATAATTTATCATGTACCTAGCTAGCCCTTCTTTGACATCATTCCCCTTGAATATCTTAATCTTGTGAGTTCCTGTCGATTAGTTAGTCTCTTGCGTTTTCTTCTTTTCTTTCTTTTACAGTCTTGTTAGATTAGGAATGATCAAGTCTTTTAAACTATGAAAGGCAGCTGAAGAAGTCAAGCTTATGAAGCAGTCACAAAGAATAGGATGTATTCATTGGAACAAGAGACCTTTATCTCCTCGAGTCAAGCAAATTATCTTGCTTTTAGAAAAAAACATATTAATAGCTTATATTCCATAAAAAGGTTATAATTTTGATATGAGTTTAAGTTGGATTAAAGTGATCTTTACGGTGAAAAAATATATGCTAATCATGTTTTGTGTGAAATTTTTGAACTAAATCATACTTATAGATGTTTTAGTCTGAAATTTGTTATTCTTGAATTTTAAATGTATAACGTATTTTGTAATTATTTTTGAAATAATAATTTTATAAATTTTTACTCGATTAAAAATATAATGAAAATTTCAAATATTTTGGTAATAAATATTATCCTTAAAAGCATAAATGATCAATATATTTAATATAATTTTACTTTTAACTTCATCATTAAAAAAATATATGTTTGTTTTTGTAAAACGTTAAAAAACATATATTTATTTATATTGTAAGAAAAATGAATATATGTTTTTTTTACTAAGAAGATTAAAAATGAAATTTGATGTATAAAAATGATTATGTTATATAATTTAACCTAAATATTATTGATAGTATTTAATGTTATTATTATTATTTATATTAAACGTGGATAAATAATAAAGCTAATTCAGATTTTTTTTAAATGTGTTCAAATAATAAAGTTAATTCAAATTTCTTGGTTAGTTTATTAAAAACCATTTAGAAAAGAGATTAACGAGGGAAAGGAAAAATTCATACAATATAATAAAATTGATTGAAAGAAAAAATAAGAAAAAAATGATTGAAGATGAAAGGAACTTCTTTAAATAATCTATATACCTTTAAAATAATGTTTTTACTATATTAATATTGTATCATAAAGTTAAATTATCATTCAACTACAAAACTTTTAATATTATAAAATATGAATCGTACTCTTAATTTTTTTATTTAAGGTAAAACACTCTTATTTTTTAAATCAATTGAGTTTTAATATTATTCTTTTATTTTATCAAATATCATATAGAAAAAAAAATATAAAAGAGAGAAAAAAGAGTTATCATAAGTTGGTGCACCATTGAAAAAGCAACGGCTCTTTTCTCTCTTTTTTCAATCTTCTAAATAATTTATTTTGTTATTTATTCAATAGGATTTTGTTTTACAGAAAATCTCTCCCTCCAGTTGAATAATATTTATTATCTCATTGCTTTCATAGGTTTTAATAAAATATACATTTTTTTATTTTTTTTCTTAGATATTAATTTAGTGTGATTTTTTTCATTTAGATAATAATATATAATGGCTTATTTTACATTTATACTCTTTTTGGTTGTAATCATTAAAAATCTATATCTTCATCTATATAAACCGTGCTTAAGATTTTAAAGGTTACAATATGATATCAAAATGTGTATCATTATGAAAAATAACCAAAATATCAATTAAAATAATAAAAAACTCAATTCTAAAACTTTAAAATAAAGATAAAAGTTTAATTTTTTTTCTATATATTAATAAATATCTTTAGTTTTAGTTTATCAAATTTAATTGTTAATGATATATTTAGATATATGAGTTTTGATTTAGATTGTATCTCATATCTTATTAATGAAATTTTATTTTATTTTTCTAAAAAATAATAATCTCCACTTTCTATTAATTAATTATGATTATTTTATTAGAAAAAATAACATTTAAACAAATGCTTTTGTTTTTAAAATAATTACACTACCCATCCACCTATAATTAAAATTTGAATCTCATACTTTTTACATAAACTAATGTGCTTGGTTTAAAAATTTATGTTGTCTATAGAAAACAAAATATCATCAAATTATTGTATTTATTTCGTTCCTATTATCGAACTATTTTTTATCACATTTATACCATTTAATTCATAAAAAATCAATTTATATCATTTTGTTAGTGTATATTTAACGACATCATATCTCACAGTACAAATTGTTATTTAAAATCTATCATTTAATATCTAAATTATTATAAATTTACCACTAACACGTGACATTGTTAGAAATAAGATAATGAACATTAGATGTTCACACCTCACAAATAGGTGAGTGGTGTATCTGCTATGCCCTAAGAACGACTTAAGAAACAAGTTTCATTTTAACAAGATAAAATAGCAAGAAAATGATGTTACCCTCATATTTCGTAAGCCTTCGATATTTAAAAATATTTTTTCCCCAAAAGTTCAAACTTATTTAAAAGATAGATTTAAAAATTCATTTATATTATTTAACATTTAATACAATAATACTAAAACTTCCTTACCATGTACATTTGTGAAGCCAATTCCTTTGCTTTTGGTACCAAAAATGGTGAATAAGAAGCTAGAAAGAATCCCAACTGTCAACGGTAGTTAAACCACTATTGAAAATTAGTGTCCCCTCTGATGGCCAATAGCACCTTTGCACATCAAAACTACTAAAATAAAATACCAAGAACATAACTAATGATCCAAAAGCTTGAATAAAATCTTTCAACTTAATTCTCATTATTTCCAATTTAGTTTTGATTTTTTATTATTCATTAGGATCATCAAATTTAAACACACAAACCCCTTTAAATGTAGCCATAACATAGTATATCCCAATAATAGAATCAATTAGGTACTTATTGATAACTTGGCATCTTCCATCATTCGATAGAGTAGGTGTAACGGCTTAAAAAATCAAAGTTGTGCCTGTTGGTAAATGGTTTGCTAAGCTGATAGCATTTTTCAACACTACCTTGTGCTTGAATGGAATTAATGGATTTTGTTGTGTATATGTCGATTTTGATGGACTTCTTGGCTGCGAAGATTCGATTTGGTTTGAAAGTCGTGGTAGTGGTGAGGAATTTATGTGAAGCTGAATTGGTTCAACCCTGAAGTGTAACAAGCCTGCAAAAGTTGGTGAAGAATTTGATGGGTTTTGAAACAAAAGTTATGCAAATAGACTTTGTAAAGAATGGTTTTGAAGTGGTGTTGGTGGAATTGGTTGAAATAAAGGAGATTCAACTATTTAGGGTGGTTTGGTTCATTAGCTGATGGTTAGAGTCTTCGTTTTGAGATGGAGTTAATTGTGATGAGTTTGTTTGTATTTATGGTCGAGATTATGGATAATATTACAATATTTATTTTACCATAATTAGTGTATTAGTTGTGTATATATTATTACTTAAAATAGATAAATAAAGTATTGTATATTTAGTAATAAATATTGTATATTCTTACCTAAAATATATAAACATAATATTATATATTTAGGTAATAGAATATTGTATATATTCTTACCTAAAATAGATTGTATAATAATTCATATTTAATGAAAAAGATCCTCAAGAAGAGGTCATTCAGTAATTTATTAAAAATTGTCATGGTATGAAGCCTACCTTTTGAATTCATAACTGAATCTTCAATTTTCTTCCAGTTTTGTTTCAATTTTTTGAATTTTTGCTCATGTTTCTGATTTTGGGTTGATAAATTTCTTATCAATAATTTCATTTTTAGATTCTAGGTTGATCAACTTGTGGTTGATAACTTTACATTAAGATTTCTTTTTTTGGGAAGAATGTCTACAACGACCTTAACTATCAAATTTACAGGAAAGAATTATGTGGCATGAGAATTCCAATTCAAAATGCTTATGAAAGGAAAAGAGTTTTAGGGTCACATTGGCGGGTCTTTTCCTACAGCTGGAGATAGTAAGGAACTTAGCCAATGGGAGGCAAAGGATGCTCGAATTATCTTGGATTTTAGGATCTATTGAAGTTCATATGGTGAACACTTTATTCTCTTTTGGTATGGCTAAAGAGATGTAGGATTATCTAAAACACATATATCATCAAGATAATACTACGAGACGATTTCAACTAGAACTCGAGATTAGTACCTTTAGCCAAGGTAATCTCTCCCTTGAGTAGTATTATTCTAGATTTCTTAATCTATGGTGTGAATATTCTGGTATTATCTACACGAAGGTACCTAAATAGGCCTTACCCAACCTTCAAGCAATTCATGAAGATAGTAGATGTGATCAGTTTTTGATAAAATTGAGACCATAATTTGAAGTTGCTAGAGCTGGATTGCTGAATAGAGATACGATTCCTTCTTTGGATGTATTTCTTGGTGAATTTTTGCGTAAGGAATAGAGAATGGCTACACAAGCTGTTATAAGTGCGTCCAAGAAAACATTTGAAGTTATCAATGTTGTTTATGCCACTTAAGGGAGGAATCGAGGAAATGGACAAATGTAGTGCTATAGTTGCAAGGAGTTTTGACATATTGCTCGCAATTGTGGCAAGAAATTCTGCAATTACTGTAAGCAAAATGGACACATTATCAAGGAATGTCCCACACGTCTAGAAAATCGACGAGTACAAGCTTTTCAAGCTTCTATTCCATCTCTTAACATTATTGGTCCTACATCTACAACTGCTAACACAACTTAGTATGTCATTACTCCAAAAATGGTTCAATAGATGATTATCTCAACATTTTTTGCCCTTGGACTTTACGGCCATGGTAAGACTGTTTCTCCTCCTTGATTTGTTAATTCTAGAGCATCCGACCATATGAATAGCTCCTCTAATTTGTTACATAATCTACAAAAGTATACTAGTACAAAACATATTCAGGTTGCTAATGGAAGTAATCTTCCAATTACAACCATTAGGGATATTGGACCTTCTTTTCGTTACGTATTTGTCTCTCCTGGGTTATTTACTAGTTTACAATTAAGTTGATTTTACTATTATATGATCAACAAATCAACTAAACAATATCAAATGAAACAAAGTTTGATTTCCTTAATCATTTTTTCCTATGATTTTATGAGTAGAATGCTCAATATTATGAGGAAACAAACTTTGATTTAATAAAAATTGTCACTTTCATTGAAATTGTAATAGTCAGTGTGCAATTTTGTGTTATTTAAAATAAAATTCCTAAAAACAAGAATCAAACTCTGTTATCTATTGGTTTAAAAATCTCGTGGAAATTGATGTTATTCGTGTATCCCTTCAAAAAGAAATTTTTTTTGTTTAAAAAAAATCATCTAGAAAGTCACAGCTATAAGAAATCGGCAATACCAACGTAGACGTAATAGCAAAGTTTACAAAACTTTTCCACTGATAACCGATAATAGTAACTCTTAGAATAAAATGAGTGTCTCAAATTTATTTAGAACGATAACTATTGGTGTTTGGGTTCATAATTCACGTAAGATTTACATTTATTTAAGTTTAATATTTTAGGATTTATAGATTTTAAAGTGTTTACATGCTATCATTCTATCCATTGTCATGAAAAATATATAAACCATGTAAAATAGAATTATAATATAATATAAATTATTATATCAAATAATTATGTCCAATTATTTATAAATAGTATAAATAATTAAAGAAAACTCTTTAATTTTTTACAATTATGGGATTATATTTAGAGTATGTTATCCTTTTTGTAACGGGTGCATTAATTTTTATTTTTTATTTTAATTTATGCAATTGTGTGGTATACATACCAAATATCACTGTATATAATTGTGTACATATACATATTTAGGGTGGTGTACGTTCCTATAATATATAGTTTGTTTCATATTAGTTCTAGGTTATTTCCGAGTAACTTTTAACCATAAAATCCCATTACTCATTGAATTCATCTTTTAGAAATTGGGTACTTATTGACAATTATTGATACACCTCATGATATAATAATCGGCTATATATATATATATATATATAAGTCCAAACTAGACATAACAAAACAAGCAATTCTGCTTTTCCTAGCAACTTTTTATTATTATTTTCTATTTAAAGTAGTGATTCATTAAGGTGCCGATCGACACTAGGCTAATCCATATACCAAGTAACACTAGCCACGCCCTCATCTTTGTTGAGTCCCAAAGCATTCCAAACAGCATCAGATCCATCAACAATATTGTTCTCACATGGTGGCTGACCTGCATGCTCTTCATCACACCCATTCATTGAATCACACTCATCCACAACTTTAGCCATCACACTTCTCCTATTATTAGCCGTAATCTTTATCATCTTTCCACACCTTGACCCAACGGCATACCAACCGGTGGACAAAGCGACAATTGGTTCCGAGTTAGAGTGGTACATGTTGTCGCACTTTGACGGACCTCCACCATCGCCGCCGGCTTCAAAATTGTTGTTTGTCAATTTGGCAGAGGTGGAGGAAATGACCGGTGGAGAGCAAGAATACTTAGGGTAGGATTTTGAAGAAATCAATGTTTGAAGAAATAATCAGGAGAAGAAATAAACGTTTCATTCATATATTTTCTTGATTTGTATCGGATATTTACATTGTTTATATAGACAAATACTAATTACTATTTCACCAACCACCATGATTGAATTGTATGATTTACAGCTTGATTGGTAGGCGCCGTGTATATTGGAAAAAATGTTTGGCGTCGGTGCAGTGTTTGTTGAATTGTGTTTGCAGTGTTTGTTGAATTCCACACTCCCCCTCAAGTTGGTGCATAGATGTCTTTCATGCCCAACTTGACTGAAACTTCTGTGAATACTCGATATGAGACTGCTTTAGTGAGGATGTCAGCCAATTGATCTTCTGACTTAATTTTTGGCAATTCCAATGAATTTTCTTCTAACTTTTCTTTAATAAAAAATCTGTCAACTTCAACATGTTTTGTACGATCGTGTTGAACTGGATTATGCGCAATATCACATGCTGCTTTATTGTCACAAAATAACTTAATTGATTCTTTAGCAGGATATGTCAAATCTTTTAAGAGAGATTGTAACCACAAGGCCCACAAAGCCCAAGTGTCATTCCTCTGTATTCAGCCTCTGCGCTTGAACGGGCCACAACATGTTGTTTCTTACTTCTCCATGTTACAAGATTTCCCCCTACAAAAGTGAAGTAGCCTGATGTAGATCGTCTATCATTTATTGATCCAGCCCAATCAGCATCAGTATATACTTCAATTCTAGAAAACTCTGAGTTCTTAGTGAACAATACTCCTTTTCCAGGAGTAGACTTTAAATATCTCAAAATACGAATAACTGCATTCATATGTTGTTCTCCAGGATTATGCATAAATTGGCTGACAATACTTAAAGCATAGGCAAGGTCTGGTCTTGTGTGTGCCAAATACATCAACCTTCCAACAAGCCTTTGGTATCTTTCTTTATTTGTTGGAACTTGATCAACCTTGATACATAACTTTAATCCTTCCTCTACTGGTGTATTAGCTGGTTGACATGCCGACATACCGGTTTCTTTTAATAAATCTAAGGCATACTTTCTTTGAGATAAGAAGATTCCTTCTGTTGATCGAGAAACCTCAATCCCAAGAAAATATTTTAAGGAACCAAGGTCTTTCATTTCAAATTCTTTGGACAAATAAGTTTGTAGCGCTTTCCTTTCTTCAAGATCATTTCCTGTTACTATCATATCATCAACATATACAATAAGTGCAGTGATCTTACCATACCCTTTTTTTAGAAATAATGTATGGTCTGAATTGCTTTGCTTGTAGCCAAATGCCTTCATTGACCTTGTGAACCTGCCAAACCATGCTCTTAGGGATTGTTTCAATCCATACAGTGATTTTTTTAATTTTCACACCTTTTCTCCATGGATTGTGGATTTCTTGATTCCTGGTGGTAAATCCATGTAGACTTCTTCAATTAAATCTCCATGTAGAAAGGCATTTTTTACATCAAACTGATATAATGGCCAATCTAAATTTGCAGCTAGAGATACCAAGACCCGAACAGTGTTAATTTTGGCTACAGGTGCAAATGTTTCTGTATAGTTGATCCCATATGTTTGAGTATATCCTTTTGCCACCAATCTTGCTTTATATCATTCAATCGTACCATCTGCTTGATATTTTACTGAAAAAATCCATCGACATCCAACAATTTTCTTTGTTGGTGGACGATCGACAAGCTCCCAAGTTCTATTTATTTCTAAAGATCTTAGTTCTTCATTCATAGCATCTTTCCATTTTTGGTCAGCTAAAGCTTCCTGCACACTGTTAGGAATAGATACGGCAGATAATTGATTCACAAATGATACGCTTGATTTTGACAAACGATGTTTAGACATATAGTTACTCATGGGATATTTGACTTTACTAGAAATCTCAGGTTCATACATGGCTTTAGGAATACCTCTGTTAGGACGTGATGGAAGTATTTTTCTGGTTGGTTCAATAGTTGGAACATCCTCTGCAAACGATTGGTTAGGTATATCAGCAGCTTGTGGAGAAGGAATCTCGTACTCATTTAGTGGTAGTAAGGAACTTCCTTGATGATCTTGAAGTTGATGAGGACTTGATTCCATTTCCCTTGAGTCTTTTCTATATTGAGAGTTATTACCATCTGAATTCAAGTTATTTGTATTTTCCTCACATATAATTTGTCTTTCTTCATAAGGAAGCAATTTATATGTAAGGGTCTGAATTTCAGCATGGTTGTACTCCCCCTGAAATTCAGGTGTAGAGGAGAAATACATTGTATCTTCATGAAAAATAACATCCATAATAGTAATCATTTGTTTTGTAGGAGGATGATAACACCGATACCCTTTTTGTTGTATGGCATATCCCATAAAAACACAACGTATTGCTCGTGGATCCAACTTGATACGTTGTTGTTTATGTAGGTGTACAAATGCCACACAACCAAAGACACGAGGAGGTAAATTGGGAACATTTGGTGCAACAATTGCTTCAGTGATGGCTTGTAGTGGTGTTTGGAAGTTAATGGGACTGGAAGGTACCCGATTGATTAAATATGCAGCAGAAGTAATTGCTTCTCCCCAATAAGATAATGACATATTAGCTTCGATCAATGAGGCACGGACAACTTCCAACAAGTGTCGATTTTTTCTTTCTGCAACTCTATTTTGTTGAGGTGTATCAACACAAGTAGTTTGATGAATAATGCCTTCTGATTGAAGATATTCTTGAAGCTCAGAACTTTTATATTCTCCTCCATTGTCACTTCTTAGAACTTGGATCTGTGTTTTATATTGAGTACGAACCATTTTATGAAATTTTCTAAATAAGATGTTTACCTCACTTTTAGATTTCATTAAACAGACCCAAGTCATTCTACTAAAATCATCAATAAATGTAACAAACCAACGTGATCCTCCCAACGTAGAGACTTTGGAAGGACCCCATACATCAGAATGTATAACCATAAACGAAGATGGACTTTTATTTAAGGTTACAGGAAATGAGGAACGATGACTTTTTGCTAGTTCACAGACATCACATTTTAAAGTAGAAAGATCTAAGCTCAAAAATAAACTTGGAAATAATTTTTTCAAATATCCAAAAGAAGCATGACCCAATCTCCTATGCGATAGCCATATATTTGATTCATCCTTGTTAGATCCAGTTGCTACCAATGTATGATTTGTTGAATCCAAGTCCAAATAATACAGGTTTTCTCGCCTAACACCACGACCAATCGTTTGCTTTGTTTGAATGTCCTTGAACACACAAAAGTCAGGCCAAAAAATAACAAAACAAGATAAAGCAGTGGTTATTTGAGAAATAGATATAAATTTATACTCTAAAGAGGGAACAACTAGTACTGAGTCTAAATTCAAAGTACTAGTGAGAGACAAAGATCTTTCCCCAATGATTGGGGTTGTGTTACCATTGGCAGTGCAAACAGTTTTGTGTGAGGATGGTTTTGAGATTTGTCTAGAATCGAATGTCATATGATTAGTTGCACCTGAATCAATTATCCATGTATTATTAAAAACAGGAGAAAAAACTTTAAGCATCTTACCAACATGTGCTGAGGAGGTTGCAACATGATCCTTTGTTGTTTCAGCAATGGTGGCAGTAGACATCTGTCGTGGATTTTTCTTCCGAGAGTCACGGTTGTGATCCCACCAGTCAGGATATCCCACCAGTTCAAAACATCGTTCCTTTGTATGACCCTTTTGATGACAATGGGTACATTTAAATGATGATTTATCAGTCACATTTCGTTCTTGCTGATTGAAAAAAGAACGATTTTTAGATATCATGGCGGAAGCGTCAACATCTCTAGATTTTTCCTTCAATGAGATTCGACGTACTACCTCCCGTCGAATCAAGGAATAACAACCTTCTAAATCTGGGATAGTTTCTTTTCGCAAAATTTTGCCACGAACCTGCTCAAACTCATCATCTAATCCAGCAAGGAAAATATGTATCCTTAGTCTTTCAACAGACTCTTGATATGATATTAGATCATGAGGGTTTTTCATGACCACCTTATCACGATGGTCTAGCTCTTGGAAAATTTCAGTTAACTCTCCATAATACTCTGAAAGTGATTTTCCATTTTGTCTAGAAGTAAAGGCTTTTTGGTTTAAGACAAATACCTGTAATTCATCACTTCCATCATAGAATGCTTTCGCCAAAGCACCCCAAATTTCAAGAGCAGTAGGTATGCGTAAATATCGCTTCATGATTTCTGGACTCATTGACATAAGTAGCCATCTCTTCACTTTTTGATTTTCTGCATACCACTTGTTATAATTGTTTGATGTTTTTTCTGGTTGCAAATTTTTGTCATGAATATAAGAGAGTTTTTCTCTCTCTGCAATATGCATTTCTATTATTTGAGACCAAACATCATAATTAGTCTCATTAAGAACAATTCCAGCATTAAACACACCTTCAGACTGAACAGATTGTACAACAACTGGATTTGATTGCTCCATAGGTAATGAAATTATACCCTCTGTCATGATTTTATGGTAACCAAACTAGAAAATGGTGTAATAATTTTAGGACTAAATATTTTTTTTTTGTGTTTTTAATATATATTTATACTAAACCGGATAAAAACCATAAAACCGGTTCAAATTTGGTTTAAAAAACTTGAAAAAATGAACCGGACCGGTGTTAGAAATCCATAACCGAAAAAAAAACCGGGTTCAGACCTTTAAAATAGACCGAACCGGCCAAAAATATGAGAACTGTGAAAAACCGAGAAAACCGGGTTCAACCGAACCGCTGGCCGGACCAACCTGAGCCGAATCGAGGTGAGCCGAGCCAAGGTGGGGACCGGCTATGCCCTCGAGCCGGACCGAGCCGCGCTGCGCCGAGCCGAACCGGACCGGATGACACGTGGGAGGCTTTTCTTCTACTCTATTTTTACCAAAATGTTCAGAATTGTGTTTAGAGTAATCTGGTAAAATTAGGTGGGAGAAATACTGCTTAAAAATTGATGTTTGTAATTAATATTTGTAAGGGTGTTTGAATGAAAATTTTTTTCACGAGAAAAAAATATTTTCAGAGAAAGAAATCTCTGTTTTAGGGAACAAGAGTTTCAAATTTGTATAAAGCAACGACTTGGCTCTGATACCATGAACAAATTCATGGCCTAACTCCCTCCAAAAGAGCTCTCAAAGAGGAAGGGTTGTCATAGACTTATAAGTGCAATAGAAACTCAATGATCAATCGATGTGGGACTTCAACACTCCCCCTCACGTCGATTTCCGACCGGGGATATGGAGCGCCTTCCCCTCACACCGGCATAGGATCCATCCCCTACAACCGGCCGGGTACCGACCGAGTCACCTGGCTCTGATACCATAAAGAAATCAATGTTTGAAGAAATAATCAGGAGAAGAAATAAACGTATCATTCATATATTTTCTTGATTTGTATCGGATATTTACATTGTTTATATAGACAAATACTAATTACTATTTCACCAACCACCATGATTGAATTGTATGATTTACAGCTTGATTGGTAGGCGCCGTGTATATTGGAAAAAAATGTTTGACGTCGGTGCAGTGTTTGTTGAATTGTGTTTGCAGTATTTGTTGAATTCAACAGATTTTCCTTGGCAAAAAAAATTGCCTGAAGATTGACAGTTGCTGCTGATGCCTCCTCCACTACTACCTTTGCCTCCATTCTCCTCCACTACTACCTTTGCCTCCATTGCAAACGTTGGATCCGACATCTGGATCGTCGTTGCAATTGCCACTTATGCAAATGAGCTGACCTTGGCAGTCATCTAGTGTTTTGCATGGTTCTTTGCATGAGGATACGGCCCATGATGACAAAGGAAGGGTGATTAATATTAAGTTTCAAAGGAGGGAAATATAAAACAACAAATTTAATAAGTTTGCCATAGAAGTAGGTAACTGATTATGACTTATAAGTCTTTGATGTGACACTGATGTATTCTTTATGAACTCAGTCAATCCTTTGCAAATATTGTTGGAATTTTTTATTTTTTTAAATGATATACAGTATTCCTCACTTAAATGCCGTATACGATAAATAATTGTATTTTCTCAACAATGACATATTCTTGCTTTAAAGTACTACTTTAAAGTACTGTGAATTCAAGTGCAAAGAATAATTAATTGCACTATTTTAAATTAAAAGACTTCTGACTTTTTTATTTAAATAATAGAGACTAAGACTTGTCAGTCAAGTCTTTTTGAAACAGAAATTCATTGTATCTCAACGATCATGTCCTTATGCATCTCAATAGAATGGGATGAATGAACGTAAAAATCGTCACTTGTTGGATATGGTTCGAATGTTACTCTTGGAGTCTTCAATTCTGTCTAAATTTTGGATGAAAGCTTTGTCCATTACAGCTAGGGGTGTCCATGGTCCGGTCCGGTTTTACCTAAAAAAAATTTAACCAAACCGGACCGTTCATATAGTTGAAACCGGACCGGACCAGACCATTCGGCTATCTAAAATGTTAAAACCGAACAGTTTGGTCCGGTTTGGTTAACGGTTTTTAACAATTAATAATAAATAAATATGATTGAGTTTAATATGATATAATTTAATATGATGTAATCAAATATAATGCTCATTTATAATCATACATAGATAGATATTATTGTTAAATACATAAATAAGATGTTATCAAAATCTAAAATAAAAAAAAGATAGACATAAAGAAATGAATTCTAAATATCTCATTTACAAAGAATTCTTAAACATATACAAACATTAAAACTCACAATCAACAACAATACATCATTAGATAATAATATTTAAAACTTACCTATTATTAATCATCAACTATCATTGTAGTGTCTTTAATGAACTTTACAATCAAACAAAATCAACATCTTCATAAATGTCTAGGTCATCATTGTATTCTGGTAAGAGGACATTGTCATTATTAATTGAAGAACAAAATCAATTTTGACTACATACTAATGTCTCTACCATTTTAGGATTCAAAGAACTCCTAAATGGATCAAGAATGCGTCCTCCTGTGCTAAAAGCTGATTCTGATGCAACAGTTGAAACTTGAATTGCTAACACATCACGTGCAATGAGAGAGATGATAGGAAACCTAAAAGAATTTTCCCTCCACCATTTTAATATATCAAACTTATCCAACATGACATTTTCACATGGGGTGTTCAAATATTTCTCAACCTCGGTTTTCAACTCCAAACTATTTTTCTCCTCTAATCGTTTAAGAAACTTCAACTTTCTTGCTTCCTCATATGAAGGAATCCTTCCTATTACATCTTGTGATTGAGTCACATTAGATTGAAAATCTTTTCCATGCACTAACATATAGTAAGCTTTGAACAGATCCATAAAAGTATTTTTGACATTATCTCTCAATTTTTGAACAATTTCTAAATCATAAATCTCTTCAAATAAGAATTCCAAATACTCTAATTTGTACCTTGGATCAAGTACAAATGCAACATACAACATCTTATTACTCTTGTCTACATTTCCCCAATACTTCTCAAATTTTGTTTTCATGCTAATAGCCATATTTTTCAACAACAAGTCATCAGAACCACACCATGTAAGTATTTGAGATTGAATGTTATGTAGTTCTGTAAAATATAAATTTCAAGTGGTACATAAAGATGGACTGAATGCTAAAGTAGAGTCATAAAAAGTTTTCAAAAACTTGACAAAAACACCAACATTCTTCCAATCATCTAATGTTGGCGGCCCAACATTTGATCGCTCCTCATGAAAATAAGAAATAAAGTTTGTTCCTTCCTCTTCTTCAAGACGATTAAATGCTTTTTGAAAATCTAAAGAAGATTTTAACATTAGATATGTCGAGTTCCATCTTGTAGGCACGTCTAGCACGACACTTTCTTTGGACTCAATATTTTCTTTAATAGAACACATTTTAAACTTTTGTAATCTCAAAGGAGAGGATCTAACATATCTCACAGCGCAACGAATACTCAAAATAGTACTATGAAGATCTTTAAGTCCTTCTCTTACAATCAAATTCAAAATGTGAGCACAACATCGCACATGAAAGAACTCTCCACTCATAACAAGTCCATCATTCCAATTTTTTAGCTTCCTTTTCAAGTATGACACAACAGTATCATTTGAGGAAGCATTATCAAGTGTTATGGTGAATACCTTACATATACCCCAATCACGCAAACTCTGTTCTATCACTCTCCCAATTGTATCACCTTTATGATTCTCAACTTGACAAAATTTTATAATTCTCTTTTGTAATTTCCAATCTTTGTCAATATAATGAGTGGTTAGACAAATATAATTAATATTTTGAATTGAAGTCCAACAATCACTAGTAAGACAAACTCTTTGCTTTTCACTTATGAAAAAGTTCTTCAAACTTTTTTTCTCATCTAAATAAAGTTGAAACACATCTCTAGAAATTGTTTGCCGAGATGGCACATGAAACTTAGGACAAATTTCAGATATAAAATCTTTAAATCCCTCACCCTCAAAAAACCTAAGAGATAATTCATCAATAATAATCATTTTTGCCAAAGAAACTCTAGCACGTTTTGCATCAAATGATACAACAACTAATTTATGAGTTGTCCTATCATACTCTCTTTTTTGTGTTTGAAAACTTAACATCTTTTGTCCTTTATCTACTTCTATAGGAATCTTCTTACATAAATTTTTGAAGTGATGTATCATAGAAGTAGTTCCATTCCTTGTGGGATGAGCATCATAACTTTTTTTACAATAATGACATGTAACTCTAGGATTTTCCACATCATAGGGTAAAATATATGAAAAATGATTCCATATTTCTGACTTAAAATTTTTTGGTTTCTTCATATCAGATTCATTATCGGGGTGAACATTACTTACTTCTATTCCCCTTTTTGAAGATGAGTCATTTAAATTATGTGGTGGATTTTCCATTTCATTAAGATGAATTTCAGGTTCAATGTCTTCAATCATAGACATAGTAAAGTCTGTAAATTGACTTGGTCCAATAAACTCATGTACATCATCACCTATATATAGAATATAGATTAGTACATATTCTTAATATATTAAAATATTACTTTTTGTACTTAATCAAAAATCATTTCAAAACTAACATAATATCAGTCACCAAAGTGTAATATTCTAGCATAGGACAACAATCTAGGACATTACCTTGAATTCGAGGGCTTCACAAAATGTTTGGTGTCACTACATTACAAAGATGGTAATTTTGTACAATTGAATGCTAATAAAAACTTTTTTTTATTATTTATTAACTTTGTGGATTAGTTACATTTAAAATATAATTATCTGCATAAATATTTAGTTTATAGCTGCATTACCTGCATATATGATATCATAAATATTAAGAACTAATATGATTTAATAAGAACCAATAAAACAAAAACACCACAATTTATGTACATTTTATGACAAAAATACAGATTATATATAAATCATATATAAAAATTTATATTAACAAATCATGTTAATAAAAAAACACATTTAATTGTAAAGATCAATGTATTCTATGAACTGTGATTATACTAAGACAATTTGTAAAGATCAGATTTCAGACTAACAAAAAAATGACATACCATTCAGATTTCAGGGTTCAGAATAACAAAAAACGACATACCATTCAGATTTCAGAGTTCAGACTTCAGATTTCAGACTTACCATTCAGTTTATTCAGGAAAAAACTACTACCAGACTACCAGTACATGAAATTGAGCTCCAAGTTTAATTAACTTTCTAGATCAAACAAATACTGATAACAATTTGATGGGAATTGGAATCAGATCCAACAGGCAAAAAATAACTCTACCTTCTAACAGAGGATCATGATGGGTATAAGAAAGGTGGAATGCATCCTGATAATTATAATTAGCTTAAACTGAAAAATGAGTTATGTAGATGTACATATTCTTGATGACATAGATTTTTTATTCTCGGGGGTAGACCTGTACCTCTTGAAATTCATAATGATCAAACATTAATAAAACAAACTATATATACTTAATCTACAAAGAGAACTTAATCAAAATAATTAAGCTTTAAAAGAGGGGCAACATACGAAAAATTTAACTAAAGTTATAAGTTCTAACAGTATTAATTAGTTTCCACTTTCCACCATTTAAAAAAAATGAACTCTGTGAGAAAAAATTGTTCAAACTTTAGAGTTCACAGTTTAGAGTCTTCAGGCTAACAAAAAAACGACATACCATTCAGATTTCAGACTTCAGACTAACAAAAAAATGACATACTATTCAGATTTCAGAGTTCATGCTAACAAAAAAACGACATACCATTCAGATTTCAAACTAACAAAAAAACGATATACCCTTCAGATTTCAGACTTCAGACTTACCATTTAGTTTATTCAGGAAAAAACTACTACCAGACTACCAGTACTCCAGTAGTATTAGACCACATACATATTTCGTGATTTTCGTCCATTGTTGTCATGACACGACGCGACGCGAGGAGAGATGGTTAGTTGTTGGGGGAAGCGAGACGAGAAGAGGTGTCTAGTTTCTGGTTGAAGTAATGTGTGGAACAATGGCTAGCTGTTGATGGAAGCAACGTGAGGAACAGTGGTTAGCTACTGGTGGAATCAACACGAGGCACGGTGGCTAGTTACTGGTGGAAGCGACGATGGACAAACCCAGAGCGTAGACAAAGAAGTGGCGAAAGCAGAGCGTAGATGGCGAAGGCATAACGTACACGGCGAAGGCAGAGCGTAGACGACGAAGGCAGAGCGTAGACGGCGAAGGCAGAGCGTAGAGGAAATGAGAGTGATTTCTAGGGTTAGGGTTAAGCGTTAACGAGTTACGGCTTAACCCTAAACTCGAAAACAAAAAATATATATATACCCCGATTTATAATATTTTAAATAATAAAAATTATTTATTTAATAAAACCGGTCTGGTCCGGTCTGGCCGGTTTATAATATTTTATAACCGGACCGGACCGTTTTAAAATTGGTTTTATTTAATACAGACCGGACCGGACCGTTTCATTTACACAACTGCTCGGTTCGGTCCGGTTTGGACCGGTTTTTCTTTTTAAATCGGCCCGGTCCGGTTTTTGGACACCCCTAATTACAACCTATCTGATTAATCGTCTGCCTTCTCAACAATTGAATTTTGATACTCCTTACTATTGTCTTTTTGGTATGCATCCAGATTATCATATGCTACAAATATTTGGATGTGTTTGCTTTGTTCACTTGCCTACTCATAAGCATCACAAGTTTACAGTTCAGTGTTTACAGTATGCTTTTATGGGTTATAGCACAACTCATAAGGGATTTTCATGTTATGATGTTATTACTAATCGTCTGCGTATTTTTTAAAATGTGATTTTCTTTGAATATAAGTACTATTTTCAGCAACATGTTTCTCCTTCTGACAATGTCCTTCTTCCTAGTTTTAATGATATTTTCCATCAATTGATCGTTTTAAACCTTACGAAAGAGAAACACACACTTGAGTAAGACTTGATCGTGTGATTTAAAAGTCACATTTTATCATAACATCGGTACCATTTAAACTACAATGCCAGTTATAAAATTTAATGATATTATTTTTAAAATATTAAACCTTAATTTAATAAATTATGAGAGTATTATCGATATTAATTAGCCTTGTATATACTCTCACCTATTCAAAAGTTATAACACTCATTTGGTTTACATTTGGATTGGTGTTGTCCTATTCAAAAGAACCATTTTCCCTCTCTTTATAGTCAATACTACTTTTCCATATATACGATTATATGACTAATATTTTTCCATGGAAAATGAGTTATTTTTTTCACCAAGCATATGATTAAAAGGAAAACCTGCAAGCTACTACTTTGCCTATCTCCCCTTCTTCAGCCTGACTAATGATTGCAAAAAAATCCTTTATGAGCATTTTTTTCAAAATACCATAATAAGGTTTTCTAAAATAATACAAATGTATAGATGAAACTAAAACTCTCATTGATAAGCCATTGAAACTAAGTTTCATTAGGGACAAGCCTTGGACACTTGGCTAATCTTTATCTACTAATTTTTCATTTTGAAAAGAAAAATGTGTTTAATTGGGTTAGAACTTGATTTTTCCAACATTGATGCAAAAGTATGTTCATATACTCTAAGGTGGCGTTTGGTTCGTGGAATGAAATCGGAATGGGAATCGAAATCGGAATGGAAAGGAAACAATGTTGTTTGGTTTGACCACTACAATCAAGCTCGGAATTAGAATTACAGTGTTTGGTATGCCACTAGAATAGAATAGAAAAAGCTATAAATTACCTTAATATCCTTACATTTAGTAAAGTTCAAATAATGTCATTTAATTACTATTTTTTCGTCAGACAAAATAAATTATTGAAATCATTATTTTTCGAAATAATTATTACTTAATTAAAAAGAAGTATATTATTAAAATTGTTATTTTTCTAAATAGGGTTTAGGGTTTTGAGGTTTGGGATTTAGGGTTTATGGATTTAGGATTTGGGTTTAGGGTTATATTTGTGGGTTAAGGTTTAGGGTTAAAATTATTATTTTTCTAAAAAGGGTTTAGGGTTTTAGAATTTTGGATTTAGGGTTTAGGGTTTTAGGATTTGGAATTTGGGGTTTAGGGTTTAGGGATTTTGGGTTTAGAGTTTTAGGTTTTGGGATTTAGGTTTTAGGGTTTAGGGTTTTGGGATTTAGGTTTTAGGTTTTAGGGATTTGGAATTTGGGGTTTAGGGATTTAAGGTTTAGGGTTTATGGATTTGGGGTTTAAGGTTTTGAGATTTTGGGTTTAGGGTTTAGGGTTTAGGGTTTTAGGATTTGGATTTAGGGTTTAGAGTTTTGAGTTTTTTGTTTTGGGTTTTGGGTTTTGGGTTTTGGGTTTTGGGTTTTGGGTTTTGGGATTTGAGTTTAGGATTATATTTTAGGTGAGAGTAAAATTGGAAAAAAAAATTAGATGAGAATGAAATCATGATTCCTAAAGGGGGAGAAGAAATTGTGATTCCTTCTCCTTTAGTAATCGATTTCGTTCTGTCCTCTCATTCTGCCCAACCAAACACACAAAATGAAAGGAATTAATTCTGGTTCTTTTCCATTTCTTCTAACCAAACATCACCTAAGAGAATCAGAGTTAGGAGATAGAAGAATTTCAGTTTTGCTCTAGAACGATTTTGTTTTTCTTTTTTGTTGATTATAATTTTTATAATTTTCTCCGAGATTGAGAAGATTGTGTTGAGTTGAAGGGAGTGCTTGAGAAGAATTACCTATTTTATGTGCTGAGAGCACTAATGATGAAAGGATAAAAATGTTATCTATAGTAATTTAATAAATATTATAGTTTTTACAATTAAGTTGATTTTACTATTATATGATCAACAAATCAGCTAAACAATATCAAAGGAAACAAAGTTTGATTTCATTAATCATTTTTTCCTATGATTTTATGAGTAGACTGCTCAATGTTATGAGGAAACAAACTTTGATTTAATAAAAATTGTCACTTTCATTGAAATTGTAATAGTCAGTGTGCAATTTTGTGTTATTTAAAATAAAATTCCTAAAAACAAGAATCAAACTCTGTTATCTATTGGTTTAAAAATCTCGTGGAAATTGATGTTATTCGTGTATCCCTTCAAAAAGAAATTTTTTTTTGTTTAAAAAAAATCATCTAGAAAGTCACAGCTATAAGAAATCGGCAATACCAATGTAGACGTAGTAGCAAAGTTTACAAAACTTTTCCACTGATAACCGATAATAGTAACTCTTAGAATAAAATGAGTGTCTCAAATTTATTGAGAACGATAACTATTGGTGTTTGGGTTCATAATTCACGTAAGATTTATATTTATTTAAGTTTAATATTTTAGGATTTATAGATTTTAAAGTGTTTACATGCTATCATTCTATCCATGGTCATGAAAAATATATAAACCATGTAAAATAGAATTATAATATAATATAAATTATTATAACAAATAATTATGTCCAATTATTTATAAATAGTATAAATAATTAAAGAAAACTCTTTAATTTTTTACAATTATGCGATTATATATAGAGTATGTTATCCTTTCTGTAACGGGTGCATTATTTTTCATTTTAATTTATGCAATTGTGTGGTATACGTACCAAATATCACTGTATATAGTTGTGTACATATGCATATTTAGGGTGGTGTACGTTCCTATAATATATAGTTTGTTTCATATTAGTTCTAGGTTATTTTCGAGTAACGTTTAACCATAAAATCCCATTACTCATTGAATTCATCTTTTAAAAATTGGGTACTTATTGAAAATTATTGATACACCTCATGATATAATAATCGGCTATATATATATATATAAGTCCAAACTAGACATAACAAAACAAGCAATTCTGCTTTTCCTAGCAACTTTTTATTATTATTTTCTATTTAAAGTAGTGATTCATTAAGGTGCCGATCGACACTAGGCTAATCCATGGACCAAGTAACACTAGCCACGCCCTCATCTTTGTGGAGTCCCAAAGCATTCCAAACAGCATCAGATCCATCAACAATATTGTTCTCACATGGTGGCTGACATGCATGCTCTTCATCACACCCATTCATTGAATCATACTCATCCACAACTTTAGCCATCACACTTCTCCCATTATTAGTCGTAATCTTTATCATCTTTCCACACCTTGACCCAACGGCATACCAACCGGTGGACAAAGCGACAATTGGTTCCGAGTTAGAGTGGTACATGTTGTCGCACTCTGACGGACCTCCACCATCGCCGCCGGCTTCAAAATTGTTGTTTGTCAATTTGGCAGAGGTGGAGGAAGTGACCGGTGGAGAGCAAGAATACTTAGGGTAAAATATAACAAATTTTGTCACATATGACGAGATAGAATTAACCAATGACATACGAGAAGATTACATGAGATTTTATTTATTTTAACAAACCAAACAATGTTCGATTTTATTTTATTTTATTTAAAATATTAATTGAATTAATATATATATATATATATATATTTTAAATGAATTTAAATTATTTTTATATTTTTTTTAATATTCAATTAATAAATAAGATTTATTATTTAATCTATAATTAAATTAAACAAATTATATATTAACATTTAAACTAAAATTGTGCATCAATTTTCAAGTAGAGAATAACTATTGAAAATTGATAAATTATTGAGAATTCGGAAATAAAAAATATTTTAGGTTTTTTATTAATCAAGGTAAATTTTTTAAATGAAAATAAGAAAAGAATAATATGAGTTGTTTCAAGTAGAGATTAACTATTGAAAATTGATAAATTATTGAGAATTCGAAAATAAAAAATATTTTAGATTTTTTATTAATTAAGGTAATTTTTTTAAATTAAAAAAAGAAAAGAATAATATGAGTTGCTTCACTTTCTCAATTAACATAAAAGTTAAATTAAAATTAAATAATTATAAATATATAAAACTAAAAAATAAATATGTGTATTAACAATATATAAGTTATTTGGTTAAGGGTAGATTTATAAATTTTAAAATCTTAATCAACATAACATAAGTTCATTTTTGTATTTTCAAAACCAAAATCAATCTATTTAAATTTATAAAATATAAAGTTTGATTTTGATTGATTAAGTTGATTTATTGTTATTATGTTCACTTAAATGAAATGTTTAGGCTTCTTTATAATAATTAATATTTTTCATTTTTTTAAAGAAGCTATCTGGCACATGGGTTACGACATACATATATATCTTTGAATAAAAAAGGAAGAAAAATAAGAAGAAGACATGTTGGGAAATTACGTAAATTTTCGTTAAGCCAGATTTATGAGAAAACAAGAATAGAAAAATAATACACAAATTTGATAACGGAGTTTGACCAATCTTGCTTACGTCTCCGGACCTGCTGCAGATCTTTTTACTGAAAGAAGAGAAATTACACAAGGTGTTTACAACACTCATAACTCACAACCCATAACCCAATTACACCAAAGAAAATTACTCTCAATTTTCTCTCAATTGGAATGAAACACTTTGGATGGTTAATTCATTACAATTACACATCTATTTATAGGAAAATTCACTCCTTGAATTACTCATTAAATTAATGGTTCCTAGAATTGCTCCTTGTTTTGCTCCATGTTTTGCTCCTTAATTTGCTCCTTAAATTAAAAAGCTTTATAACAATCTCCAATAATCTCCCACTTGAAGACTGATTTCAATCTGTCTTCACACCTCGATCAATACAACAGCTTTTCTAGTCTTTGTTACTCTAGTAGACCAATCTTCTCCTGTTTGAATCCCAACTCAGTTAACAAACCTTGAAGCCATATCATCTCTTTACTAGCTTCAGTTACTGCTACATACTCAACCTCTGTAGTGGATAGAGTGACTATTTTCTGTATTTGTGACATCCAACTAACAGATGTAGTTCCAACAGTAAATATATAACCAGTGGTGCTTCTTTGGTAATCAACTTCACCTCCAAAGTCTGCGTCTAAGTACCCTTATACTTTTAACTCTCCTTTACTAAAGTACAAGAACTTTTCTATGGTGCCTCGCAGATACCTCAAAATTTACTTGACTACTTCCCAATGAGTTTTCACTGGGTTTGACATAAATCTACTAACAACTCCTACTATATGGCCAATGTCTGGTCTCGTACAGACCATTGCATACATCAAACTTCCAATGACTGAGGCATAAGGAACCTTAGCCATGAATTCTTTTTCTTCCTCTGTTTGAGGGGACTGATCCTTGGATAGGCGAAAGTGATTGGCCATGGGTGTGCTAACTGGCTTGGCATCGCCCATGTTGAATCTCTACAAAACACGATTGATGTACTCTGTCTGAGATAACTGCAATGACCATTTCTTCTTATTTCTTGTGATTTGCATTTCAAGAATCTTCTTTGCTAGACCCAAGTCTTTCATGTCAAACTTCTTTGACAATTGATGCTTCAACCTTCTGATATCATTCATATCTGAACCTGTTACTAACATATTATCAACATAAAGTAGTAAAATGATATAACTGGATTTATATCTCTTAAAGTAGAAACAGTGGTCGGCATTGCACTTCTGGAAACCTTCCTTGTGCATAAAGCTATCAAACTTTTTGTACCATTGTCTCGGGGCTTATTTCAGGCTATACAAACTCTTCCTAAGTTTGCACACCATGTTCTTCTTCCCTCTTTCTAAGAAACTTGGTACATGTATATCTCTTCATCTAAATCTTCATGAAGGAATGCAATCTTCACATCCAACTGATCTGATAGTATTGAGTTTCACAACGGGAGTAAAAATCTCAGTGTAGTCAACTCCTTCCTTCTGTTGAAACCCTTTGACAACTAGGTGGGATTTGTATCTCTTGGAACCATCATGCTCTTCTTTCACCTGGTACACCCATTTGTTGTGAAGTTCCTTCTTTCCCATAGGTAACTCAGCTAGTTCCCATGTCTGGTTGGAGCTGAGAGATTTCATTTTTTCTTTCATTGCAAGCTCCCACTTGCTAGAATATCAAGTATGACAAGCTTCATCATAGCATTTAGTCTCCCCTTCATCAGTCAGTAACATATAGTTCATGAATCTCCTGTTAGGCACATGAGGTCGAGAAGACCATCTCAATGCAAGAGCTGGAGTATGAGGTTGTGGTGTGTCAGACTACTGCGTACTGCTTTGTCCAACAAGTTCCTCTGGCTGAGGACTTATTACAATTGGGTCCATTGTGGAACTATTTGGGACATTATGTGCATCTGCAAATACTAACTCACTCTACTCTGAGTCGTTGGCGTCTATTTTATACATGTCCTTATACATCTCTACTACAGATCACTTTCTTGTTTTCGTCATCCCAAATGCGGTAGCGAAACTCATCCTCACCATAACCGATGAATGTGCATTTCTTGGATTTTGGATCAAACTTATTCCTACCTTGATCACTAATATGCACAAATGCTACACAGTCGAAAAATTTTAGATGTGATAGTTTCACCCCTTTTCTGATCCATACCTCCTCTAGTATTCTGAGTTCCAATGGAACAGATGGGCCATGGTTGATCAAGTAAGCTGCCTTATTGACTGCTTCTGCCCAGAACTGCTTTGGTAGACCTGACTGTATACAAATGCTTCTGGCTCTTTCTGTCAACGTTTGGTTCATACGCTCAGCTACACCATTGTGTTGAGGCGTGCCTGGCACAGTTCTTTCCATTCTGATCTCGTGCTCATAGCATAAATTTTTGAATTTGGTGTCTTCATATTCACCACCATTATCAGTTCTAAGCTTTTTGATCTTTAAACCTGTCTTATTTTCCACCATAACTTTCCATTTTCTGAAAGCCTCAAATACTTTAGACTTATGCTTTAGAAAGTAAACACATAACTTCCAAGAGTGATCATCAATGAAAGTCACAAAGTAGTGTTTCCCACCAATGGATGAGACGGTTGTTGGTCCCCAAACATCAGAGTGAATAAGCTCTAGCCTTTCCTTCTTTGGGGTTCTGCAACTTGTCTGAAAGTTGACTCTCTTTTGCTTTCCAAGTATGCAATCTTTTCACATGTCTATTTCCGTAGACTGTAGACTTGGAAGTTTTCTCTTTGAGTGCATAATCTTCATCCTTTTCTCACTCATGTGGCCTAGTCTCTGGTGCCATAAATTTGATGTTTCATTGCTTACTACAACTACGATTGAACAACGTGCTCCTACTGTCATATAAAGAGTGCCACTCTTCTTGCCTCGAGCAACTGTCATTGTGCCCTTTGAAATCTTTTAATCATCACCATGGAAGATCGTAGTGTAGCCTTCACTGGCCAATTGTCCTACTGAGATTAAGTTCTTTCTTAAGTCTGGAATATACCTGACATCCTTTAGCTCCCAAACAGACTCGTTCAACTTAATCTTCACTACACCTTTGCCAATAATAGCACATGGTTGGTCATCACCAAGATATACCTTTCCAAGGTTTCCGGGGACATATTTCTCAAAGCATTCTTTCTGTGAAATAGCATGGAACGATGCTCCAGAGTCTAACACCCAAAATTCTTCTTTGCTCTCCAAAGAGCATATCAATGCATCATCTCCTCCTGAGGTGGAAGTAACATTTGCCTCTGCCTTCACTTGTTTGTCCCTCGGTGCACTCTTGCACTAATTTTTGTAGTGCCCGGTTCTTCCACAATTCCAACACTCGATAGTCTTCGAGCTATGGGAATTATTAAGATTCCTGGATTTGGACCTTCTGTCCTTTGATCTACCTCGGTAGTCTGTTCTACCACGTCCATTCCCTTTGGTTGAATTTCTTTCTCTTGACTCTGTATGCAAAACTGAAGAAGTTGACGATTCATCTGACTTTCTACGTCAGATCTTTTCACTAAGAACCAGATCACGAACATCATCAAATTTCAACTTATTGCTTCCTGACGAGCTACTTACAGCCGTGACAGTAGCATTCCAGCTTTCTGGTAAAGAATACAAAAGTATCAATGCTCGTACTTCTTCATCGAATTCAATTTCCACTTAACTCAACTAGGTTGTGATTGTGTTAGTTCATTGAGATGTTGAGCTACCGATGCATCTTCCTCCATCCGCAAATTGAACAAACACCTCATCAAGTGCACTTTGTTTGAGGCTGATGACTTCTCATACATATTGGAGAGAGCTGTCATAAGACCGACTGTGGTCTTTTCCTTTGCTATGTTGAAAGCAACATTATAGGATAACATCAATCGAATAACTCTGAGGGCTTGTCTGTCTAGAAGATTCCAATTTTTTTCCTTCATAGCCTCTCGCTTCTTTCCTGATAGAGGTTGATATAGATTTCTTTGATACAGATAATTCTCTATCTGTATTTTCTAAAACTCGAAATCTATGCCATCAAATTTCTCGAGTTTCACCCTTCCTTCATCTACGGGCCATTGCTCCCACTCAAATTTGACTTCCTTCGGATCGTTTCTGACTATTTATGCAAATCACCGTGTATTAGAACACCTCTATCAACGAACAAATATCGTCGACAAAATTTCACTATTCACGTAAATAGTAACCTTGTAGAAAATTGACAGAAATCACCACCAATAGCTCTGATACTTGTTGGGAAATTACTCAAATTTTCGATAATCTAAATTTATGAGAAAACAAGAATATAAAAATAACACACAAATTTGATAATGGAGTTCGGATAATCTTGCTTACGTCTCCAGACCTGCTGCAGATATTTTTACTGAAAGAAGAGAAATTACACAAGGTGTTTACAACACTCACAACTCACAACCCATAACCCAATTACACCCAAGAAAATTACTCTCAATTTTCTCTCACAAAAGCTTTTCTCTCGATTGGAATTAACACTTTGGATGGTTAATTTATTACAATTATACATCTATTTATAGGAAAATTCACTCATTGAATTACCCCTTAAATTAATGGTTTCTTAAATTAAGCTCTTAGTTTTGCTCCATGTTTTTTTCCTTAAATTAAGGAGCTTTATAACAATCTCCAACAAAACACACTTACAAAAGTTGAAGTAATAAAGAGTATTAAAAAGAAAATTTACATTTTTAATAAAAAATTATACACATGCAAATATTATTCATTCATTATAAGCCCACTTGGATGAGAAATTATTTGTTATGCCAATTTTTGTATTGGGAATGGTTTATTTTGACAACTACTATATGCATATGGTTATTGAAAATAAATGCGATGTTTTTGGTGGGTTTCTTTTGATGAAAGGAGGAAAATTCAGTAGCTTTTTTAGAGAATTTTCTCTTAAAAAGAGCTAGGGGCTTTGGGTTTTAACCAACTCCAAGCTTTCATTCTTGCATTGAAACAATGTTGGAGAATATTGAAGTACCTAGATAGTTTGTTAGCACAAGTGTATAAAAAATATTTAGGGATTACATAAAAACACACTTACAACTTATAATAGCAAACACCCTTATAATATCAGAAGATATTGAAATTAATAAAATTTATTAATTAATATATTTAAATAATCATAATTTAATTTAAATAATATTTAAGTGATGATATTCATCATTAAATGAGATAGTAAAATATTTTTTTATTTTTAAAAAAAGATATGAGTTAAATATATTGAGTAATACTTTCATGAGTACAAGTTTTAAAGGATATTATTATATTTGTTGTTTTTCATATATTTTTGAGTTGACAACCATAGGTTTTAAAATATTTCAAATTCTTAGCCTTGCTCACATAGATTGCCTCAGTAATTCACGTGAGTGATTTAAATCATTTAATAATCGCTCTAGTGTGTGTTGGAACGAGGAATTGGCCAAGACACAATAGTTTGGCATGTTGAATCATATGAGCATTACCATGTTATCTAGCTATCACTTGAGCCACTTAAGCCTTGGTCCTTCAAATTCTCTAACAGGACATGCGCAACCGGTCTGGTTCTTCATCCCATTCAATTTGGAGACCACTTTGGCATGTTAAAGTTCAATGCAAAGTCAATTTTCTACTGTTTTAGGGCATTATGGCAAGACATATGGGTAAGACCAGCTAGGTGTAAAAATGGTGTTGAATGTTAAGTTTCACATTGGTCATGAATTAAGATCTTGAACAGTTTATAAGTCTATACAATCCTTAACTCTGTAAGGTCTTTTTGGGTTGAGTTAGGTATGAGTTTCTAATTTGGTATCAGAGCGGGGCTCTTAGCTTCTTCGCTCCCATCGGTACCCAAGAGCCTAGTGGTGTGCTCACCCTGGAGCTTCACCCATCCAGTGCCGACCATGACCACCAGTCGATGTGGAAAGGGATTGCTAAGTCTCACATCGACCAAAAGTTAAGATCTTGAACAGTTTATAAGTCTATGCAACCCTTAACTCTATAAGATTTTATTGGACTAAGTTAGACATGGTTTCCTAAATCTGAGAAAAACAAAATAAGACAACCATCCTAACCATCAAAGTTCACAGTGTTCCGAAGATATTCTTACACCGAATGTTATCATGAAAGCAAGAGAAAGGTCCTAAAACTCGGGGTGAAAAACAAGCATGGACATAACGTTCCTGATATTCTTAAGTGTGTATATGATGCATACAGTTAGTGGAAAATGAGAATGTTGCTTACCTAGAAACGTTTTCCAAGAAACAGATAGTGTAAGATAAGAAGTTCTCGTTCACGGCATTCTTTTTATCCTTTTTTCTTAACTACTACAGCTATCATATGTATTGTATGTTGAAACAAGTACGTGAAAACAATGTTGGAACTACTTGGGTTGATTCGATGACTAGGTCGCTCTCTTTAAGACGTTTCGTGGCTCTGCCCAAATTTGTGCAAGCAAACACAACCTCGTCGTTCCCAGGATAAAACGACCAATAATCTTTGTTTTTTTTCTTGGAACTTCACTGCATTGATGAAGACCGGAATGCTACACTTGTAAAATTTTGTTGCTCGAAAAACTAACAAATAATGTAGGAACTTCTTCTTTTTCTTTCTGAGAGAATTTTTTTCTTAGTAAGATGTGTTTGCAAATTGTTGTATAGAAACTGAGAATTGAGGCCCTCTACTTATAGGTTTCAAAAAATGTGTTATCATTATGATTATAACAGTCATGTCTAGGTGGAGAGCTGATGAGCGAAAACCGGCATCGTCGATACTGCCAATACTTTGGTTTTATATTTATAAAACTCTCGCAAGTGCACGAATCATTTCGTAGAAAATGATAAGTATACTCCCAAGGTCGATCTAAGGAAGGAATATATGTAGTTTTTAATTTATTATTCAAACTTTTAAAAACGAAATTAAATCCTAAACATCATGTCACGATAGTTTGATTTTTGTGTTTCTAATCTAATAACATAAAAATAAACATAGATACAAATTCAATAAACATTTATGCAAATTTTATTATTTCTAATAGTGGAGTATTTATGGATATAATAACTAAGTTAATTATGCTTGCTCATATTATCTAATGTTATTAAAGATATAAATTGATATTTATTGATTCTATCTTTTTTATATGAATACCACCTTTAATGGGGTTAGATATTCTTTGTTAACTAAACAAATCAATTAACATCTATGGGTGGGATTGATAACTAATTTGGTTAATTAAATGAATTCATTTTTCTAAGAGATTGAAAATGAACCATTTAAATGCCAACTTTGGTAGGATTACATAGTTTAAACTTTATTCAAAGTGTCCAAATTAAACCTAAGAATTTAATTATCTGAGTACTAACTTTCAAGTTTTAAAACCACTACTGAAAACATGTTGTCAATACATTTTCATATAATAATTCTTATAAAAACTTTTGAAATAGAGCTTCACTCTAACTACCGGGCGATTGTACCAACAAATAAAATAGCACTACTCTAAATCAGACCGGATAACTAAACATTAAAATCTAATTTTCAGATTTAAGTTTATAATGAAAAATAATATATTTATGTCTAACATTCTTAATATAAAATCTTGAATAAAAATAAAATCAATTCATTTTGGAGATTTTTACCTATTTAATATTTCGCAAACATAGTAACAACTATTTTCTGAACAAAAAAGAGTAATACATATAATATTCCAAACAAAATCAGCTAAAACTCACATGTTGAAACAAAATCTAGCCACATGTTTTTATTCATATGTGTCATATCAGAGCAGGCAATAATAGATTTCACCATTTGTCCTTAAACAAATAACGACACTATTTGAGATGCGATGAACTACCTTCAAATATACAGATGTGGAGTGTGAAGATGATGAAACACCTTCAATCAAATTTTCCACTTCAACAGGAGTCCATGATATATGACGCTTTCTCTTGCTGCTTCTGTTCATAGTATGGCTTCTTGTAACGTGCCCTACATCAGAGATATCCTTTCGTGAATCTAGGGAATCAGGCTTAATGTCTAGTTTCTTCTTTGAAGCTAGAGGTCTACTGTCCTTCCACTTCTCGGGTTGGGTCAAAAAATTTCCGATATTATAGTGTTTGTATGCCTTAGCATAGGATTAAGCCAGTCCATAATAAATATGACTCCACAAAATTATACGTCATATCATTGCTTAAGTCGAACATCGAGTTAAAAAGCTAATGGTCCTTTTCCACTAAAAAATTACATGTGATTGGTAAAAAAAATACAAGTGATCCTATAAATATAACAAGGAAGAGTTAATTATTCTAATATAATATAAACCTTATATTTATTTTAAAAATAACATTTAATTCTTATATTTATTTATTATAATAATTTAGTTTTATTATTATGAAAAATTGACTATATAAAAAAACACAATCATTTTTTATGTTTTTTATTTCTATTGTTATTTAATTTTTTTCGATTTTTTCAATTATAATTTATTAAAGTTAAAACAATATCTATCAATATAACTGAAAAAATCAAAAATTAAAATGAAAAAAATTTACTCTTTTTTTATACAATCAATTTTTAATAACAATATGACTAAATTGTTATAAAAAAATAAATATATAACCTAGATGTCATTTTTTAATAAGTATAGAATTTTAACTATATCAATCTCATATAATAAAAGGTGAAGTATCGAACTAGCGTGCTTGTTTAAGTCATTGGAACTATTTAGTACCCTTGTTTACAAAAATGAGTGTTTACGTTGTTTGTTACTAAAAAATGAGTCAACAGTTTGATCTTCTTAGACAATATTTTATTATATAAATTATATTAAAAATATCTTAAAGATATATGGGTTATTTAAAGAAGTTTCATTTATCTCTATCCATTTTATTATGAATACTTTCATTTTTTTCATTTCAATCAATTCCATTATATTGTATCATTTTTTTCTCAAATTGGTTTTTTTTTCTTCTAAATAGTTTCTAAATGTTAAAATTGAAGAAATCTTAGTGAATTTTATTATTTTAATATTTAATACTAGAAATAATACGGACATTTAATATCAATAATAATATTAATTATTAAAATAAAATTTGTATTACATTTTAATTGAATACAAATTTACAAAGATATTATTTTAAAAATAATTGTAATATATTTTGCACAATTAAAATTCAAGAAAACAAATTAAGGCCATAAACATCCATAATTATATTTGAATTAGAAATACCAGGCACATAAATCACGGGCCATTGAATAAAAAAGTTCAAATTATTAGAAACAATAATAAGTACTATAAATAAAATAATTACTAACAAGATATCACGATTACCTATATTGATCTTCGTGAGCCATTTATTTTTTAAATTGAATCAACATATATAATAAGTTAAGAATGGGTTTTTAGTTTTAAGTTTTCAATCAGAATTAAATTAGAGACACAAAAAGGTGAGATAGTTTCTACTATTTGAATGCACTTATTTTTTTTGTTTTTAAAAATAAATAATTCTTATTGTGATACCTTTTTACCCTTATATAATCTCATATTTTTATCATGTAATATATCTTTCAATTTTTAATAATAAAATATTCATAAAAAAGTCAAATTGTCTTTCAATTTCTGTTTTTTATAAACAAATGTGCATATTTTTTGCTTTTTTTTAAAGAAGATTACTAAATAGCACAAATGGCTTAAACGAGGATTTGAGTGATTTTTTTTTTATAATAAAATAAGTAGAAAATATAAAATATTGAAAGAAAAGATAACTTTGAGATGATGTTAAAGTATAAAAATGAGTGTCTTCCACGTTAGCTAAGTTTTGATGTTTAAAAGATATTGTTTAACATTCAATGTTAATTAGATTAACTATAAATATTAATTACATATAAATTTATAGTCTAATTATAACGTGTTATATGTTAAAATAGTTTTAAAAATTGATAATGATTTAAATTTTAGATAATTTTATTTTATAATATTATATAAGTAATATATGTATAAAAATATGCATAAATATATTTTTTCTTAAGATTTTTCTTTTAACCATTTAAATTGGGATATTATTTTTGTGATATAATTAAATAATATAATCATCTTCATGCATTAACTTTTAATTTTAAACTTCCATAAAAAAAATTTTAAGGATAATCATTCTGTTTTTTTTCCTACATTTTTTAGGATAATCATTTATAAACTGGAGTTTTTGTGATGATGAATTGTTGACTTCTTCTGGAAATGTTCTAGGGGCTGTTTTTATAGTATTTTTACACACCATTTTTGTTGTTCAAAGTGTACCAGCTAAATATCTAATATAATATCTAATATATATATATATTTCATCTTAATATAATACAAAAGTCAAAATTCGCAGAAAAATTCCCTAGCCTCTATAGTTGAAAGAACCTTTTCCACACGTTGTAGCCTCGAAAAACAGCCAAAAGTGGGACGACGATGCACCTTTCGCCCGCCCAAGCTCAACTCGCCATGGATCCATGGCACTCTGACCACCTCTGCTAACGAGCCCGATTGCCTAAGTTAACAACGGAAAACCATCACTTCAAAACCAAATCAAAATCTCTCTTTTCTCTAACTCGCACATGTGCAAGTCCAAAATGGCAACCAACGTCACCGAACCCACCACCATCGCCACAACCCCACGATCTTCCCGAACCCCAAGCCATCAATACACCTTTACAACTTCAACTTCAACTTCAATCGATTTCCACCCTTCAACTTCAAACACTTCCAGTGCCCAATACACCTCTACTTCCAACTACAACAAAGAATCCCCCAACATAACCTCAATCTCAAGCCGAACCTCCCTCTCTAACCTCCGAGAGAACCTTCCCGATAATTCCCACATCTACGATTACCGAGAAATTTCCTCCGCCACCAACAACTTCTTATCCAAACGCCACACCACCTCAACTCCTTCTTGGCGTTGTACTCTTCGCGGCAAGGACGTGATTGTCTTCCAGCGTAAGTTTCGCCGCAAGGTCGAAACCTCCGAGCTCAGAGAACGAGTGAACGTCATCTGCCGGAGCCACCACACCAGCATAACCAAACTCCTTGGCGCTTCAGTCTCCGGCGAATATATTTACTTGGTTTACGAGTTTGTTAATGGAACCAACCTCTCGGATTGTTTGCGAAACCCTAGAAACCTTAATTTTACAATTCTTTCGAGCTGGATTTCTAGAATGCAGGTCGCTACTGACCTCGCTCACGGTCTCGATTACATTCATCATAAAATCGGATTGAACATAAGATTGGTGCATAAACACGTAAAAATCAGTAGCATGATGATCACTGAACCTTCTTTCAACGCCAAGATCTGCCATTCCGGTGCTGCTCAGCTCTGCGGCGATGACGATGCATTCCACAATGTCTGGGCATCGACGAAAACAAGTGAGATTGAGGACGAGATCACCGAATGTTCGGAATCGAATAAAGGAGTGGAAATAAATCGTACGGATAGTCGGATAATGCAATTCGAGGGGCTGATGGGGTATATGTCGCCGGAGTTTCAGTCAACGGGAACGGCAACACAGAAGACCGATGTGTACGCGTTTGGGGTGGTGATATTGGAGTTGTTGACCGGTGAAGAGCCATTGAAGTACAAAATTGAGAAGAGTAAAGGCGAGATTGTGAGAGAGTCGCTGATTGTATCAGCGAGATCGGCGGTGGAAGATGGGAGGTTGAGGCAGTGGATTGATAGGAGATTAAAGGACTCGTTTCCGTTGGAGGTGGCCGAGAAACTTACACGTGTAGCGTTGCAATGTGTAAATCTCGATCCTGATCAACGGCCTGATATGGGACGCGTGGCGGGAAAAATTTCGCGGCTTTATTTGGAGTCTCGGACTTGGTCCGATAATATTAGAATTCCCACCGATATTTCGGTATCTTTGACTCCTCGATGATTTTATTTATTTATTTTACTTAAGAAATAAATTGCAGAGTGTTGCAGTCATGTCCATATTTCATACTCTACTCTAATTAAAAATTCATATAATTTATACTAAAAGTTTTAAATTCATCAAACTTTAAACTTATTTGTGCAAAGATTTATAAATTAAAAGGAGAAAGTTGTCAATACTCATGTAGCGTTGAACAAATGGTAGTTTTCAATTAAAATAATTTAATTTCGTAACTTAAAAAAAAATCATTTTAAAAAAATATTAACACTTTTTTGATCAATTAAAAAAAAATCTTACACTTAGTCCTCAACCATATTAGTTCTAGGCTTAAGTGATTTTTATTACACTTAATCTTCACATTTTTAACTTATAACTTATCCATTAAGTATAATACTTTAAGGATCGAAATGTTTCTTTTTTTCCTTTTATTTTAATTTAGTGAACTTTTTGGTGTTAGGGTAATGTTATTATATGAGTAAAAAAATTATTTATAGGCAAAATGTTGATTTAATAATTAATATTATATAAAAAAATTCAATTTATTGTTTTTAATTTTTTTTAATTGACTATTTATATTATTAAGTTATCATTCATTAATTATCAAATTTGATTAAAAAATTAAGTAACTTATTTGTGATATGAATTTATAATTTTACATGTAATATAAGTTAATTTAATATTTAAATTTAATTAAAATAATTGATTAAAAGATATTTTAATAATAGAAATTAAAATAAAATAATAAATTATTTTTTTTACATTTATAACTGAATAAAAATTACCCTTTAAATTTGATCTTAATGTTTTTTTCTCTTAACAACAGCATCTTTATTTATAATATAAGAAGTACTATTTAAAAAAATTAATAATAGTACTTTAATTGTACAAAATTTATTAACATCGTTGCAGCTCAACGGTGAGAGTGCAGATTAAGTGATGCAAATAATAATTTGATAATTCATTCTTACTATTTCACTTAAAAATAAATTAAATATCTCATTAATAGTTATAAATTTAAATTTTAACTGATCTCATATATAACAATAAATAAAAATAGATATGATAGTGAAGATATATCACTACTATATATATATATATATATAAATTACTGATTTGATAAACATTAATGAATGCTAACAAGCTATAGAAAAAAATTATACAATAGCTTAAAAATAAATAATATGATATACCTATTAATTTTATTAATTATTGATTTAAAAATAATAGATAGTTCTCTTTAAAAAAAGTACTTATTTTTCATCTTATTAACTTAAATTATTTCTCCATAAAAAATCTAGAAATAATGTATAATTTTTCGATTTACCACCGGGTTGCTGATAAAGCCGAGGAACAAATGTTGATGTATTCAACAGAAAAAAAAATGATGTCTAATATTGAGGACATTAGCATGAGTTGTCGGTATGGTTAAGATATTAAAAAATATTTTTTATAAAAATATAAAAAATATTATTATTGTTGATAAAAAAAATTATAAAATTTTTATTAAAAATATATATATTTTTATAAAATTTTATAAAACACAAAAACAATCAATTACTTATATTTTAAATTAATTTTTATTTAATACATATAATTTTAAATATTTATAATATTTATATTAATTAATAAGTAGATTGATTAATTAAAATATTATATAATAAAATATATTTATTTTTGTAAAATATTGTGAAATAAGTAGGTAAAAGGGTTTGAAATAATTAACTAGATTATATATTTATATTTATTATTATTATTATAAATAGATAAATATCAAAAATATAAAAATAAATTTTATTAATTATTTATTTTTAAAAATAATCATAATTAATATTTTAACGATATTTTAATTCAAAAAATATTTAAATATCAATTTAATAATAATGATATTTAAGCCACAATTTGTTAATATTTTTAATAATTTTGTAATAATTATATTTTAATATTAAAATATAGATAACTTCTTCGACATTTTCGTCTTGGTTGTTAGATACTTTTTTCTTTTTTCTTTTTTTTTTCAGCTGCATATTTGTCTGAGGATAAAATCTTAAAAGAAGAAAAAAAACACAAAAAAAAAAACGAAAATAACTATTTTTTTGATAAATTTATTTTGAACACGTTAAAGTATCTTATCCTTTATCTGTGATTAAATTGTTTTAATGATAAAAAATAGTAAGAAAAGATACATTTTGTATATACATATATTATATACTATAGATTATAAATATTAAGATGAAATATTTTGGTATATTATATTTTTTAGATTTTTTTTCAAATTGATTATTTTAATATTCTTAAAAATCTAACCCTTTAATCATATTTTTTTAATCGATTAATTTAATATATTTTTTTAATTTAATCAATTTAATTTTTTTAATTTTTCAATCAAGTTATCATCTTAAATTTTTATTTTACATCATTAATAAAAAGGAAATTGTTTATTAAAAAATATAAAATTATCAAACAATATAAAAATATGAAATAAATATATTTTGACAATTATGTAATAAAAAAATATAAATTACCTCCATGACATCAAATCAATGATTTTATATTTATATATCTCGCAGAGAAATTTTGATGTTATTAAATTGCAATTACTAGTATAAAAAAAATTATACACCTTAAAATAAGTATAAATTATGAAACAAAATAATGAAATAAATATACTATGTTAATTACCTATAAAAGATATAAATTATCAAATAAGTATAAAGTAGAAAAATAAAAATATATTATTCCCTTTAGGATAAATGTAAAACTATCAAACAAAATAAAAGTATAAAAAGACTTTCCTTGTTTAAAAAAACACATTTTATACTTTTTAATATAAAAAAAATTATATATGTTTTCTTTTAAGTATTTTCTATGCTTACATCTTCTTCTACAGTTGACTTTTAATAAATTGCTTCCTTTTACAATGCCTCACTTAAAAACATAATCTAAAGCGTTAGTTTTTAAAAGTAAAATAACTTCCGATTTTTCACTAAAAACAAATAAATTAAAGTGTTTTTAAAAACAATTTTTTCTTTAAAACCTCCTCATCCAAATTCTATACATTTTCGTATCATTGTCAAAAAAATTCACTTTTAAATTAATGGTTCGTTTTGACCTTTAATTTTTGTGTTCAAGATCGAAGATCATTCAGGAATTAATGGATAAGTTTTTCTTTCTTTTTGGTTTTTTTGAAACTTATATAAGATTATATTTTCTTTTTCTTTTTTATAATTTGAATACATGAAACAGCTTATCGAAGTTTGTATGGTTGTATATTTTGTATTTAGTTATTTAGAATAATTATTGGTTCGTAAGAAATGGATTTATTGATGATGAATAAACGAATGGTTACATCTTATTTATACAAAAGAAAAGCAAAATTTTAATAATTAAAAATAAATATAATTATGGAGAGGTATATTCTTGGACAGCCTATCCTTCCCCACCAACAGCTTGGTGGCTGCTTCCAACTGGTGTGTTGGTTGTCACTAGTTGGATATCATGTTCTTTAACATTCCCCCTCAAGTTAGAATATATGTTAATTATTCCTAACTTGTTAAGTAAGCTTGAGAACCCTGAAAAACTCAGGGATTTGGTAAATATATCTGCTGGTTGCTCTAATGTAGAGATATGATAAGTTTTGATCATTCCAACTTGAATCTTTTCTCTTACTAGATGGCAATCGATCTCTATGTGTTTGGTTCGCTCATGAAACACTGGATTTTATGCAATGTGAAGAGCTTCTTGATTGTCACAATATAACTTGGTTGGTTGGGAGTGTTTGATACCCAAATCATCCAAAATATATCGTAACCAGGTTACTTCGCAACATGTTGCTACCATAGAGCGATATTATGCTTATGCACTTGATCGTGAGACTGTATTTTGTTTCTTAGTCTTCCAAGAAATTAGCGAGTTTCCAAGAAACATACAATATCCTGTGGTTGATCGTCGTGTATTTGTGCATTTTGCCCAATCTGCATCACAAAAAGCATTTAGTTGTAATGAACTAGTTGCTGAGAAAAAGAGACCTTGCCCTGGTGTGTTTTTGACATATTGTAGCACTCGTTGAGCTGCTTTCAAATGCGGTTGTCGTGGTTTATCCATATATTGACTGAGAATGTGCACGGTATACACTAAGTCGGGTCTTGTGATGGTCAAGTATATTAATCTCCTAACAAGTCTTCGATAGGATGTGGGATTACTGATGAATTCCCCTTCAACCTTGTTGAGGGATAAATTTTGTTCCATAGGTGAATTGGCAGATTTGGCACCAAGATAACCCATGTCCTCCAATATTTCAAGTGCGTACTTGCGTTGTGACAGAACAATTCCCTTCCTGGAACGTGAAACTTCTATGCCCAAAAAATACTTTAAGTCACCGAGATCTTTAAGCTTGAATTATCTCATGAGATGATTCTTAGTTTCTTCAATGTCTTGTATATTGTTTCCTGTTATGATTATATCATCTACATAGACAAGAAGAGTAGAGAAGGAATTACCACGGGTTCGGACGAACAGTGAGTGATCATACTTGGATTGGTTAAAACCAGCTAGCTTAAGTGTTGTTGATAGCTTGATGAACCACTGTCGTGAGGCTTGTTTGAGTCCATACAAAGATTTATGTAGCTTACATACTCGTGTTTCCCCCTTTCGTCCGAATCCAGGTGGAAGGGACATGTAGACATCTTCATGAAGATCACCATAGAGAAAAGCATTGTTGACATCGAGTTGTCGAAGATGCCAATTTTGAATAGCAGCAACGGCAAGGAGAAGCCAAACAGTGACAAGTTTGGCTACTGGTGCAAAAGTTTCTTGGTAGTCAAAACCTTCAATCTGACTGTATCATTTGGCCACTAACCGAGCCTTGTATCGTTCCACAGAACCATCAGAATTATACTTGATTTTGTAGACCCATTTACAACCAACTGGTTTCTTGTTTGGAGGAAGCTGTTGAAGCGTCCAAGTGCCATTAGTTTCAAGAGCATCCAGTTCTTGTTTCATGGCAAGCCTCCATTTTGGATCATTGAAAGCTTCAGCAAAGGTGGTGGGTTCCCTGTGAATGGAAATAAAAGTAGCAAAAGCACGATATGTAGGTAATAATTGGTCATAGATAAGTACATGAGATAAAGAATGAGAAGTACCTTTGTCTTTGGACGATGCTGAGTGAGACGAAGGGAAGGACCGAGAAGGTAAGGAAGCTTTTACATGATATTTTGAAGGTAGGTAGGAACATTGGTGGATTGACGAAGCCTATGTATGACTGGTGTTGAAGGAGTTATGTGTGGTGGAGAAGTTGACGATGATGTTTCTGGAGATGAATTTTGAAGATGAAGAGTGTCTGAGTTGATTGTTGGAAGGACAGATGGTGTATGATCAAGTGATATATTTGGATTGGTTGATTGACGAATGTTGGGTAGGTCATCATAAATAGTATCTTCTGATGGAGGAAATAGAGTTGGAGTGTTGACAGCGGAAGTGAAATAAGGAAATACATGTTCATAAAAGATAACATCACGAGACACTAAAGTCTTGTTTGTTTCCAGATTGTAGACACGATAACCTTTGATCCCAGATGGATACCCAATGAATATGCATTTATGTGACCTAGCATCAAACTTGGTAAGTCGATCATGATGTGTAGACGCAAAGCAAAGGGAACCAAAAACACGAAGGTGTTCATACCTAGGAGTTTTGTGAAAAAGGACTTCAAATGGTGTTTTACCCTTAAGAACAGGTGTTGGAGTACGATTTATGAGGTATGTGGCTGTAAGAATGACATCTCCCCATAATTGTTTAGGAAGATTGGCTTGGAAGAGCAATGAACGAGCGACATTGAGAAGATGGCGGTGTTTGCGTTCAGCAACACCATTTTGTTGAGGGGTAGAGACACAACTAGTTTGATGAAGGATTCCCTTGGTAGAAAACAATTGGGTCATAGAGAATTCTGGTCCATTGTCACTACGAATGACTTTAACTCTAGATGAAAATTGTGTTTCAACAAGATTGATGAAGGTGGTAAGAAATGTACGTGTATCAGATTTAGTATGTAAGAGATAGACCCATGTGCATCTTGAGTAGTCATCAACAATAGTGAGAAAATAACGTGCTCCATTAAGTGCTGGAATGTGATAACCACCCCAAATATCAACATGAATCATTTCAAAAAGTGTTTTTGTATTGATGGAACTTAAAGGAAATGGATTACGTGTTTGCTTAGCTAATGGACAAATAGAACAATCACTAATGGAACAAAAAGGTGTGTTGATGGAAAGAGAAATTACACGCAAACTGTTATTAGATAAATGACCAAGTCGTTGATGCCATAAATGAGAGTTGGTGGAAGCAGTGTTTGAAACGGAGAAACATCCAGCCTTTTCAGAAATAGTCAGGTAGTAGAGTCCTGCTTTCTCAGTTCCCATCCCAATCGTCTTCCCTGAGCATTTGTCCTGAACAAAGCACATACTATTAGTGAAGGTGACATGGAAAAATGAGGTTTGAGTTAGTTTGGCTATTGAAACTAAGTTTAATTTGAAGGAGAGAACACACAAGACATTATGGAGTATGAAATTATTTGAGAAATGTACAGTGCCAATATGTGTGACACGGGCAAGAGAATGATCAGGTAAATGCACATGTTGATTAGTGACTGGAATGCTGGAGCTCATAAGGTTTTGGGAACAGACCATGTGACCAGTTGCCCCTGTATCAAAAATCCAATGAGTTTCTGAATGGAAAACAGTTGCACATAATGTGTTACCTGAAGAAGTAGTCACTTGATTTTCCATGCTACCTGATTTGGATTGATTGAGAAGTGTAAGGAGCTCTTGATATTGGGCAGATGTAAGATTGTGGGATGGTGTCTTTGTGTCGGAGTAGCTTTCCTGAAAGTCGGTATGATGAGCTTTGGAAGGGAAGCCATAACTTGTGTTTCTCTTATCTTGAATTACTCTTTTTTTCCGACACATGTTGATATCATGTCCATTCAAACCATAGAAATTACATTTGAGACGCTTTCGGCAGTTTTCAAAAATGTGTCCATTGAGACCACAAAAATCACATTTGAGGTGACTTCGGCAATTCTCAGAATTATGGCCTATATTGTTGCATCTATTGCACTTGAGATGTGGGTTCTTTGGTGGGTAATTTTTCTGAGGATATTGTGGACGACTATCTCTGGCAACAAGTGCGGCAGCTTCTGGCATCCTTCCTATGCTTTGAGTGGAGACAGCTCTTTGCTTTTCATCTTGAACAATAAGTGAATATACCTTATTTACTGTAGGTAATGGTTCCATGAGCAAGATTTGTCCGCGTGCTGATGTGTAAACCGTGTTAAGGCCCATGAGAAACTTTATGGTTCGCTGTTTTTGTTGATATTCTTGTAATTCTCTTCCGGCATTTCCTCCACAGTGTGGAAGAGGACATAGTGCATCACGACTATCCCATAAACTTTTCAATTTGGTATAGTATTCTCCAATGCTCGCACCTTCTTGCATGCAATCATGGATCTCTTGCTCAATGTGGAATAGGTGCATGTTGTTGGTGTGCGAAAAGCGTTCCTTTAATTCTTCCCATAGCTCATATGCAGTATTACTATACATGACACTTTCTGCAATTTTGGGTGATATGGTGTTGAGGATCCATCCTTTGACAAGAATATTGCAGCGAGTCCATTGTTTGATTTCTACTTCAAGGTTTGTTGATGGTCTTTTGATTGTGCCGTCAATGAATCCTTCTTTGTTTTTGGTTATTAGAACCATGAGCATTGCATGACTCCAAATGTGATAGTTTTCTTGGTTTAAGGATTGAGCTACGAGAACTATGCCTGGTTGGTCTGAGTGGTGTAGATATAATGAATGGCTAGGATCATCATACCATTTTGGTAAAGTAGAGTTGGTATTGGTAGTCATAGACATTTTTGGTTGAATAAATTTGAAAGAACGGGATGGGTTTAAGTGTATTTTAGACAATAATGATTATTTATGAAATAAATAATAGACTGAAATATGTTTTATCTTATAGAAAATGAGTCAAGGATTACATAACCAGAAATTTTAGCCGCAGAACCGGTCGGTAAATGGGTGAACCGGCGTCTGGAGTGGCTAGAACGACGGCTGCAACGGTGAAACACTAAACTGGATGAAGACCAAACCGGATCGGACCGGACCGAGGACCAAACTGGGTGAACGACGCGTCGTTTGTTTCAGCGGGCGAGCGACGACGTGTCGTTGGAGTCATCTTCTTTGGCAGCTGGCGCGTGTTAGAGCGTGTGTCTCCGGTGAGGCGCGTGGAATGCTGGCGAGTTTAAACAAGGCGCGTGTGAGCGCGTGGAGAGGTATTTTGGCTTGATTTTAATTGCAGATTGCTTGGATTTATCTGAATAATATGCTGGGATGAAATTGAAATTATTTTGTAAATCGAAATTGGTTTTGGAAAAAAAATAGTTTGAGGAAAAATGAGAAAAAAAATTCTATGAGCTGATTTTTCTGGGAATTGTTTCCTAAGCTCTGATACCATGTAAGAAATGGATTTATTGATGATGAATAAACGAATGGTTACAACCTATTTATACAAAAGAAAAGAAAAATTGTAATAATTAAAAATAAACACAATTATGGAGAGGCATGTTCTTGGACAGTTTATCATTCCCCACCAACAGCTTGGTGGCTGCTTCCAGCTGGTGTGTTGGTTGTCAACAGCTGGATATCATGTTCTTTAACAGGTTGGGTATAAGAAAATACCTAATGAATGATTTTTGTATAATCTAAGTTTTGAAATGTCAATTCAAAACTTGATATATTAGTTCGAGTTATGAAGTTATCGATCTCAAGTTTTAAATATATTTTGTTTTACTTTTATAGTATTTTGACACGTTGTGACATGTATAGTTTATGTAACTGACACCTATATATGTAAAATTCTCTCTCTATATATATATATATATATTGATTCCTTAAGAGATCCACACATTCTAATAATTACTCTATTTTCTCTCTACAAATTTAACAAATTCTAACATTTTGACACCCAAAATGTCTCAGATTCTGAGGTCAAGTTTTAGCTTCTAACTCCATATTTTATAGAATTCACCACAAATTTTGAGATAGACTCAAAGAGACCAAACACTTGTTCCAATTATTAGTTACCACCATGGTAAAGACAAGTGTTTAAGGTCGACTAAGACTAGCAAACGAGAAAGCGGTGACAACACTGGACAACACCTTACCAACTCATGGTAAGATCAGAACGGAGACTAACTTTCATCGAGAGCTGACTCATCAACTTCTCGAGTTAAGAAGAGAACTTGAAAAAATCGAACTAGAAAATAGGTTATTGTGCTCCCATTTAGGTGGAGGAATCTTCGATGATCAAGCTACCAAACCTATTGGTAGAAATAAACTAGAATATACCATGCCCGAGTTTAATTATGATGTTTTTAAAATTTTAATTTAATATATTTACACACAATTACATATCTAGTTGTCTATAAAATTTTAATTTAATATATTTATATTAATTATCTATTAATTTATTTCTAGGTAATTAAATCTGTAACACATCAACTTTAAGCTATTAAGGTGGGGTAAATTTGAATAAGATTTTTTTTGGTTGAAAATGAAATAATAAATATACCACACCTATAAATAGGATGCAATGACTGTGTGTTATTTGATGCAGATAAATTTTATTTTTTTTTTTGCCAATGTAAATATTGTTGTATAAACGGGAGAGAAAAAAAAACGAAAGCAGCCAAAAGGCTGAACAAGTGAAACAATAGAGTGGGTCTAATAGTTTACGTTTGGAAGTTGATGGGACGTAAACCTATCTGTTTTTTCTTAAAGCATGGAGAAACCAAAAGGTTTTTTGGAAGTGCTATATATATGTCTGTAATATGTATGCAGATAGGGGGAAAAGGAGTACTGCAAAAACCAAGAAAAATTCAGAGACCTACACGGCAAAAGAAAAGGAAAAAAAAAGGGTTGTTGTGTGTGATTTGATTACACAAGTTAAAATAAAGAAAATAATTTAATGTATTTGAATTTTTTTATTTATTATATTATATTTTGTGTATGAGTAATATTAATTATATTTAAGCTTTTTTATTTGACTCTTATTTTACAATCCTAATATTATTCTTGAAATATAAGAAGTATTTATTATTGAGTTAAGATTTTTATATTAAAAAATTACGTTACTAGATTTATTTATGAATTTAGGCATGAAATAAGTTAATTTATTAAATCACGTAAAAAAAATTATTGTCGTATATTTTTTCGTTCACTTTACTTTATAATTATTTTTTATGTGTACAACAAATCCCTCACAGCAAGCCAAAATCATTTTTTTTTTCCTTGGATTTATTGAAGGTTGGTCTAATACTAATAGGATTTGTAATTTTCTTTATACTCTCTTACTGCTGTCTCTTTAACTTGTTAACTGCTATCTTTTTAATTTTATGTCCAAATGTGGTAATGAGGTATCTGGGTAGATGGATTTTGTTTATGGGTCTATTATTTGTTGTAAATTAGATCTAATCCAATTATTATTATTAGTATTATTTGTTTGCTATTTGTAGAGATATGAAGGAAATAATGGTGCTAGAGTTATAACTTACTTTCTAAATCCAATGGAGAAAAAAGAGAATGAGATTAAATGATGCTGTTAGTTGTGGTTATTGTTACAATTTCATTAATTTTATGGATATTAAGAATATAATAGGGTGTCAAAGAAGTCGTTCTTTAAGTAACAGTAACAAGAGAAAAGAAGTTTTACAATGTTCGTTTTGTAAATCTAAGAGAAATTCTCAAGCATTGAAATGTGTGGGGTGAGATAAATAATTGGTATGGGTTTTAAGGATTAAGCAATTTATTATGTTTTATTAGCAATTAAAAAAAGTCATCAATAATTAAATATATATTTTAATATTACCAAATTACCCTGAAAAGAAGTCACATGTATCATTTATCCTCAATTATTTTAAATTTATCTTTTTTATAAACAAATGGACCAAAATAATTCACTTAAAAGATAAAAAGGACTAAATTGATACTTTGTGCAAAAAGTAAAGGGAACATTGATGCCCTTCACTCAGAAAAACTGCTCAATTTCAACTACACATGTACAATCACGTTGCACGTGCTTTATGCACCCATGTCACAAATTGTGTGCAACTGAAATTCAAAAAAATATTGAAGAACATACGCTGCAAAATTAGAAAAACTAAAATACAATTGTAAATTTTAGTAAAATTCATGCATATAAAAGGATATTTCCTCCTCTCTTTTTCCCCTTCTCATTGAACGTAAGTAGACCATGAAAGAAATGCAAGAGAGAAGAATAAAAACAAAATAAATAAGCCTCAAGACTTTGAGAGTCGGGCGCTGTTAATAACCCATTAGAAGAATCACAATCGAGATAAGCCACTGGTCCGCATTTCTTGGATAGTATCTTTTCATAGACTAGAGCAAACGGGTGTAAAGGGGCTTGAACTAGGAAGGCAACTCGTTTAGTAGTAGTATAAGTAAGCATCGCTGAAATCAAAAAGAAAGGCACAGGAAACCATAGGCAATACCATTGACCAATGCCTATAGAAACTTCAACTTGAGGTGAGTCTACCATTGTCATTAAGGTTTATGGTGTGGCATATTGGCAAGAAATGTGGGTAAGACCAGCTAGACTGCAAGCTTACATACCACATTAAAACTCCATTCTAGCCATCAAAGCTCCACTGCATTCCTACGTTGTTCTTTTACACAGGATGTTATCATGTAAGAGAGGTCTACAAACTCAAGGCAAAAAACCAGCATTGACAAAACGTTCATGATCTTATAAAGTGCATAATGCATACAGTGAGTGGATGATGATAATGTTGCTTACCTATAAATAATTTTCCAAGAAATAGACAGTGTAAGATGATAAATCCTCGTTCTCAGTGTTCTCTTTTATCCTTTTTTGTTAGCAACTATATCTATCATATGTATTATAAGTTCAATAATTATATCTAATTAACTAAGGAGAAACCATTAGAAAGTAGTTGTCAGAGGAGCCAGTAAATTACTAGCTGGGGCTGGCAAAGAAGGAACAGAAGGTGCAGTGCAGTAGATCTTGGACCTATTTTCTCTTGGATATGGATGCATGACAGACAACTCTCTAACACGCCACAAAACAGACTCCGGAACTTGCTGTGATACCCATGATTGCTTCCGACCTTGTTCAACCTGCATGAAATTGTAACAATCAGGATGTAACATTTCTAATGGCTGCCAGTCAGCTAATGAGCCCTTACTCATCTCAAATCCAATTATAGTTGTTCTAAACAATTTGTTAATGAAAACAAGTATTGATTATCTTGTTCCAAAACCTAATGTTAAATAATATCCCTCCTATTAAGTACACTGGTAGTATGATTCACTTACACTGTAAATAAATATATTTACTATACCAAACAAAATCAGCCAAAACCCAGATGTTGAATGAGAATCAATCCCCACCTTTTCCTTCATCTGTGTCATAGCAGAGCATGCTCGTAATAGATTTCTCCATTTGTCCTGAAACCCCAGAAACAAATAAAAATTTTGTTTCCAAAAGGAAGAAAAGAAGTTCAATAATGAATCTTTGTAATGCAATTAACTACCTTAAGATCTACAGAGGTGCGGTGAGAAGATGACGAAAATAATACTTTCTTTATTTCAGTCCATCTTCCAACTCCATATTGAGAAACACCTTCAATCAAATTTTCCACTTCAGCAGGAGTCCATGATATATGACGCTTTCTCTTGCTGCTGCTATTCACAGTGAGGCTTCTTGGAGTGTGCCCTCCATCAGAGATATATTCTTGTGAGTCTGGGGAATCAGGCCCAATATCTAGTTTCTTCTTTGAAGCTAAAGGCCTACTGTCCTTCCAGCTCTCATAGAGCTGTTAAAATTTTCAGGCATGACTTATATGAAAATGAGGATGGCTTACACAAAACCGTACCAACAATCTTGACACGATTAATACTATAAGTTGCTTTCAGGTGATATACAAGAGACAGGTAAAAGCATATTGATCTGAGCAGTTAACACATCGTTTAGATCAAACACTACAGGCAATTACAATGGGGGTGGGGGGGAGACAATTATGTGACAACTTTGACAAAAGCATAAAAATGCAATGTTGCTTACCACCAGTACTTGATCTTGCTCAGGGTGCTCTTTCTCGATTGGAAGACCAAATGGGACTTGAATACAACTGCCACTAAAACTATCATCCTGACACTTCTGAGATTTGACACGAAGCAGCCCATCTTTGGACTTTCTACAAGATACTCCAAATTTTCTACTATGGCTTTTTAATTCATACTTCAGTGATTCTTCAATGTACCTCTTAGGTGGTTTCCGTGACCTCTTCAGAGAGAAAGATGACCCTCCTTTATCTTTTTCATTTAAAGAGAAGTGGACTTTGCTAACCCCAGAATATGATGTCTTCCATGAGTCACCACCAGTACACTTCTTTCTTTTCATTTGCCTGTCTCCTGACATGCTTTGACCGATTAGTGTTTCTGAGACACAGCTGGTGGCACTCTTGGGGTACTCGGTGCTTGTTGAGGACATAGTTCTATCTCCATGATTAGTGGAACTTACAGTGCATGTCGAGAGGTCTAGACTACTTTGCACAACATAGTTTTTCGAACTTACTAATTCACGTTGGTTAAACCAATGCCTGTTCTTTCCTACTGTTTCATGTTCATACATGGTTTTTAAGATCTCACGTTCTTCTTTATCAACAGGAAAGTTAAGAATCGAAGACTCATGGTTTTCCACATATTTAACTAGTGGAGAACTTGTCAAAGAAAAATCTGTCATCTCATCACCGGAGTTTTGTTTATTGATGCCAAGCGAATTGCTTTCTAATCCATCAATTGCAAAGAATGGATCATTGCCAGCACCATTATCCATACCGGAAGCTTTATCAGCATGATTGACGTCTTGAAACATGGAGTATCCTTTATTGGTATCAGGAGATTGGTTTCCTAGTCCAGTGTTTCCAAAGAAAGAACCCGGGCAAGCCCCCTGATCCAGAATGAAGATTTCATCAGTATGCTTGGCATCATGAAAAACTTTTTTATTGATACCAGGAGAGGGGCTTCCTAATCCAGCATTTCCCAATAAAGGATCTTTGCAGGCACCATGATCCAAATTTAAGGCTTTATCAGCATGTTTGGCATCTGGAAACATGGAGAAAAGGCAACTCCATATTATTAGAGAGAGACATAATGGCAGAACAATTTCCTCCCCGAAATTAATTAAATTTTCTAAGAAAACCTACCTAGAAAAAAATCTCCACATCTTGAAAGGATATTCTCTCCTTGAACATATCCTTCCTTAACTCCCTGTAAAATTTCAGGAACAAACTAAAAAAAAAAAAAAACTCATGCATTTCATATTTGTATTAGCCCACTGTCCTGCTAATGATGTAGCAGAGTATCAGCAATGAATCTTCTAAAGAAATAATATTTTGAGAAGAACATATTAAGCAATATTTACTTTGCTTATTGAATTTTAAATGGATTCAATTTGTAGAAGTTATCCTGAAACTAGGGGTTATTTTCAAAACTAGTGGAGTGCATGAGAAGCAAATAACTCTCATGGACTTGAGTAATATTCTCCAAATATTTATAAATATCAGCGGCATGAAATCTAAGAAAAATTAATCCTCAGATCAGTAAATTTATCCTCTATTTTTAGGGGGTTGAGTCATGCTTAGATTGTAGACATGTGTCACATGTTCAAAATTGAGTAGCATCCTGAGCCTTTATTTTCTTGATTCTGCGAAGTTTACCAGCCTTGCATCACAAGACATGAAATAAAATGTTTCAATGAGCACAGGTGTATTCTAGTCTACTAACTAACTTCAGATGAGAGAGCTTTATAGCTCAAAGCAGATGGCAAACATGTACAGAAACCAAGCATCAAGCCTTTAACTAGGTAATACATTCACAAAGATAGAAAGATGCAACAAAGTGACAAATCATAAAAAAGTATAATACTTTTATCTTCAACGGATAAATTTCTAAGCAGCAGAAGTAAGTATGTAAAAGAAGAAGTAATTTTAGTAGAACCAAGCACATACTTTTAAGCCATTTCCCTCTCCTTCCATCAGATTTGGATGCACACCATCTGTAAAAATATTCACGTTCAAATGCTCAAACAAAGAACTGGACAAAAACAGAAATTGTAACATATACATGTACCAATCGGTGCTTATTCAAAACTCAATCAAAAGTCAACAAAGAAGTGTTCAAGTGATTATATCAAAACTCAATAAGTTCTTGGAATTTGTAGACGGAACATCATATAGACAAGCTTAATCGTGCACAACTCCTGCCTTTTCAAGCAAAATTAAAGACAACCATGTAAATTTTGCCTTTCATAGATCATACATGAGAATATACTTCTGCTACACCCCTTTACTACAAGTTTACCTTCAATTTGCATGTCAGTATGAATTCATTTATTTACCAGCCAAGTAATTTTAACAACTGCATGTACAAGAAGGCAACAACAATTGGTGAATTGCATATTACAAAGAGTTAAAAAAAATCTAGCTTACAGCAATCACCATATAAGGGGTAATTCTACCAGGATGCAGCAATGCGCACACTTTTATTGCAATCCAAAAGTTATTTTCGTTAAGCAAATCACCCAATCACACAACGGAAATAGAAATATTTGCCAACAGAAGAAGATTCATGTTTTTCTTGTATTGGATTTATTGACCAATGATCACTAGCATCATTTATCAACAACACTATACAGTAGACTTTTAGGACAATAATGTAATGGAAGAAAACTACCATTAAACTAAAGACAAGTTTGCTTTAACATTAATGATGTTGTCTAGAAGTTTTGTAGTCTTTCATGGCAATAGCACTAACAATTACAATGAGAATGAAAGAGATACATTCTTCTGGTTAAGGTTATCAACGGGACAGGGTGGAGATGGAAACTCCTTCCATGTTCCCCATCCACAATTTAGAGTTTAACTACTATCCTCACTTAAAATCCTTACGGAGACATATCGAAGATCCACAATAAGGAACGAAATCCCAAATGGGAAACAAGGATTCAAATAATATTTTAAATATATTTTTTTTAATTTTATACTTTTATTATAAATGAAAATTTATAAAAAAAATAAACTAATAATAAATCTTTTATATTGAAAAAACTAAAATTTTGAGTCAATAAATAATAAAAATAAATTATATTTTATACGAAAGAGAGAAAAATAAAATATATGTAACAAGAAATATATAATCTTATATTAAACAATATTGATAGTATCTTGTTACAAAATAATTTAAAATAATAACAATAAATTATAAAATAATTATAAGATTTTAGATTTTTAGAATTTAAATAAATATTTTAAATAATTCTTATAAAAGAAAAATTAATGATGTTTTAATCTAATAAAGAAATAAAGAAATATAACATATATAATGTATTACTTATGATTAGTTTGAGATTAAACATAATTAAATTTATAAAAAAATAAAAATATTAAACTTTTATATATTTATTAAAATATAGTATATAATTTCATAGAACAAGACAGGGAATACGATCTCCATCTTTGTCATGCCTCATCTTATAAAATACGAATTCTCGTTTTCCATTCCTCATTTTCCATTTTATTGTCCCCATCATTTCCTCCAATCAGATAATCCCCGTAGGAATTTACCCCGTTATGGAAAATCGATAACCTTATTTCTGGTTATAAAGAAAGATAACTGAAGCAAGGATAAACTAAAAATACATATTTGCTCAACATGTATGTGCTAGTAAATGTGTATAAGTTAGTGTATGAAGACTCCTGGCCTTAAATAGCATTTACATGTTGTACATAATTAAATTGGTCTCAAATTTATGTTAATTGTAAATGTGTGTGCATATAATATACATTCATTGTGTAAGTATACATAAATAAACTAGATATGTGTATATGCTATGTACAAACTAGCAGGCTGTTTTAGGCCCAATTTAATTATCTACAATATACAAATACTATTTTGGGGCTTCAAATCATGTACGAGAGTGTGAGAGAGTACCACTACAACCATGAATCTTTATCTGATCATTCGGTACAGTTTCTGAGATATCTTCAAAATTAGAGCATTTCTGAATTTCAAAAGCATCCAAGTCAAAAAGATCTTCAATCAAGTCTTCCTTACATTCTGGTCCATCTAAAAATTGTTCCAAACATTCATCTTCATGTTCTGCGGTGGTGAAAATCGATATCTCATGCTCAACCTAAACAAGACACACTTTTGTGATGTTTAACAATAAGTACTTTATAATATTTAAAAAGGATACTACAAGAACAAAGCATGATAACATTATTGGTGACTAATAAAGAACAATGCTTTTAAGTCATTAACGAGAATATTTGATGTGAAATATAACATGCACGTGATGGCTTCAAGAAGACTGATAGCCTATAGTTACTAAATCGATGAAAGCTTACACCCTATATTGCATGGAAATCCAAATAAACCACAACACCTTCCAATTATCTCAAACCTTGTCCACACTCCACTAAGATCAGATTTTACGTCGCTATTACTCAAAAATCACTGGGTCAAACCTGAATCTATCAGCTGCAACATATGTTATTTATTGAAAAATTGGTTGGTTAAACTTATTAGTAATGGAATATGAATAAAAGAGAGAAACTAATATTTTGCACCCAGTTTTGAGAAAACACGATATTATTAGCTAGCATGCCAGAGTCTTATTTTCTTTTTCCCTCGGGAAATACAGAAATTTTCACGTCATTTTTTACCTGAAAAAAAGGTTGCCATAAGATTGAATAACTTTGACATGGAAAAAGTTCAGTGGAAACTAAAGATTAATTTCGTTTTGTTTACCAGAAATTAGGTAAGAAGGATTTACATACCTCATATGGCTTGCAGTTGAACATGTTTGCAAGAGCAATAGAAGCTATCAAAACATCCAATTATGATGTATAAAGTTTGCTCTTGAAATTAGTCTCTGCCTAAATTTATGAGCTGAAAATCCAAAGACAACAAACATGTCATGAACCAAAGTAAAAATGATATGTGTGATATGCTTCCAAACGAAGAGTTCAAATCATGTACTAAACCATAATACCTAGCATCAAAACTGGAAAAAATATAATTGGAAATTATATGATAAAACAAACTGGAACCATCGTAGAAGACCTTGCTTCTGTTAGAATGAAATTTTTGTCACTGCAATGTTAATTATTTCTTGCAAACATTAAAGTGGACCAACCGACCAACCACCATACTTTTCAGAAAGTTAACTGGGAAAGCAAAATACTAACACAATTTTGCATCAATAATTCTCCTAAACTTCTAAGTTTGGAGGGTGTGAGTGCATGCGTGTGGGAGAGTAATCTCCAGCACTATACTCTATCATCATGAAATATCATGAGTGTAAAGGCCTTAAACCATTCTTTTAATGACTGACAATACAGGTTGTTAGGATATACTCGTGGGTCTCGTACTCTACCGTGGGAGGATCCTTAGACTCTATCTCCAATCTGAGATACGTTAATGAGGTCTTTTCGCATTCTTCAAGCCTCGAGCCAGAGACCTAGTCCTTAAGTACCTCAGGTTCATAGAGGTTGGTACCAACTGAGACCGAAAGAAACTTGTTAACGTACCTTAGATTGGAGATGGAGTCTAAGAACCCTCCCACGGTAAAGTACAGGGCCCACGAGTATACCCTAACACAGGCTTACTAATAGCTCAAGCAAAATGCCATTGAAAAAAGCATTGCATGTCTCATTCAGCAAGACCTTATCCAAAAATTACATATTGTTGAATAAAACATGCAGTCTTCAATTTCATAACACTCGGAGGCAAATAGTTCCATCAGTTGAAATAAAACATGCCTCCTATGTCACATTCTCTGTGTGCCACAAAATTACGAATTGCTTCTAAAATTTCAGTCCTTTTTTTTATTTCTCTCAATTATGTTGCCATAAATCCTAGAGCTACCTGAACGATAAGAGTTGGAAGCAGAAGAATTTTCCCCTCACACACATCAAATTCTGCTCAAAACACTATAGATTCTGTCACTCAATGATGATACTAAACACACATTAGAGAATACCCCTTTTTTGTTGTACCATGCATGTTTCAAACCTGTAATTACCAGCATAAAGAAAACCACATGAAACCAGTACTACTTAAAAACAAGAATAGACCCAAAAAAAACAGCATCAGCATGTTATAATTGGGCCAAAAAAAAACAACATGCATGTGTTCACACATGATTTACATAATCATGAAAATAAAAATGATAAACAGAAAATTTTCAGTAATAATTTTAATCAAATACAAGCTTTTGGTCGGAACCCAGAAGCAAGCTTATCATCAGTACAAATTACAACAGAACAAAGAAACCGTGAAATGCCAACATAAATAGCATCATATCTTACAAACAGGAACATTACAGTGTAATAAAAAAGAGAAAACACCCAGAAAGTAAAGAAAACTACCTCATGCAAAATAAAGAAAACCAAAAAGAAGCTGAAATTGGAGGAAAAACTCGAAACCTTTTGTTTGCAAGAGAAGTGAAAAGAAAAGATAGTGCCACTACATTATGATTTGAATGTTTAAAGAAAGCATAAGAGAATTTTCAGACCACCAAAAGCTGAAACGACAAACGTAGAGGAAAGATACAAGGACTAGGGAGAGGAAGAGGTGTCCGGAAAATAGAAAAGAGAGGGAAAGTAGTAGATTGCAGAGGAGTCACATTGACGAGTTTCTCTTTTAGCGCGGATTTGACGAGGATTTCAAAGTTGAATTAAACGAAAGGGGTTTGGAGTCCGGGGAGCTTTTTTGGCCCGAGTTGTTGTAGAATATATTTATATAATAACTATTAATTATGAATAAATAATAATTTCTTTTATGATCTCAACACAATTTTTTACTTTAATATTTATTTAAAAAATATATATATATTAATTAAAATATTAAAATTAATTAGTTTAATTATTTTAAATATTATATATTTAAAAAATATATATTTAAAAAATATATTTTATATAATTATATATAATATTATTATTCTTATTGATTATAAAATCATAATATTTTATAGATAATTACAATCTTAACTTTTAGCTATAGTTAATTAAAACATATATTTCAGTATTTTTTAAAAGAAAATTAAATTTTGTGGATGAATAGTTTCTCCTATTAACACGAGTACGAGTACGATAACATTGCTTTCGTCGCCATCAATAGGCAAATGACACAGCAGTTCTGAATGACGTAACTTAGTTTGGTAGCCGCAAGATATTGGTGGCCCACGTGGCATGTCAGACTCTACCGCTTTTTAATTATTATATATGCGAAAAGTTTATAAATTCCCTCTCTTTTTTATATAAAATAATTATACAAATAGTTTTATTTTTAAATTTTAAATATAAAATAATTTATGTGCATGTAAGGGGCTTAAAATGAAAATAATATCTCATATAAACCTTTTAAATTTTAATTGAATAGTAAATAAAATATTTTTTTATTTACATTAATTTTTATCTTATAATAATTAACATATCAATAATTTATTAAATAAGATAATTAGACCTATTGTTTTTTAACAAATGAATAACTACAATTAGATTATTTTACGATAATTAAATTTTTTTTATAAAATAATATTTCAATTTAATTATATTTAAATAATTATATTAATAATAATATATAATGAGAAACTTCTGGGTAAATTTTGACCCACTGTTACTCTAGACCAATCAAGATAATTACAATATATTTGTCAAATTCATGTACATATGTATTATCTTATAAATATTAATATAAATTTTAAACATTTAATACATTTAAATAAAACATAATTGATAATAAAAAATAATTATTAATATTATTTAAAATTAATAATTATAATATATTTACAGTTAATTATATATAAATAATTTAATCATTAATAATTTATTACATAATTTATAAGTAAATATCATATAATTATTATTATTTTAAAATATGAAAAAAAAATTATAAATTATTATTTAGATATTTATATATAATATAAAGATAAATAAAGGTGATATATCATTTTTTTTAAAATAACACTGCTAACGTTTAATTAAATGTTAAATATTTATGCTTTTAATAAAATTTATTACATTAATTTTATATTTTGTTAATATGAAATAGTGTATCACTCCTTATAAAGGACAATTTTTTCTTAAAACTTTATTTATTTATATACTTTTTACAATTATTTTTTTGATAATTTTTTAATTTTTATACATTTTCTTTAAATTTAAATAGTAAAAATATTTGTTTTGATATTTAAGTATGAACATTAAAAAAATAAAGATAATGAGATAATGATTTTTTTATTCAACTGTGAAAAAAATATTACTTAAAATTTATTATTAATTATATTCATAATGTATTTAGTGAGTCTTAAAAATATCAATTAAGTGATTGGAATTATGTATAACATTATATATAACAATAAAAACATATTAAATTGATAATTATTATTTATTTTTTAATAAAATAATATTCTATTTTAGTGCATTAAAATTAAGCATTAGTTTTAAATATGTTTAAAAAAAATTAAACACGTGAGTTTATTATAATATAATGGATAAAATACACATGAAGTAATTTGTTTAGAATTAAATGATTGTTATTAATAACATATATTTTTATCATTATATATAATGTTACAGTATAATTATAATTACTTAAAAAATTTAAATATAAAATATAATTATGACTTATTTTTTTCAAAATAATTATCTTTTCATGCCACGATTCATCCTAATCACGTTCTACCAACTCCCCCCCCTAATTCTACCGATTAAAAAAATAAATAAAAATAAATCATTGTGTCCCACCACTTGCTCCGTCAGTTTAATCTTAGGAAGTAAAAGAAAATGCTTCAAAAAACTTTTAAAATTATCTCCTGTATATGACTTTATTAGTCATGAATTTTATTTTACATTTTTCTATTAATTTGAATTAAAATGAGAGAGTTATTATATATAACATAATTATAAAATGTTAAATAACATTAACAAAAATGTTAAAGGGGATACTTTTGGATCTAACTTTATGAAAAGACGAGAAATACACAAAATAATAGAAGCCACTTTAATTTAGTAGTTAATGTTTGAAAAGATCAACTTCGAAAGTAAATTTGGTAGTATTATTAAGACTTAAAAGTAAAAGCAATAAAATTAGATTGTTGTATATTGAGATAGATTTAGAATTTATGATAAATAATACATTATATAATAAAAAATAATATTAATTATATTTTAGTTATTATTTATTTTTAATTTAAAAAATTATTATGTATTTTTTTATTTAATAAAAATATATATAAGTTATTAAGTTTTTTAAGATATCAAATATTAAAAGTTTAAAATTTAAAATTTAAATAAAATATATTTATATTTTTTACATATAATTTATTTATAATTTTATAAATATTATATTTTAAAAAATTTGATTAAAAATTTAGGTAAAACATATGTCATCCTTAAAGTATTGAAAAGTGAATATTTTAAGAGAAATAGCTCATAATCAGATACCTATCTATTTTAAGTGAATATTTTATTTTATTTTAATCAGTGATACCTCAAGTCTTATGTATTCACGTTACAATGACATTGGGATTAGTAACTAAATGTCAAGCTGATATAGCCAATAGATACTGAAATTCAAAATCATAAGTAATTTTCTCAACAACACTAGATATCTTCCCACTATTGAGGCCTCTAAAGCAATCCACCATAGACTTTCTCAATGAACCGGATGTGGGCAATTGTTGGCAAACCCATTCAATTAATGAATCTTTGTCTACTGCAAAATCATACATATTTTTTAGAAGCAGTTCAGGAAATGATATCTTTTTATTACAAGTGACCACAATTGAAGCTTGCAAGTACTCCAACTTTGACTTTTCTAGTTCAGCTATAACTCCATCTCCGCTATATATCCTCACCTGTAAAAAAAATCAATATTATTTTTATACATTTATTTTTTTTCACAAGTGTCGGCTCTATACATTATAGAAACTAAATACTTAAAATTTAACAATTGAAGTGGTTGGTCTTTTACCATAGAACTTCACATTATTAAAAGAAGTGTCAATTATATTTATACAATTATCATTGCGTACAAATGTTAACTCTATAAATAAGAAACACTTATAATTCAACAATTGAAATTATTAGATTTTAAATAAAGTACCTCTAACTCTGATTTCATGTTAAAAGTACGTTAAAAAACCAACTTTTTCAAAAGTTTAATTTATTTAAAGAATTATCAATATTTTTTTTATATATTTATCACTCCCTCCTAATTATTGACTTTATATACTATAAAAATCAATCACTTACTATTCAACAATTAAAGTTATTGGACCTTAAATACAAAAATTTTAGTTAACAACTTAAAAATTATTGGTAAATCAACTATCCCAAAAGCTTAAGCTATTGATATTCTTTTTATATATCCATTTATCATGCTAGCTAGCTTCAAATAAGAGTGAAAAATTGAACATCTTACTGCAGGAGAAGAACGAGTTCCACAACATAGAGCAAATGTGACATTTGGATCAATCAATTCGAGGCCATAAAGTCCGCGGATAATGGCTTCTTTGTTGTCCATGTCACTCTTCCTTTGAGTCTACCAATAATAATCATAGATTCATAATGTAAGTAATGATGTTAATTTTGTGCTAAAACAAGTGACTCTGTCAAAACATTTGCTTAGTGAAGTTTTACCTCTTTTAAATTGAAATATGATGGCTTTCTCAGAATATAATGTTCAATGGCTTGAGCATCTATCAAATTGCCTCCTATGTTGACTGTTGCCTAATTCAACCAAATGTGCACACTGAAGAAATCAATGTTTGAAGAAATAATCAGAAGAAGAAATAAACGTTTCATTCATATAATTTCTTGATTTGTATCGGATATTTACATTGTTTATATAGACAAATACTAATTACTATTTCACCAACCACCATGATTGAATTGTATGATTTACAGCTTGATTGGTAGGCGCCGTGTATATTGGAAAAAATGTTTGGCGTCGGTGCAGTGATTGTTGAATTGTGTTTGCAGTGTTTGTTGAATTCAACACTCCCCCTCAAGTTGGTGCATAGATGTCTTTCATGCCCAACTTGACTGAAACTTCTGTGAATACTCGATATGAGACTGCTTTAGTGAGGATGTCAGCCAATTGATCTTCTGACTTAATTTTTGGCAATTCCAATGAATTTTCTTCTAACTTTTCTTTAATAAAAAATCTGTCAACTTCAACATGCTTTGTACGATCGTGTTGAACTGGATTATGCGCAATATCACATGCTGCTTTATTGTCACAAAATAACTTAATTGATTCTTTCGCAGGATATGTCAAATCTTTTAAGAGAGATTGTAACCACAAGGCCTCACAAAGCCCAAGTGCCATTCCTCTGTATTCAGCCTCTGCGCTTGAACGGGCCACAACATGTTGTTTCTTACTTCTCCATGTTACAAGATTTCCCCCTACAAAAGTGAAGTAACCTGATGTAGATCGTCTATCATTTATTGATCCAGCCCAATCAGCATCAGTATATACTTCAATTCTAGAAAACTCTGAGTTCTTAGTGAACAATACTCCTTTTCCAGGAGCAGACTTTAAATATCTCAAAATACGAATAACTGCATTCATATGTTGTTCTCCAGGATTATGCATAAATTGGCTGACAATACTTAAAGCATAGGCAAGGTCTGGTCTTGTGTGTGCCAAATACATCAACCTTCCAACAAGCCTTTGGTATCTTTCTTTATTTGTTGGAACTTGATCAACCTTGATACATAACTTTAATCCTTCCTCTACTGGTGTATTAGCTGGTTGACATGCTGACATACCGGTTTCTTTTAATAAATCTAAGGCATACTTTCTTTGAGATAAGAAGATTCCTTCTGTTGATCGAGAAACCTCAATCCCAAGAAAATATTTTAAGGAACCAAGGTCTTTCATTTCAAATTCTTTGGACAAGTAAGTTTGTAGCGCTTTCCTTTCTTCAAGATCATTTCCTGTTACTATCATATCATCAACATATACAATAAGTGCAGTGATCTTACCATACCCTTTTTTTAGAAATAAAGTATGGTCTGAATTGCTTTGATTGTAGCCAAATGCCTTCATTGACCTTGTGAACCTGCCAAACCATGCTCTTGGGGATTGTTTCAATCCATACAGTGATTTTTTTAATTTGCACACCTTTTCTCCATGGATTGTGGATTTCTTGATTCCTGGTGGTAAATCCATGTAGACTTCTTCAATTAAATCTCCATGTAGAAAGGCATTTTTTACATCAAACTGATATAATGGCCAATCTAAATTTGCAGCTAGAGATACCAAGACCCGAACAGTGTTAATTTTGGCTACAGGTGCAAATGTTTCTGTATAGTCGATCCCATATGTTTGAGTGTATCCTTTTGCCACCAATCTTGCTTTATATCGTTCAATTGTACCATCTGCTTGATATTTTACTGAAAAAATCCATCGACATCCAACAATTTTCTTTGTTGGTGGACGATCGACAAGCTCCCAAGTTCTATTTATTTCTAAAGATCTTAGTTCTTCATTTATAGCATCTTTCCATTTTTTGTCAGCTAAAGCTTCCTGCACACTGTTAGGAATAGATACAGCAGATAATTGATTCACAAATGATACGTTTGATTTTGACAAACGATGTTTAGACATATAGTTACTCATGGGATATTTGACTTTACTAGAAATCTCAGGTTCATACATGGCTTTAGGAATACCTCTGTTAGGACGTGATGGAAGTATTTTTCTGGTTGGTTCAATAGTTGGAACATCCTCTGCAAACGATTGGTTAGGTATATCAGCAGCTTGTGGAGAAGGAATCTCGTACTCATTTAGTGGTAGTAAGGAACTTCCTTGATGATCTTGAAGTTGATGAGGACTTGATTCCATTTCCCTTGAGTCTTTTCTATATTGAGGGTTATTACCATCTGAATTCAAGTTATTTGTATTTTCCTCACATATAATTTGTCTTTCTTCATAAGGAAGCAATTTATATGTAAGGGTCTGAATTTCAGCATGGTTGTACTCCCCCTGAAATTCAGGTGTAGAGGAGAAATACATTGTATCTTCATGAAAAATAACATCCATAGTAGTAATCATTTGTTTTGTAGGAGGATGATAACACCGATACCCTTTTTGTTGTATGGCATATCCCATAAAAACACAACGTATTGCTCGTGGATCCAACTTGCTACGTTGTTGTTTATGTAGGTGTACAAATGCCACACAACCAAAGACACGAGGAGGTAAATTGGGAACATTTGGTGCAACAATTGCTTCAGTGATGGCTTGTAGTGGTGTTTGGAAGTTAATGGGACTGGAAGGTACCCGATTGATTAAATATGCAGCAGAAGTAATTGCTTCTCCCCAATAAGATAATGACATATTAGCTTCAATCAATGAGGCACGGACAACTTCCAACAAGTGTCGATTTTTTCTTTCTGCAACTCCATTTTGTTGAGGTGTATCAACACAAGTAGTTTGATGAATAATGCCTTCTGATTGAAGATATTCTTGAAGCTCAGAACTTTTATATTCTCCTCCATTGTCACTTCTTAGAACTTGGATCTGTGTTTTATATTGAGTACGAACCATTTTATGAAATTTTCTAAATAAGAAGTTTACCTCACTTTTAGATTTCATTAAACAGACCCAAGTCATTCTACTAAAATCATCAATAAATGTAACAAACCAACGTGATCCTCCCAACGTAGAGACTTTGGAAGGACCCCATACATCAGAATGTATAACCATAAACGGAGATGGACTTTTATTTAAGGTTACAGGAAATGAGGAACGATGACTTTTTGCTAGTTCACAGACATCACACTTTAAAGTAGAAAGATCTAAGCTCAAAAATAAACTTGGAAATAATTTTTTCAAATATCCAAAAGAAGCATGACCCAATCTCCTATGCCATAGCCATATATTTGATTCATCCTTGTTAGATCCAGTTGCTACCAATGCATGATTTGTTGAATCCAAGTCCAAATAATACAGGTTTCCTCGCTTAACACCACGACCAATCGTTTGCTTTGTTTGAATGTCCTTGAACACACAAAAGTCAGGCCAAAAAATAACAAAACAAGATAAAGCAGTGGTTATTTGAGAAATAGATATAAGGTTATACTCTAAAGAGGGAACAACTAGTACTGAGTCTAAATTCAAAGTACTAGTGAGAGACAAAGATCTTTCCCCAATGACTGGGGTTGTGTTACCATTGGCAGTGCAAACAGTTTTGTGTGAGGATGGTTTTGAGATTTGTCTAGAATCGAATGTCATATGATCAGTTGCACCTGAATCAATTATCCATGTATTATTAAAAACAGGAGAAAAAACTTTAAGCATCTTACCAACATGTGCTGAGGAGGTTGCAACATGATCCTTTGTTGTTTCAGCAATGGTGGCAGTAGATATCTGTCGTGGATTTTTCTTTCGAGAGTCACGGTTGTGATCCCACCAGTCAGGATATCCCACCAGTTCAAAACATCGTTCTTTTGTATGACCCTTTTGATGACAATGGGTACATTTAAATGATGATTTATCAGTCACCTTTCGTTCTTGCTGATTGGAAAAAGAACGATTTTTAGATATCATGGCGGAAGCGTCAACATCTCTAGATTTTTCCTTCAATGAGATTCGACGTACTACCTCCCGTCGAATCAAGGAATAACAACCTTCTAAATCTGGGATAGTTTCTTTTCGCAAAATTTCGCCACGAACCTGCTCAAACTCATCATCTAATCCAGCAAGGAAAATATGTATCCTTAGTCTTTCAACAGACTCTTGATATGATATTAGATCATGAGGGTCTTTCATGACCACCTTATCACGATGGTCTAGCTCTTGGAAAATTTCAGTTAACTCTCCATAATACTCTGAAAGTGATTTTCCATTTTGTCTAGAAGTAAAGGCTTTTTGGTTTAAGACAAATACCTGTAATTCATCACTTCCATCATAGAATGCTTTCGCCAAAGCACCCCAAATTTCAAGAGCAGTAGGTATGCGTAAATATCGCTTCATGATTTCTGGACTCATTGACATAAGTAGCCATCTCTTCACTTTTTGATTTTCTGCATACCACTTGTTATAATTGTTTGATGTTTTTTCGGGTTGCAAATTTTTGTCATGAATGTAAGAGAGTTTTTCTCTCTCTGCAATATGCATTTCTATTATTTGAGACCAAACATCATAATTAGTCTCATTAAGAACAATTCCAGCATTAAACACACCTTCAGACTGAACAGATTGTACAACAACTGGATTTGATTGCTCCATAGGTAATGAAATTATACCCTCTGTCATGATATTATGGTAACCAAACTAGAAAATGGTGTAATAATTTTAGGACTAATTTTTTTTTTTTTTTTTTTTTTTTTGTGTTTTTAATATATATTTATACTAAACCGGATAAAAACCATAAAACCGGTTCAAATTTGGTTTTAAAAACTTGAAAAAATGAACCGGACGGGTGTTAGGAATCCAGAACCGGAAAAAAAACCGGGTTTAGACCTTTAAAATAGACCGAACCGGCCAAAATATGGAAACTGTGTAAAACCGAGAAAACCGGGTTCAACCGAACCGCTGGCCGGACCAACCTGAGCCGAACCGAGGTGACCTGAGCCGAGCCAAGGCGCGGACCGGCTACGCCCTCGAGCCGGACCGAGCCGCGCTGCGCCGAGCCGGACCGGCCGAACCGAACCGAACCGGACGACACGTCATCATCTTCAACCTCCAGACGGCGCGTGGGGCGCGTGGGGCGCGTGGTAAATTTTCCCTCCACTTCAGGTGGCGCGTGAGGGCGCGTGGGGGGGTTTTCTCCTAATCTATTTTTACCAAAATGTTCAGAATTGTGTTTAGAGTAATCTGGTAAAATTAGGTGGGAGAAATACTACTTAAAAATTGATGTTTGTAATTAATATTTGTAAGGGTGTTTGAATGAAAATTTTTTTCACGAGAAAAAAAATATTTTCAGAGAAAGAAATCTCTGTTTTAGAGAACAAGAGTTTCAAATTTGTATAAAGCAACGACTTGGCTCTGATACCATGAAGAAATCAATGTTTGAAGAAATAATCAGAAGAAGAAATAAACGTTTCATTCATATAATTTCTTGATTTGTATCGGATATTTACATTGTTTATATAGACAAATACTAATTACTATTTCACCAACCACCATGATTGAATTGTATGATTTACAGCTTGATTGGTAGGCGCCGTGTATATTGGAAAAAATGTTTGGCGTCGGTGCAGTGATTGTTGAATTGTGTTTGCAGTGTTTGTTGAATTCAACACACACTTCTAAGGCAGAAACGAATGACAAATGTTGTTTGGTAGTAGAAAATTGACAATAGCTCCATAATGGCTTACCTTGTTTAGCAAAGTGAGCAATTTTTCTTGGGATGAAGGGACTCCAAATTGGATAAAACCCTAAAAGAGTAAAACTCAACAAACATAGAAGCTTTAGAATAGGAGAAATAAAAAATAAAAAAGAGAATGAAATTTAGTTATATAAAAAAACTTATTTCTATAACATACATGCATGACACAAGCATTGTATATGTTAATCCAGAATGCTAATTTTTGTTGGTACGTCAAGTCATTCAAATTCACTATCTGAAGATCGTTCATTAAAACCCTGCAATTCATACATAACAACATTAAAATTTTGAAAAAATATCAGTAATTATGATCGAAAATTTGTGTGTTTCAATCATGTGTTACCTTAACTTTTTCCAAAGAGGAATTGAACTGGTATTTGAGAGACATTTGGGATCCATAGAACTTGAAGTAAAAATGACCAAGTTCTTATAAGGTCCAATATCCCTTAAAATAGACTCTTCCGTATCAAATACACCATAAGGATCCTGTTGTCTTGATTCCTTTTGTGACAAAAGGTTAGGCTTTGAGTTTGGTCCAATGTCAGCCCTGAAACTTCGTGAGCTTAAAGAAGAGTGCAGAGACCTAGAAATGGGACCTGACTTTTCTAGTTCCATTTGTCTTGTTGTCCTAAGCAACCTGATATATATGAAGTTTAGACACTTCAAAATTTCCTCTGATAGCTTGTTTGGTTGCCAATTTTGTGTGGTCTCTTCTGAATGAACTGGAATGGATACTGATTTTGGAGGCAGGTCCGAAGTGATTGCATTACGTTCTCTAGGCTGAAACTAAAACAAAATTGACTGTCATGCTTAATTGTTATATAAGTTTGTCGATAATTAGAGATAAAATGAGAGGAACAATTCTGCTAGTTGGAAAAGGAGGGATTCATCGTAAGTACACGTTTAAATAAATTACAATCTAGCTAGCTAAACAAGAATTTACAATACAAAGTAAAAAGTACAACAAATTTGGGTTCATGCTTTTGAAACTTTGTACGAGCGTTTTGAGTTATGACAACAAAAAAGTAATTTTTAACCAAACAAAATGACCCTTTGGATTGTTTCTCTTATAAATGTTTTTAAGAGAAGTCTAAAATGAAGTGATTTGGTTAAAAAGTGGTTTGAAGATAAGCATTTAGATATTTGGAATGAAAATACTACAAATGCTTTTGAGTGACACTTCAATAAATATTTTAGGAAAACAATACGTATCCAAAACTACTTTTCCAAAAAATAAATATTGCTTATTTATCCTAAAACTACTAATAATTCTTCTCAAAATTTTGGGAGCACTTTTTTGTAAAGATTGTCAATTTCGGGCCATTATAAATCACTTTCAACCAAAAAGAGATGCAATTCCAAACATACTTAAAATCTGTTTGTCGTGAACGCTTCAAAATTGAAATAGTGTGTTTTTTGATTGAAAAAAAGCTCCAAATAATATACTTCTTCTTTAAAAGAAGCATTATTTTGAAGTTATTTTGATCAAAAATACTTTTAACAGAAGCATAAACTAAGAATCAAAGGTAGAGAAAAGGAAGAACCATACTCTACTGGAAGGATATCTTGGATCTCTAAAGGGTGAAGCAGGCTTGAACAATATTTCACTTTTTCTTGGAAGCTTGTCTTGTGGTTTATCTTCATGGAAGTAATTTTCTTTGTGATCACCTAACCCTCTAAAGTCTACTTTTTTCTCATTTGGACCAAAGTGATCATTGAGATTATTATAATCACCTTTTATAGCCTTACTTATAAAATGCAATGCTTTGGTTTCAAATCCCATCCTATCATGAACACCAATGTTATTCATAGGACTTGGAAATGTTGCAACATTTGACAATTGACTGATCTTAGGACTGCTTTGAATTCCTTGACGCCATTGTTTATATTTTGATTCCTCGATTGATTCTTGTTCATGCTTTAAGCCAATTTTGAGTTCACTAATTTGGCCTTCGAGTCGAACTATCTCACCTTCAACCATTGCTAATTCTCCAAGAAGTTCCTTCATCTGCACAATTATTTGAAAAGTTAAAAACTACTTCAAAACTCATGTGCTGATGATCTTTTAGTGATAATATCTTATAGCCTCATTGCGGCAACAAGACCTGATGTGGTACATATGTAATCATTAATTAAATTTCAATAAAATAATCCGAGACACATGTGATGTTGAGTGATTTAGTGGGGCTCTTAAGTTTTTCTATAACTAAAGGCTAAAATAATTTGCATATTTTGCATACCTTATGAAATACAGAGCAAAACTAACATGTGTTTAAACTTAAAAGCAAAAGGCAATTATGGTGAGCATCTGTTTTTCAACATTTGAATTAGATGATTTTCAATCCAAATTCAATTCTAATCGATCTCAAACAATTCAAATATGATCTGAAGATATAATTAATCTAAACTAATCTGAATTTGAACAGATCGAATTTTTTGGATCGGATAAAATAAAAATAATGTTAAAATTTATTTATAAATTATTATCATATATAAAATATAATATACACCACATTAAAATTTTAAATTGATGTATCCTTTGAAAAACTTATCATTTATAATTATAACTAAGAAAATCAAAAGAATGCGAAGCATGTTTGGATAATTATTAAATTATCATAAAAATTTAATATTTATATATATTTTTAAACTAAAATAGTAATTTATAATAGTTAAATATAATACATTATAAAATAACATTCAAATCTAATCCAATTATAAAATCTTTTAATATAATACGATATAAATTCGGTAGATTGGATTTCTTAATTTAAATATATTGATTCACTCCTAAAACTAAATATGTACTAATTGTAACTTTAAGTCACTTCTATTACTTTTTTAAAAATTTCTTTTTTGTTATTTTATAATACCTTTCAGTTAACATATACCACTTGAATTGGAAATAGAAGGTTACATACCTTAGGAGGAAGAAAATTGGGTATATTGAGGACAGGTCCATTGTGTTGATTAAGGACATGCTGCAAAATTTCATGAACTTTTTCTTCTTGATTGAGCATTTCTTGAAGCTTAGAGACCTATAAAATGGGGAAAAAAACAACTTAGAGAAGTGGATTAATTATTTAATATAATACTCAAGAGTTGAGAGTGTACAAATGTACAATATGGTCCTGTTTGGTATTGTCAAACATTATGGGGATAGTAATAAGTGATATTCCAGAAGTATGTTAATTTCTATGTGAAGATTGATAAGGCTCTGACTTTCTTGTATCAGTAAAAAGGAAAGAAGAGTTACACACTGTACTAAAGCTTTGAAATTAATCACAGACCTTAACATTAGAAAAGAAAATGGAGTTTGCTAAAAGATAAGGTCGAATTATTTTCAATAGGTAAAGTTCAATATTTATGCAGAGCCATTATTGATGCTACTAGAGCATAAGACTTAGGATATGACTTCGTTGATGAAGCCTAAACCAACCCTTTACTCTGCTTATCATTATTAGTACATACCTTGAATATGAAACAACCATAAGTGACTACTAGTATACATAAGAGTCGATCATCATATTATTCAAATATTTTTATCAAAATTAATTATGATTTCTTTACTTGTTTGTATCCATACTTTTCCCTACCAACATATATAGACAAATGAGACCTATCACCTATATATAAACTTCATTGAATTTCCAATTAATTAACATTAAGTTTCATGCATGATCAATTAATTCATAATTTGTAATTAACCAAAAAATAATTACTTATGCATTTATTAAATAATTAATTAACAACGTTCTGACTGTAAAACTCCCACGTTTTTTTATTTTAATTTATAAATTTAAATAACATTAATTACTGTTTGCTAAAAAAACATATATATATAGACTGAAAATTAAATAAATCTCATACCTCTCTTTCAAGCTCTTCTCTCTTTCTTTGCCCACTAAACTTCTTCTTTGTCTGTAACAACAAATATATTATCATAATTAATACAAAAATAGGAATCATGCAAACTTGTTAATTTTGCTGCTAACCAAAAAAGAGAATTGCTATTTTCATAGAAAATTAACTAAGATCAGAGTAATTAAAACTTTAATATAAAAAGTTTAAAATTCTGCTCTAACTCTTATTATTGCTCTCTGGCACCAAAAATAAGTTAAATATTTCATAGTTTCTGAGCTGATCAATGATCATCAATATTCTTCATTTTGTTTTTCATATGATATCATCAAGAAGAAAGAAAGATAATATATAATCAAAAGAAAGAGAATAAGCTGCATATTAAAATTATCATAAATCTTTAACTCCTATATAAATTAACGATAATATATAATCATAACAACAAATAATAAATATAAAGTGTAGCTAATTAAATAATTAATTGATAGTGATTAATTCCAATCTATATAACATACAGTATTATGATCTTCTGATGGTCTTTGATGATGAATAGACCTAATTAAACCTCCCAGGCTTGCCATGAAAAGAGGGTCACTACAATACTCGACATTAATATGATCATTTAAAGAAGTGGAATTAATGTTAACATGTGAAAGAGGATCAAAGGAGTAGTCTTGGTAGGAGAAGATCTGTCCAAGCTTGGAAGCAAAGTAAGAGCACTTGGAAAAATGGGTATCTATATAATTAGTTGAGGTTGACGTTTGATTTGAAGTAGAAGATGTATTCAGGTGTGTTTGGGAAGATGAGAAGGAGCTTTCAGAATTGTGCAGAGGTTGTTTTTGATAGTCCATTAGAAATAACTGTTTATGTTGTGGCATGGTGGTGAAAGTGGGCTACCTTTTCGTTTTAAACGTAGCTTGCAATTCTCGCTTTTTAAGTTATTTGGCTGTAGCAGTTATATATATACACACACATTGATGTATTGTTTTAGACTAATTAACAAATACGTTTTAGACTAATTAACAAATATGGTTTAGACTAATTAACAAATATGAGAGAGAGAAATGAGAAGTTATAAAAAAAAAAAAAAGTTCTAGAAAAATTGTGTAATTTATCTCATTCTCATTATTTTCTTTGGTTTGTATGAATCACCTTATCAACATAATACATCATCCACTAATAATCTTTCAGTATATCATGTATGATTTTCTATGAACCTCTTGTAATCAAATCTTGTGTATTTTTTTTTAGGTACATTCATATTTTAATTATTAAATATTTTTATTTTATTTTTTTTGTTATTAAATATAAATAACAAGTATATTGAATTTTTTAACCTGTATGTACATTAGATGTGGATGTAAGTTAGAATTTTTTGACAAATGGATATTTGAAGTTTTAGAAGGTGGGAGATTCGAGCTCGTTTAGTTTTTAGCTATTAACTATTTGTATTTGATAAATTAATTAATGATTAAATTATGTAAAAAAAAAAAACAAAAACAAAATAACATCATTTATACTTTATATATTTTTTATATTAAAAAACATTTTTATATAAATTTTTTATTTTAAATATCATTTAAATAAACTACAATCATTTAAATCAATTTAATATTGAACGATATTTAATTGAATTTCGTTTAATATTATTAGATGATATATTTATTCTAGATTATTATTATTCATAATTATCATTAACCTCTATCAAACCGACACAATTAAGGATTCATTATTACAAATAACATATTTTTAATTTATATTATACGGGCGAAAGTACTCATGTAATATGGAATTGTCGAAGCTTTACTTATTTACAATAATGAAATTTGATTAGTAAAAGAAAACAAGTCTTTATATTCTTAGTTTAAGTTTAAGTGTAAGTTAAAAATTTTATCTTAAAAAAAAAGTTCTTTCAATCTTATGTTTGGTTGGGTCGAAAAGTGAGAATGGAATGAAATCGATTCCTAAAAGAGATGGAATTAGAATTCTTTCTCTTCTTTAAGGAATCATGATTTCATTATCATCAAACTTTTTTCCCAATTTTTTCCCAACCCCAAATATAACCCTACATCACAAATCACAAAACTCAAAACCCAAAATCCAAAACTCTATTTAGAAAAATAATAATTTTAACTCTAAACTTTTAACTCACAAATATAACCTTAAACCTTAAATTCTAAATCCCTAAATCTCAAACCTTAAAACCCTAAATCCTATTTAGAAAAATAATAATTTTAATAATATATTTTATTTTTAAGTAATAACTATTTAGAAAAATAATGATTTCAATAATGTAAATCACACTCTAATATTGATTTTTTTTTAATTTCAATAATCAAATCAAACAAAATTATTTCATTTCCATTCATTTCTATTTCATTGTCATTCACATACTCATTAAATTCCGTGAACCAAACGTCACATTTGAGTGTTTGTATTTCCCTTCAAATTATGAGTGATATTTGAAAAATATTATAATGTTTTTTTATTGTTGGTACAATACAAATAATTTATTTAATTGTTTTGATCCAATATTATTAAGTTTAGAATTATGTATTCAAAATTTTACTCAATAAATAATATTAGCAGTAAAATATAATTAATACTACAAATAAATAAATATTTCATGAATTTTTATTGTGATAATAATAAAAATTATTATGATTATTTCATTATAATATTATCATTAATCTAAATTATAATTAAGTTCTAGACTAATTTATTTATTTACCTAGCATAGATTACAGACATACATTGCTTTCTTAGTTTTGTTTTTTGTAAAAAAAATAAAAAATCCTGAATTTGGTGTAGGAAATTGACCCAAAGACAGAAACGAAAGCTATCATGAGCTTGATGGTGACGAGGGTTACTGTAGAATTACAATTATTTTTTTGTTTTAATGATTGGATTTAGTGTACGAGGGTATGATAATATCGTAATTGATAATTATTCAAATAAAGGTTGCTTTACTGCTCTTTGAAGAATGGGTTAGCCCATGAATAATTGCAGAATGTTTCAACTTCAAGCAAACTAATTTTTGATACATGTTTTCAGGTGTTGTAACTAAGATATTTTCAAGTCAAATTGGGTTGTTTTTTTTAATTAACTCAAACTCGCTTCACAAAGCAAAGTCCTAGAAAAGCGAATGAGTGCTACTAAATTTGCTACCTTAGATTGATTACTTTTAAGTTGGTAAATATGTTATTTTTTTCAAAAATAAAAATAAAAAAATTGGGTTCAATTAACAAAAATGTGGGCTTGTTTAGAAATATTCAAATGTGAAATCCACCCATGTGGAATTGTGGACCGTGGGCTTGAATTTTAGATTTGTTGCCAAAGCGGACTTCGGCAAACAGAAATCAACACCCAACTAAGTCAGCGGAGCCTCCATTTCCCACTTCGTGAGAGCAGCGTTCACTTTTGATTGACTATGGCGGCTGCGTTACTTCACAAATGCAGAACCCAATTATACAAAGCCTCCCTTTTTCGAATCACCATCAGTAGTTTATCTTCTGCCTCTTCTCCTTTTTCCAAACGACTATTCACTTCTCACTTTCATGGTACTCTATCTCTATCTCTATCTTCATCATTTACGCCAAATAACTTTCAAAAGAATAAAAGTAGTTACGATTATTTTTGTATTTAATTTTTTTGGGCTATCTACTTTTGTATGTTTGAGATGATGGGTATACCGTATACGACACTCAGTTTTGTACTTCTCAGAAAGAATAATGTGCATAAGACACAGTTTGAATCAGACATATTGGTTTTTCCGTCTTTAGAAGGCTTCTTAGATTCATTTTGGTTTTTGGTTGAAGAGAGAAGATGATGAAAAAAAGAGAATAATTAACATAAGGGGAAAAAATATCTTAAAAGATTGATTTTTTAATATAATACAAGGCATTTATGTTAATCTTAAGGGCCCTTTGAAAGTTGCTTTATTCAAATTTACTGTGGAGTAAGTGATTAGGAGATGATTACATAATGATGCCATAAGTGAGAAGCATTTTTTTCTTTCAAGTTTTGGGTGCAGTGAGATCAGTAGCTACTCATGCTGAGGCCGTTGCTGTGTTTGATGAGATGGTTAGTGATACCAAGCGGAAATATTACATGTTAGGTGGCAAAGGAGGTGTTGGAAAGACAAGCTGTGCTGCTTCTCTTGCTGTAAAGTTTGCCAACCATGGACACCCTACCATAGTGGTCTCTACTGACCCTGCTCACTCTTTAAGTGACTCTTTTGCCCAGGTATTTAATGAGTTTTATTTGAACTTAAGGTGATACATTTTATTCCTAAACTTTTAATCTTTGCTTATCATTATTTTGTTGCGGCGAAACTTCTCTCATGCCTTGGAACCTTTTCTTTATTTGTTTATAGGATTTAGCTGGAGGGAGACTTATTCCTGTTCAAGGAGTGGATTCTCCTCTCTTTGCACTTGAGGTATTATATTTTATGCGTGTACTGATGCACTAACATTAGCATTATTTTCATGTCTGAGCTTGTTCTTTCATCTTCCCACTGTTTGGTTGGTGCTTTCAACATTCTAACTTGTGACAGATAAACCCGGAGCAAGCTAAAGAAGAATTCCGTATGGCAAGTCAAGGAAACAGTGACACTGGTGTTAAAGATTTAATGGACCGTATGGGTCTTGGGATGCTTGGTGATCAGGTGAACAATTGCTTTTAGATATTAAATTATGCCTTGCCAATATGAATTTTGAAATTACTCTTACCTGCATGCTGCATCAAAAGATATTTTATATTTTACATTCGTTATCCAGTATGCTTAAGCATTTTCCACTATTTGTGTAGTTGGGGGATTTACAACTGGGAGAGCTATTGGATTCTCCTCCTCCAGGTATGGATGAAGCTATTGCAATTTCAAAGGCACGTATTTTTTCTTGTCTGCAGTTTCTTGTTCTTCTTTTTTGTAGGATTGTTTATTTTTCTTTGCTTTGTCTTTTGTCATATAAATTTCCTGAGATTTTTCGCATTATTTTTGTTCTGGCTGCTGCATCTCAGGTCATGCAATTTGTTGAGTCACAAGAATATAACATGTTTACTCGAATAGTTTTTGATACGGCACCAACGGTCAGTGAGAACTCAATTCCATTAAAAATTATAGAGATTGCTATTAATTTTAGTATTTTACTAACAAAATTGGTTATAGGGCCATACCCTTAGGCTTCTTTCCCTTCCTGACTTTGTGGATGCATCTATCGGCAAAATGATGAAGGTAAGAGTCTAAATCACATATCTAAATTGGATGCGTCTATTTCTTATTCTTACCGTCCTAATAGAGGCTTTAGTTTTTTCTTTGGATCTATTGTTAATGTTAGGAATGCTTTTTAAGGAAGCTTGAAATCAGACATTTGTGCCAGTTCTCTTAGCTTCTGCTATTTCATTGCAGAGATTTTGCTAAAGTTTTATTTTAAATCATTTAAATGATTCAGCTAAAGAAAAAGTTGGCTTCAGCAAAGTCAGCTCTCAAATCTGTTTTTGGAGGGAAGGAAGAAAAGCGCCAAGATGTTGTAAGCATGATATTTATTTATGCATGCTTCCAGGTTCCTGCTTCAGAAATCCTAATTCAATCAATGGTGTTTTTTTAGTCAGACAAACTGGAGCTACTGAGGGAGAGGATGGCAAAAGTGAGAGACTTGTTTCGTGATTCAGATACTATGGAATTCATAATAGTGACAATTCCTACAGTAATTCTCTGTTCTCACTCTTCTTATATAGTTGTCTACAGAATATAAATGATGATATGAATGGCCGTAACATTTGTATCTTAATTAACCATTTACCATTAATTGCATTTTGCATAAAATTTCTTTATTTTCGTATGTGGAAACGAAGCAGGCATTTCTAAATACTCAACTCTTTTAGCCTATCGTGCAAAGATTTGTGTTTTGGTGTTCTGTATCTATTGCTTTAAAAGTATGTTACAGAGCCTCAAGTTTTGCAATGTTATGTTTATGTGTTCAAGCAGAAGAGTCAGAACAAGCTTTAATTTTTTGTGGGGACTTGAGAGGGAGAACACACCTAAAGAACTCAAACTCTATCCATGGGTTATAAAGGAAGCCTCAATTCAATGATTTTCATCAAATTGTGTATGTATAGTTGAAAGTTTAGATACCATTCTTTCAATTTAAGAGGGAACTTATTTGTAGACTTCTGCTCGGCAAAAGACCTCCTGTGCATTCATGTGCATTTTCTTTATCTGGAGATACAAGGTCAAAGCTGATTCCAAATCAATTCATCTATGCTGCTGCTATTGTTTAAGATTATATACCTTTTTTATGTCCTTTGTTCAGACCTCTGTTTGCGAACTTGAAATGAATCTTGTTTAGATGTGTTCCTTACTGAGAGTAATGAGTTGAGACTGGAGTAGACTTTATCAAATCACTTTTGTTGTTTACTCAATGCCTTGTTTTTGGTAGCAGCTAACATTATAATTGTAACTGTAACAATTAGCGAATGCCAGGATTGGCTAATGTTGGCTTTCAGTGGAATAAAAGAGAAATTTCGTTTTCTAAAGCTAAAAGTTTAACAAGTATGTCCTTTTGTTCATATGCATATGTTTATAAATTACTTTGTTATTTTTCTTGCCCGTCAATGGCATACCAGAAAATAGGTATTAGGGAACTAATTGAAAAATCTGAATACATAAAAGTATGCTGCTGGTGTAATTTACTTCTAATGTATATAAGTGAGTCATCGTATTTGAGATCATAAGGGATCTTAACGGACTATTGTAACCTTCATCTTAAGGTTATGGCGATAAGTGAGTCATCACGTTTGAGAGCATCCTTAAGGAAGGAAAATGTTCCTGTTCAGAGGCTTATTGTCAATCAGGTTTTGACTCCGTCTGCTGTGGACTGTAAGTTTTGTGCCATGAGAAGGAAGGTACATTTGTTACTTGCCCTTTACTTATTCATGATAAGGATCGTAGTATTAAAATTTGTAATTTTGTCCTTGAAAACATCCCCATTATTTAGGCCATAAGATCTTGCTATTGTTTACAGTGAAGATACTCTTATTAATATTGGGAACAATCACGAAAATGAAGCCTAGCTCATCTTATTTATATGTGAACTGAACTAGGTAGCTCATAAAAAAATTATTGAATTTATTTAAATTAATTTAACATGTAGGCTATATTTGGCTAGCATTTCAATTTTTAATTTTTAATTCTTGAGTTTTAGAATTAAATTTTCAATTTCAAAATATTTTGTAAAATAAAAATAAAAGTTATTTAATAACAAATTTTTACTTTCAATTTTGAAAAGTAGAAAGTGAAAATTGGACATTGCTTGTTTGATAACTAATTTCCAATTTCAATTTTTAACATTTTAAAATGAGTTTGATTGGACTTAGAATAACTTTTTTTAGAAAACTCGAAATCGCAAGCCGTAAAATATTTTAAAAATTAGATTTATAGAACTTTCTAATGGTATATGAAATAATTCATAAAATTTTATAAAAAGTATAGTTTATATTTTAAAAATAAGTCAAAAATGTTTTACCGAATGTGAACAATCATTAGTAAAATGAGTATAACTTTATATAGAAAACTCGAGATCACAAACCTTAAAATTTATTAGAAACTAGACTTCTTTAACTTTCTAATTGTATATGAAATGATTCATGAAATTTTTGAATTAGTGCAATTTATATTTTAAAAAGTGAGTAAAAAATATTTTTTTGAATTTGAATAGTCATCAGAAAATGTGTAACTTTTTATAGAAAACTCGAAATCACAGACAATAAAATTTATTAGAAATTAGATTTCTAAAAATTTCTGATGGTATATGAAATGATTCATAGAATTTTATGAATTAGTACAATTTATATTTTATATATGAGAAAAATATTCTTTTGAAAAATCCGAACAATCATTAGAAAAATATGCATAATTTTTCATAAATAATTTGAAATCACAAATCGTAAATTTTCTTAGAAGGTAGACTCCTAGAGATTTCTAATGATATATGAAATAAATCATAATATTTTTTGAATTAGTGCAATTTATATTTCAAAAATATTTAATAGAGTGAAAAATATTCAATAAAATGAGCATAACTTGTTTAAAAAAACTCAACTTTAAAATGTAACATTTCTTATACAATAAACTATTACATATTTTTAATGATATATAGATTTAATTATCAATAATTGTAAATTAATACAATTTAAATTTCAAAATTGAGTCAATGATCATCTCTTTAACCACTGTTACGTTGTGTATGACTTTTAAGTTATTATTGAATTCTATATTTATTAGAATATTTTATAAATTAATTTTATTTTTAAAAAATCAATTGTTACTTTTTATATTTATTAATTTAATTAATATTAGTATTTTTGTCAATTTTGTAGTAATAATTAATAATTACATTTTGACAACTTTATTTTCTCTTTTATTTGTTAACCTTTGAACTTGAACTTAACGTGTCTTTGTCAAATGAGCTAGTGAGTTGGACTTTTTTAGCTCATAAACTCAATGGATCAACTTTAAATAGGGTTGAGCGGCTTGTTTGATATCTCGGATTTGATTTAGACCTATGGAAACAGCCCATTGATGCTCGTCGAATGTGCTGAAAGTATAAAAGCCAGATAAAGTAGAATGAAGAATGAGAAAAATGAAAATGTCTATTACTTTTTCACCTTTCGGGTTACACAATGAGAGAGTATATATTACAAACCTAATAGGAGTTAATTTAGGCTCTTCATAATACTAAAAACTTAAATTTAACCAATAGATGATCATTATCTTCAACAATAGGAAATGAAAAAAAACAAACTTTAAGGCCCACGTCTCAGTTTGGCAAGGGAATGTGCTTATAACTGGGATCTTGCATCATTCCAATAGATCTTGAGCTTTGTTTTAAAAGCAAACTATAATCTGCAAATCTGTTATGGGTCACACCCATTAAAAATGTCCAGAAGTTCATCATCCATGCATTAAATAAATTTCATTTAATAATGTATGTTCTTGAATGTATCCAAGTTCATGAATTCAATGTCCACATTTATTACAAAATCTCAATATATTGGGCAAGATTGAAAAGAATAGAAGATATCAGAATTTTCCCGCAGAAAAATTACTCTTTCAAATCTTTTGTGATATAAAACTAGTTTAGACATTCGTTTTTAAATTCTTAGGATCGTTTTTTAGAGCCTAGTCTGCCCTATTTTTCTATGTTTTTTTAAAGCCATTATCTCTGTCCACTCTGCCCTGCATCATATTGCCTTGTATGCACAGGGAATTTAAATATGGAAGGTATTCAAAAGGTTTTTCTTCACTGATGTTTTTATGATCAATGCAGGATCAAATGCGAGCCCTGGAAACCATCCGAAATGATCCAGAACTTGCCTCCTTGAGATTAATTGAGGCACACCTTATGGATGTAGAGATACGAGGTGTTCCAGCTCTTAAATATATGGCGGATATGGTTTGGAGATGAAACTTCCACATGTAGGTATCTGCATGTTCTTTCTTTTTTGATAGGAAGGTACCTGCATTTTTAGGAAACCTCGGTATGTCTTAGAAGGAAACAAAAACAATGTGAAATGCACAAGCATTGAGGGGAATATCATACTTGGATACATATCATTCAGAAATACAAAATACTGTACAACGAGACATTCAATGCTCTCATTGTCTGTGGAGAACTCTGTTCATGTGGACCTTAACGTTCATATTGTACAAAATTTCTTCTTTCCTTTTTTTTTCATGGTTCAAAATAAAACATCAAGTAATTCTACAACAAAACCCTAATACTAAGAGTTACTTTAGCTATGTTTTGACTATACAATATGCCCTGCAATGGTAGCTAAAAGCCTAAAACTTGTGCGCTATTGCAGAATCTTATGACACTTCCTTTATTACCCATGACATGCATTTGGTGGATTTGAGAAGAGGAAGGTGTATTTAGAGGAATTTTGATCTTGGTGGCTAGTGGTTTTTTGTCAGAAATTGAGGTTGGTGGGTTATTTGATTAAGGTTTGGAGAGGAAGATGATGACAGTGAATTTTAGATATTTTATATTTTTATTTTTATTTTTAACAGCATAAATGGATGGATAGAAGATTGATAGAATGATAACATTTTTTTAGTTTGATGGTTGAAATGGGATTAAATTTAATTTGATGGTATGAACTATATAAATGCAATAATTTAATAATATATTTGCAGGTTTATCCTTAATTTTATTAAATTAGTATTGTTTGATTTAAAAAATATTTAATTCTATTAAATGTCTTCTATTAAATATGTAGACGATACAAAACCCATATATTGCATCAGTTTTTTTAGTTTAAAATGATAAGTAACTATAATCAATGGATGAAGATGATTGCAGGAAGATATAATGGTTCTAAAATAAAGGAGGTATCTTATTGGGAATTGGTATATTTAGTTTAGCATTTATTATTGTTTTGATATTTTTTGCCTTTATTTTTAACGTGAAATATTCTTATTTAGATTAATAAAATTAATTAAAATATGTACTAATAATCTAAATAATATTTCATGTTTCTTAGTGGAGAATATGGATCATAAAAGATACTAAAATAAGAATTTTGATAGTTCAAAGGTAACAATCTATATTTTATTGGGTATGCAAGTTGGGAAAAATTATCCGTTGGTATGCTCTAAATTAAATTAAAAAATGTATTTTTCTCCTTCCCATTGATGTGATGTGATCATAACTCAATTACGATAATGATGATATATAATTCACTTAATTATACAAATTAAAGACAAAAATTGATTATTAATTAGAGTTTAGTTGTATTGTTTCTTCGTTTTTATAATATTCCTTATCAGTTTGATCCCCAATCTCAGTATCCGAAATTTTCGAAGGAAAATTTTTCAACACATCAATCTCATATGGTGGCAATGAAGATATATCTAGTACTATCCTCCAAGCCTTTATTTTCACAAATTGGTTTCTCATCATTCTTATAACAAGAGTTCAAACCTATAGAAAGTTCTCGAAAATGAACGTTGATCGATCATAACAGGAGTGGGTAAATTAGTGCACCAGAAGTTATAATATTATAATTGACACCATTACTTGTAACGACTTTAATAGGTGGTTGAGCTGCTTCTAAAAGCCACCGTATGGTTTGGCCATGAGTTTTATTACCAAGTTCACGTGTTAGTTGAAATACACCGATTGCACAATCCGACTGCAATCGGATACAGTAGTTATGCCCATCGGTCTCTTTTTGTAATCTTTTAATCATATTTTATTGATTATAATTTTTTTATAACACTAATTTAACACATATTAATTTTTTATTTTATCTTTTAATTTCATAATAGAAAATTATTATAAAGTACGAGAGTCTTTTATTTTCTTTTTAATTATCAATTTCATTAACTCTTTTAAGTAAAATTATATATTTTAAGATTTTGGTTTTTTCTTTTAATTATTTCACTAAAATATAAATATTAATTCATAAATTTAATTATTTTTATAATAAATATAATTTAAAAAATAAGTTAAAATTCAATACATATTTAAAAGATATTTTATTTTCTATTTTAATTCCATAATAATAGACAATTTTTTTAATAATGAATTTTTTTTCTTTTTTAATTTTTAGAGAAAATTTATAAATGTTAAATTTTGTCTCATAAAATTAAATATTTTATAATTTTTTTGATTTTTTTAATTATCATACTAAAAGATAATTATTAATACATATAATCAATTATTTTTACATTACTTATCATTAAAAAATAAATTAAAATTTAACATATTTATTATACTTTTTATTTTTATTAATTTCATAATAATAGTAAATTATGACAATGATCATATCTTTTAAGTTTCTCTTTCTAAATTTTTAATAAGAAGAAACTTATAAATTTTAAATTAATTTACATATAATCAATTATTTAAGAGTCTTTTGGTTTTTCATTTTAATTTTTCTACTAAAAGATAATTAATACATAAAATTAATTATTTTTTACACTAAATATATTTTAAAAAATAAATTATCTAAATAAAATTATAGTTGTATTATATTATATGATAAAGTATATTAATATTTATTGTCGATTTTTTTAAGTATATATTTTTAAGTAACAAACTAAATGTATATCTTTTAATATTTTCGTAAAAAAACCTAAAATTTCTCATTATGAAAAAAGAAAGAAGAGAGGCTTCAAGATTTGTTATTTTAGGAGCATCGTAATTCTATTTTTAGTATCATTTTTATCCAAATTTTTAAAGTGATATCTAATTTCTCATTTAATAATTTGTTTTACATGTATAGTAATATATATGTGATATTTAAAAATATATTTTTAGATAATTAATTAATTATTTATCTCAAAATATCTGATACATAAAAACTTGATAGTTAAAATTTATAAAAAAATTAATGAGAATGCAAGTGCACAAATTACTTATAATAAACAATAAATATACTCGCAAAATTAATCTTAAAAGGATATATATTGTTTTAAATTATTTAACAAAATTCTTAAAAACAAACACGAAAATATAATCCTGAACATTATGTCAAAATATTTTTAGTTTTGAAAATTCTAATATAATAACAATAGGATTGATTCAAACAACTCTAGATAGATAGACAATGAATACTTATTAGATAATTTATAAGAATTATTAATTAGTTGATCATATTTGGTTAAAATTAATTAGTTTATTAAAGATATAAATTAAGGTTATTAATTTTTTCTTTTTTATATGAAAATATAAAACCAATTAATATCATTGTATGAGTATCACCGACTAACTAGATTAAGTTATGATTTATTTATGAGATAATATCAAACCATCTAAATCATTATTTTAAGTGGAGTTCATAATTTAAACTCTTATTCAAGTTATTAAAATTAAATCATAAAATCTAACTTTTAGATTTTAAATCTATTACGAAAAATATGAACTTAAATTATTTTGTAAACATATTCAACTAAATTAATTTTCACAAACATGACAATATCACTAATATCTCGTAGTAATAATTAGCTATGATTAAAAATAAGCAATAACTTAAAAATCATAACTTGAAAATAAATAACTCATTGTAACTTGAAAATAATTAACAAATAAGTAATAACTCAACAATAACATTAAGAGAAACACATAAGATTGAATATGTAAATAATCAAATTTAATTAAAATAAATAACTCATTGTATTCTTCAATATACAAATAACCCTTATAATAATCTATGATATAAAAAATAGTATTAAGAGAAACACAGAATCTTTAGATAATCAAATATAATTAAAATAAATATATCATTGTATTCTTCAATATACAAATAACCCTTATAATAATTTATGATTTGAAAAACCTTCAAATAATCTGTTATTGAATCCAAACTATTATAAACTAAGAAAATAAAATTTTGTAGAAAACTAAAATCCAAAGTACATATGATTCTATTCTACTTTTACACGTCTATAATCTAAAAAGAAAATATGTTTATTTATATAGTTAAAGCATATAAGGGTTTTAGTTAAAAAATACATATGTGCACCACGACCTAATTTTGTCCATATTGTGGTTAGAGATGTCAAAGAGGTCGAGTCGGACCGAGTCGACACATGATGATCTAGCTTATGAATTATCGTGTCGTGGCGACCAGTGACCCATTTACCATTAAGCCATGCTAACAGGGCACGTCGACCTATGGTTGTACACAGGTTGTGTCGTGCCTCTATTGTTGACCTATGAGCTTCTACTTGGTCCGTCGAGATGTGCTTAATAGGTTGATATAATATAAAAACGATGGTAGTGAGACTCAAACTCTTTACCTTTCATGTACCAATATTAACTCTATCCACTGATTGGGTATTGTCATGCCACTATTTTTTTCTCGCATGTAGTGGCTTGTTATGCCTAATATTTAACGAATCATGGTGTGCCAACCCGTTTGACACCCTTAGCTACGACTAAAGTTACTTTTTTGTTCACCTTATTTTATCTCGAACAGGTTGCGCCACTGTCCATCTATTTCTCGCGATCAAGGTCCAATGTAGTTCATGTTGCGACCCAGGTGCTTCATTTCACTTTCTTGTTCACATTTTACAAACTAATTGAGTTACATGTAAGTCTTGCATGCATTGTTCTAATGTGCAAATGAGTAATTCAGTTATAATTCTTAAATTGTTATCAATTTATCAAATTGAAGCAAAAATCACCTAAAAATAATAGAACATATATATGATTTCAAACACATAGATTTGCATAAATAATGATAAAATTATGCATATTTAAAATCTATTTATTACATTTAAATGCAAATAAATCATGAAATATTGGTGTCAAATATCGTTTAATTTATTTATTATTTAAAAATATCATATGAATATCGAACATGTATTACTATATATGAAAAAAATTCAATTAAACGTCAAATTGTATTAAATTAATACATTTTTAAAATAGATATACCATTAAACTAATATATCAAAAATTGAGTAAAAAATACAAAAAATAAAATTATGATATTATTAAAATAACAACATTTTATGTTGCACGTTAGCTGTATTATTCCATCATTTGTATTATGTGAAAATATATGTAAAAAGGAATTGATATTTAAAAAAAATTATTTTATCATTAGTTTTTATTTTATAATTTAATACTTCAATATTTTTTAAAAAATAAATAATATTTTACCATTTGTAATAAGAGGGCTAACTCATATTAAAATGTACTGTGGAAAGAAAAGAATCTTCACGAAGTTCTCGTTATTATAGCTAAACCCTAGCTATGACGCTTTGTTCATCCTGACATTTTCCAAGTTTTCCAAGTTTTCCAAGGTAGAGCAAACGAGTCACCTAGAAGCAATAAACTGTAGTGCTCGTTGTGGTTGTAAATGGCGTCGGCCAATGCTATTTGCTCAGCTTCTATGCTCTGCTCTCCCAAGAAGGTACTTTTAGTTATAGGTTTGTACCATTTCTGTTTCTTATACTACTACTTAACGTGCGAATGTCAGTTACGAATTTTGTTTCGGATTTCTTTATTTGGACTGTTTGAGTTGGAGATCATAGTTTTCCTCAATAGTGAATTGGTTTTAGGGTGTTATTTAGATTATATATAAGTAATGTTGCCCAGCTTAAGCTTTGGGGAGCTGGATTGGTGACCCATACACCCTAACATGTTAGCTGAATTGTTTAGGATTTCTGCCTTTTCATTGTAGAATTTGAGATATTTTTAGCCATGTAATTTGGAAAATGAAGGTTTTGGCAACTGGGATCGTGTTCTTATGGTTCCTTTTGTATCATTTCGATTTGTAAGCTGTGTTTGTCTATGAGTTGTGCATCTTTTGATATTTGTTTGGACTATCTTAGTATTTGAACATGTTTCAAATTTTCATTTTGTGTGTGGGAAACTGCTGAGCATTTTTGACAATTGTGTTAATCGTCATGTCATGGTTTCAGAGCTTAAGGAGGAAGATCAATCAGCAAAAGAGTAACAGGGTGAACTACAAGCAATCGAGCAGCCGGTTTGTCGTGAGCGCAAGTGCAAAGGACATAGCATTTGGCCAGAGCTCCAGGGCTGCTCTTCAGGCCGGCATTGATAAACTTGCCGATGCTGTTGGCCTCACCCTTGGTCCTAGGGGTGAGTCTTTCAGTTCTCTTTTGTGTAATCATTGTTGTTTGCTGCATGCTTTGCACCAATATTGTAGTAGCTAAGATTTTGTCATCTACTCAATCTTTCTATCTTGCATGATAATAAGTCATTGATTAATCTCACATAGAAAGCTTTTATATTTATCGTTTTCATTTACAAGCGGTATTGATATTTGTGTTTTCTATTGTCAAGGAAGGAATGTTGTTTTAGATGAATTCGGAAGTCCTAAAGTAGTCAACGATGGAGTAACAATTGCTCGTGCTATTGAGCTACCCGATCCTATGGAAAATGCTGGCGCTGCACTCATTAGAGAGGTTAGTTTTTGCATTTATGTTTGATGAATTTTACTAGCCTTTCTTTTTTTGAAATACTAAAACGATTGCTGACATGTTTCAATATTGTGGAATAAAGGTTGCTAGTAAAACTAATGACTCTGCTGGTGATGGGACAACAACTGCAGCAATTCTTGCAAGAGAAATTATCAAGCTAGGGCTTTTGAGTGTTACCTCTGGTGCAAATCCTGTGTCATTAAAGAGAGGGATTGACAAAACTGTGCAGAGGCTGGTTGAAGAACTTGAGAAAAAAGCCAGACCTGTTGAAGGTCGTGATGATATTAAAGGTACTGCTACTTTGTTTTCTTTACATGCCTTTATTCCTTATTAAGGCTATAAACTGACTGTTGTCCAAAAAAGATTAGAAAGCCACTGTGCGGATTTCTTTATAGATTGAGTTGATCATTCTTTTCAATGCAGCTGTTGCTACCATTTCTGCTGGTAATGATGACCTCATTGGAAAAATGATTGCTGATGCTATTGACAAGGTTGGGCCTGATGGTGTTTTGTCCATTGAGTCATCATCCTCATTTGAAACAACTGTTGAGGTTGAGGAAGGCATGGAGGTGTGTTTTTTTGTTTTGTATGGATGGTTTACATTTTCTTTTCATTCTTTTATTGCCCCTTTTGATCACATAACTTTATTATCTTTTGTCATTGTGGTATACAGATAGACAGAGGCTACATATCCCCTCAATTTGTAACAAATCATGAGAAATTGATTGCTGAGTTTGAGAATGCAAGAGTTTTGATAACGGATCAGAAGATTTCAGCTATTAAGGATATAATCCCCCTGCTGGAGAAAACCACGCAGTTGAGAGCTCCTCTGCTTATAATTGCTGAGGATATCACTGGAGAAGCTTTGGCAACTCTTGTTGTGAATAAGCTGCGGGGTATTATTAATGTTGTCGCCATTAAAGCTCCTGGCTTTGGTGAGAGGAGGAAGGCCCTCCTGCAAGATATTGCCATTTTGACAGGTAAGTTATCTTTCCAATATAAAGTTGTATTGGTCATTGATAGATATAATGGTTTCATCATCCCTCACTTTCCTTTGTGTAATATAATATCAGTTTTATCGAAGTAGTTGCTCTACTTTTAACACCATTAGCTCACTTTTGTTAATTATAAACTTATTATAACTCCCTTAAACTTATCGTCCCTCTCAACTTTCATCCCAAATTTGAAATTTTCCTTTTATTGTTTTATGGTAAAATGAGTTTTGTGTTCTAATATTGTGACCTTTGAAAAGCTAGAATGTCCTTTTGGTACTTAACTACCTAGCTTTTGTTAATTTTCTTTGTTCATAGCTGATGTAAAATTATAAAGGCAACTATATCTATGATTGACTTGTATTTTTTGGGATTCAACACTAGATCAAGTTCAAGATGAGTAAAGGATACACACCACCTTCCAAATCGTTGTTTTTTTGCCTTGATTCGACGTGGATCTTTGCCTTGATTCTTAATTGAACTTTGCATCAATATATTGTTAATCTCGTTGCGAGTTTTCATTTCTTTCACCATTTTTTGGAGTTGATTTTGATAGCTTTCACATCAACATAATTAGTTTAGGCTTGATTGTCCTAGCTATTTGTCTCGTAATTGCTATACTCGTGTAATTGAATTACTATTTGTGTAATTTGATCTATTACATGGAATTGTCATGGGACTAAGACAAAGGCTAGATGATGGAAGGTGTCTCGATTGTGTAGAAGACTTGATTTTAATGAATATCATATTGTTAATTTAGTTAGGGTTAGTATTCCACCACCTCGGTATTCTCATCTCTTTGTAAGCAAGGAGTTCTTGATCTTTCCATTGCTCGTATCTCCTCTATGCTGATGGTGGTTTTCTTTGATTGTCTCTTCTCTCTGGATCAATTCTGCAGTTGTGTGCTAGATTACAATATGTGCTCATTCTATGCGTGAGTCGTTGATGCTTTATGGATTCGTTCTTAATCCACCTTTGTGTGATTTGTTTCCTCCTGCTTGGTTGTCTGCTTGTTATTTTGGATTTGTTACAATCTATTTCAGTATGGATGAATTGGTAGTCTGGACAATTTATAGGCCTTATGTTTGGATTTGTTGTTCGTGGTGTTACCGTTTGATTTGTTAGTTATGATGCTCTAGTGATTGAACTCTAATAAGTTTGAAGAGTGCTAAGGAATTACAGTAATATTTTATTTTTGTGTGAAGAGCTGGATTAGGCATGGTTCTCTTTTGGCTTAGCATAGTGCTCATTGTGTTTCAAGTCCAAACTAGTAGAGAGATGTGAGATTCAGACAAGACCTCATGGATAGTGGTTTGGATTTTAATGACCATTTCTTTGATTTTTAAGCTGCAATATCTTCTTAGAAATCAGTGTAGTTTATTTGCTGTGTTTGTTTGGTATTGCTCTAGTGTGCATGGATTTGGAAATTATGGGAGTGTTGATACTTAGTTGTTTTTCTTTTGTTGTGGTTTGGTCTCGTTTGTCCATTGTCTCCTTGAATTTGCTCAATTTGTTCTTTTCTTCTAACTGGACAGCTAGGAAGGTGATCGACTCCGTTTTTGGAGACTCTGATTTGATGAGTGTAGTTTGGTCTATTTTTGTTTGTTGTTTGTATCGATTTCTTAAGCTTGATTGCTTTTTGTTTGGTTATCTAGCTGGATTGTTAAGGAGGAAAATTGTTGCTGTTTATGGTATTTAGTTCATGTTAGTTGTGCTAGTTGTGTTGCTAGTCATTTAGATAGTTTGTACTATGTATAGCTGATGCTGAGATCATAGATTGTATTGTTTTTCTTTTAATGAGACTTCCATCTCTTAAATTTTTTTTAAAAAAACTATATCTATGACTGAGCTCTTGTCCTCTTTTTACTCTTTTCTTCAGGAGCTGAATTTCAAGCCAGTGATTTAGGTTTGCTTGTGGAAAACACCTCGGTGGAGCAGCTTGGTTTGGCCAGGAAGGTGACAATCACCAAGGACTCAACAACCATCATTGCGGATGCTGCATCAAAAGATGAGTTGCAAGCTAGAATTTCACAGTTAAAGAAGGAGTTGGCTGAGACAGATTCTGTATATGATTCAGAGAAACTGGCTGAGAGAATTGCAAAATTGTCAGGGGGAGTAGCTGTCATAAAGGTGGGGGCGGCTACTGAAAGTGAACTTGAAGACAGAAAGCTCCGAATTGAGGATGCCAAGAACGCAACTTTTGCAGCTATTGAGGAAGGAATTGTGCCTGGTGGTGGCACAGCATTGGTACATCTCTCGATTGCTGTTCCTGCAATCAAGGATGGGCTTGAAGATGCAGACGAAAAGCTTGGTGCCGACATAGTGCAGAAGGTAAAAAAGTCTTCCTTATCTCACTTGTGGTACATATTGTGTTCTCTAGTCTCTAGTAATATCGTCGTGGGAAGGGATATCTTATAATAATATATAGGCTGAACTTTGCATCGCTTAGCCATAGCCCAATTGATCTCTCCTCTTATTAAGAAGTGTTTTGTATTCTCTCACACTGGCTTTGAGTACTCATCTTTGCCAGTCAAAACTAGAAAGATAGAAGGTGCCTAAACCTGGATGTTACATCGTCACTAGCTTCTCTTTTTTAGTTCAAATGGGAATGTATTCATTAACCACAAAATATGCAAGCAAGATACAGACTCCAAAAATCAGAAAAAAGATTCCTTTGGCAGAGTTAGATACCTTCCTAGCATATCCAGCTAGATTATAAGGAACAAACCAAGCCATGCTAAAAGACTCAAAAGCACCTAGAACAACAAGCCAGTATGCCAAACACAATCAAAAACTAATGAAAGCAAGACAACAAAACCAAAGCCAAACAGATACAAAAAAACAATGCAAACACCACATGTAAAGTAGACAGAGAACTCAAGGTAAAACACAACCAACTCACTCCATCCCACTAGTACATTGTCACTAGCTTAGTATGGTATTTTTTTTTAATCTTCAGTCTTGTGTTTGCCCATTGCATTGAGAAGCAGAAAGAACAGAGTGGCTGCAATGTTTATGATATCTCTGATGCTACTTATAAGTATTTTAGTGAATAATCGATTTCTGATCTTTCAGGTTGTAGTGTAAATTAAGGAACTTGGAGGTGTTCCTTGTGCTCAAATTCTAGCTTTGTGATTGTTCAGGATGATGTTTCATAATTGCTAATTTTCCAAACAATTTCATTTATATGCAGGCTTTGGTTGCCCCAGCTTCATTAATAGCTCAGAATGCTGGAATTGAGGGTGAAGTAGTGGTGGAGAAAATAAGATCTAGAGAATGGGAGGTAGGTTACAATGCAATGACAGATAAGTATGAGAACCTCGTGGAAGCCGGTGTAATTGACCCAGCCAAGGTTACTAGATGTGCCCTGCAAAATGCAGCCTCAGTTGCCGGAATGGTCTTGACAACTCAGGCAATAGTAGTGGAGAAACCTAAGCATAATGCTCCAGTTGCTCCTCCTCCACAAGGACTTGCTGTGTAATTACGTGAAAACTTCAATATTTGGATAAAATGAGTGAATCTTTGCAAGACCACATTCAGAAGGCAGTGCTAGAAATTTGTATTGTAAGCATGTTTGTGCCTTTTTTGTTGTTTGGGTGTGACGGAGGAAATTCTTAGGTGATTTGAACTTTAAATATTTTGACGGCTTTGTTGAAATCCTTCATTATTCCACCTACGCTTTTCCACTCTTAGAAAACAAAATGTGAGCCTGGTAACATACCCTAACAGGGTCTCGATGGTAGGGGTGTGCATATCACGAGTTGTTCAAATTTGAGTTAAAATGAAAACTGGTTAAGAATTGATACGATCGAATAAAATATGTGAAAAAAGTCCAAACCGAACCTTTTGGGTAGATAGGATTTTGTGTTTGTGTTTTCTTGATTTTGTTTCTACAATTAACAAATTTTAAAAAATATAAGTTTTTTAATAATTAAATAACCATTGTATTAAATTTTATGTTTTAATAATTAATTAAAATTTAAACTTAAAAAGATTTTGATTTTTGTAAATAATAAATAAATAAAAATAATATACTCAATTTTAAATTTCAAATATCATAAAAACTAATGCAATTATTAACTATTTAATTTACACAATATATATGTGTAAATTAGATTATCGTGATTTGATGTTAGGTTTGGGGTCTAAGTCTATCAGAGACTTAATGAGAGATCATTAATTGGAATTTGAAAAGATGAAGTATATTACAGTGAAGTGGGAAAACAAAAGTTATTAATTTTGTTATATTTCTTTAACTTTTTATAAAATAACATAAAAATATGGATTTGACATGTTATTATGAAATTTTAACTTTAATAATTAATTCAATCCATAATGAATGATTTTGTTATATTTATATTCAAATCAACACAATCATAATTAAAAAATAATATAACTTTAGTTGGGTTGAAATTGTTTTCATTAGATGGGATTGATCTATTTTTAAACACCTATAATCAAAGGGTATGGCTTCGGCTATTTCCTTTCTAACAATTTTTCGCTTCGGGGTTTTCTTTTCTTTTCTTTTTCTTTCATTTTTTTTACACAGTGGAGAACCTTGTTCAAGACTCGGTGACCTAATCCATGTCCATGTATTTTAAAACTGCATTCTTAACTATTGCACCTTCTTTTTTAGAAAATTGACGACATTATATTAAGCATTCTTTTGAGTGATATTATTCATTATTGTCATTCTGGACAAATGAAAAGTATGATTAGTCAACTATTTTTAAAAAAAAAAACACAAACTTTAAATATTTAATAAAGATAGTAAATAATATAATATGATTTATAAGAGTAAAGAGAACCTGTGAGAAAAGATTGTTAGAAAAGCACCAGAGAGGAAAGCTTAGAAAAGCTTGCACTTTTTATTAGTAATCTCGTACTCTTTTTGTTATTCTTGGCTTCTTTCTCTACCTTACCATTTTCTTCTAGAATATTATCTTCTATCTTTGCATGTTTATAGGAAATGGAATCTTCCTGGACACTAGAGTCATCATCTGCCCTAATACCAACTGTACTATTGTCATCATGTTTTTACTCGGCTATTTCTTTTACATGATATGATTATTGCATCTGAATCACTACTACAATATGTACCTATGGCCTCGGTTATTAACCGTGAACATAGATCTGTGGCCACGGTTATAAGAACCGAGGCCTAAGTGAGAGAGACCATAGGTAACAACCTATGGTCTCAGTTTTTTAACCGAGGTCATAGGATATACCTATAACCTCGGTTTCTTATTAACCGAGGCCATAGGTAACAACCTATGGCCACGGTTTTGATTAGAGCCGAGGCCTAAGTGAGTGACATATGGTCTCGATTTTATAATAACGAGGTCATAGGGTTAAACTATTGCCTCGGTTTTGTGAATAACCGAGGCGATAAGTTGTTACCTATGACCTCGATTTTTCTAATAACCGAGGCCATATGGGGTAACTATGGTCACGGTGGTTTAATAACTGTGGCCATAGGTATACCTTATGGCCACAATTGTTAATAACAGAGGTCATAGGCTTGAAATCAAAATTATATATATATTATTTTAGTTACAATATTTAAATCCTGATTATATAAATATCAATTAAGCTAAATTTTAAATATAAATTAAAAAAACTAAATTAATTATATTACATTTAAAAGAGATATTACACTAAGAGTTTAATAGTTCGATACAATAAAACATATATAATAAAAACTAGTTAATTAAAGTGTTCAAAAAATATAAAAATATACATTAAAAAACTTTAATGCTACTAACTAATCAAATTATCTACGATGTAAATCAATCTAAAAATATTTTGTCTCATTGTAATGTTGTTCTTCAAAATCTTTGTCCTTGACAGAATGCATTAATTTTCTCATAAAAAAACATCCTCTAGTATGATCGAGCACACCAACATCTAGATTCCATTAATATAATCCTGCATATAGAACACAAGAGTTCTCTCTAGTTATTTATTCTTAATATATAGGTTACATCATAATTATATTGTCATAAAAATATCTATAATAAATGACACCATGTGATAATATCTATGAATATAAACATCTAATATATATGAACATACTAATTATATCCAGATTACATAAATATAAGTAATACCTCATATTTTCACAATAAGTTCTTCAATCTGCATATATCTGTTACTACATAAACAACAAATGGTCCATAATTCAATGAAATCAGTACTACCTGGCCATATCAATAATAATAACAACATTATTATTTAGTACTACCGATATCAATAACAACAACATTATTATTTAGTATTATCCATATCAATGACAATAACATTATTATTTAGTATTATCCATATCAATTACGCACAACAGAGTGACAGAGAAAAAATCCTTGCAACGTTGGACAATACCTGTGAATATAAGAATCTACTATATATGAGCATACCAACATCCAGATTATATGAATATAGCATGCATATACAACATCCAGAACACATAAGAGTCTTCTTTACGTGTTCTAAAAATGAAAAAGAAATTCCAAATTTTCGTTTAAAAAACCAATCATGAACATCTCACATCATTCACCTTAGCGTTTTATTTGACTATATGGTGAGTTATAACTGTAAGAATCGATTTGTGAATTCTGCCCACTCATTCTGCATCTCATCAACTTCAGTATCGGTGTAAGTTCCTTCATGATTAAGCTGTAATGTACACACATTTTAACATATTGTTAGCTAATTCACCACCTATTTTGATTAATTAATTGAAATCATGAATAAAATAAGAAATGAAAATGCACAAAATTACTTAAATTATTACCAAGTCAATAATAGAAACAAGTGGATTGGCAATAATTATCCTCATAAACATAAGGACATAATACCCACATGTTACCAAATCATCTTGCTTAGGACACTGTACATTAGAACGAAAATTTAGTTGTAAGCTTAATATATATTATCTAATTAAAAATATATTAATTTATTAAACCATGCATTTATAACTTACTCTCATTCTATACCATATTGGTAAACCTTGAGACCTTCGATTTTGATGACTATTGAACATAATATGAACTCTATATAAAGAAGAAAAAATAAGTAAGAGTTACTTGTGAAGATACATAAGAAAAATAAATAAGAGTTACTTGTGAAGATACATTGAGCTTAATGTTTACAAGAACATCAAATTTTATTTTGAAAATAGAACTTACTCATTCATGATGTTTTTAATATTAGAGAACACTTCACCCCACATTGAATCCAAATAATAAATGGTATTTATGAATGGCTCGTACACAATTAAGACCCAATGGTACCTACATCAATTTATAGTAAGATATATATTGGTAAATGCATTTGATTACATAACATAATTTTTCGTAAATGTTATACAACTAATATCCACTTACCCTCCATTATATGGAATAATCCACTTATCTCACTCTTGAGTATTTTGCATCCTTTCAAAAACTTGTCTTGCAATTTGAGTACGTGTTCTCTTTTTCTTAATGACATACAACCAACTTGGATCAATAAATTTAATCACATCATTCAACTGTTTCCTTTTCAACTCATCATAGCATCGCCTAGAAAATAAGTTTTAAAAGGTTAATGACAAAATAACAATCAAATTGCAATATCAAGTGAGTAATTTTTAACTTATCATAAAATAAAAAATAAATTAAAATCAAATTAACTAACCGTATCCACAATTTAACAACTGAATAGCCAATCTCCACCTTTGTATAAAATTGTTCTACACACTCAACTAATAGAAAAATAGGCAGTTCATTGCCTAAGATTTGAACTTCCATTGGAACTTTAACAGCAAGATCATTAACCGAAGATGCAGATGAGCATGCAACTATAAGAAATCTAACATGCTTATGAAAACCACTCGTTTGGTCATATGTATATGAAATTGGTTTTTTTGTTGGTACCAAAGCAGGCGTCTTAGAAGATATTTTGTCCATCGGTTTTTCCTTTGAGCTTCTTTTTTTGTTGCCAATGGTAATAAGTAACTTTGATTTCTCCTTGGTCAAATCCTATTTATTCAAAATATGAAGAAATCTAATAAAATTATATTTGTATTTTTAAATTAATTAACAATAAAAACAATATATAAAAGGTAAGGAAAATATCCTTACTACATCCTTTCCTAATATGACGAGATGTGGAGGCCAAGCAACAAATGAATTGACTGCTTCCGTAACTGTATTATGTCCCCTTGTTGGTATAGGTAAGAGACAATTCTTTTCAATATCATCCACAACGGAAACCTTCCAACTACCATTCAAAGGTTGTCCATGACAAACACCACTAGAGGCATCACCTACCCTCCCACGTGCCACAATACGAGATGGTGTCTCATATGCAAGCAAACAATTTCTTCCCTATATAGTATTAGAACAAACATATATAATATAACTTAAACACCACACAAAACAAAATTAAAATTACGATTGTGAAGGAATATTGAAGATTACTTACAACTAATCCCATTTGAAAGGTAGGCACATCAGGAGGAGTGGCAATTTGTTGGATGTGTGGTGTAGATGTAGGTGTAATAGTTTTTGTACAAGGAGTCACATTGGAACTATCAATTGGATTATTATGTTCTGGATAATGACTTGAATGTCCTACACTCCTATCTCCCTGTAACTCGGCTCGTAGTGCATCTATCTCTGCCTTCATGGTATCAAAGTTGCAAGCTTTTCTTTCATTGCCATCATCTCATTTAAGATATTTACCATATCATTGGATCGATAATTAGTGCACTTTCTAGGCATGCCAAAATATTCGGTAGATGTTGTATATTGGGAGCATCCTTTAAGACGACCTGGATGATCCTTCCCCAATGTCATTACTATTGCATCGACACCCATCTCTTCTTCAATCTCACCACTATCAATCTTATCTTGCATTTTACTCTACATCAATTCACACATAAAATAATAAGCATAAATATAATCGATTAATCATAACATATTATCTAAAATTTTGAATAATTACCACTTTTCCCAATTTATCTTGAACTTGTTTACTTTTGAACTCTCCTTCTTTAGGAGTGTTAGCTGCGATAAATACATGAGATCGTCGAATTTGTATGCCACCACTTTTTGACTCCTATAGATATGTATAATGAGGCACATAAACATTGTATACCCAAATATCTAATTAATTATCATTCAAATGGAATTGAAGATAACTCACCAATTGAATTCTTAGGTTGGAAAAACCCATTCTTCCTGTATGATGATTATACTCATTATGCTTCCTCAACTTAGCATGTTCGCAACTTGATTTCTAATAAGGGCATATATATGAATAAGGTTGTTAGAGCATATGAATTCAAAAGATTAAATGAAAATATTTATACTTCTGTATTCAATAATACCTTGAATTGCTCAGATCGTGTGTAATTCACAAACGCATTCCAATCATTGTGTACCCATTCATACTTCTTAGGTGGTTTGTATAGCTTCTTCTCATTCAATGGGTCCAAATAAGGCTTAATGTATTTTTTCCTCAAATTCTTTTTGAATGTCTTCCATCCCGAAGCAGCCGTCTTAAGGCACTTACGTTTGTATGCCTTTGGAAGATTGTATTTTTCCTATAAATTCACATGAAAAGTTAACAATAAAAATAAATAAGAAAAGACCAAAAAGTACAAGTGCAATATATATATATATACTTACATTCAATGTCGCCCATATCATATCTTTTTCTGTTGTAGAAACTTCCTTCCGCCAATCATTAAAAATAATCCTAATCATTGTTTTTCCTAACACACATATCCAACTAATCATTTTTGAACCCTTCTTTCCAATTGGGTTGCATTCATTATCAAATTCAACTGTAATTTTTTCTGTGCATGTTGATTTAGCAATTTTCTTCATCTTTGTTATACCTCTTTTATTTTTAACTTTTTCTTTTTTCCTCATTTTAGACGGTCTTTCCATATCTGAAGAAGTATCATCGTTCGTAGAACTCTCCTCATCAGTGGAATCGTGTTTGTTCATAACTCTTTCATCTTTGTCACGATCGTCAACAATCTCATTAGGATCCATATACCTATAAACAAAGAATGAAAACACTATAAATGAATATATATATATATATATATATAATATTTATCAATTTATAATAAAATTGGAATTATAGACGTAAATTATAAATATAAACAAACACATAACATATTTTACAATGCATACCTAAAAAAAACATTTCAAATAAAGAAAAAGTTATCTTCCTCGATCAACCCAAGTTGCCTCACAATCATTGCGCATATATATTGAATTATCATCTTCTAAATCATTAGCATCATTTTAGTTAGGTATATTGCTCGCAAAAGATCCATATTCAGACAAAATTTCATTTAATTCTTACTCTTTGTGATAAAACTCTCTCTTAGGCAGTATCAACACAACTAATCACTTTGTGTCTGTAGGATCTTCTACATAGAATACTTGGTTAGCATGGGTGGCCATGATGAATGGGTCATTTTGATGACCTATCTTACCAAGGTTAACAAGAGTTAATCCTAATTCACTCTTACAAATTGCATTTTGATTATCCTCAACCCAGTCACACAAGAATATGGGAACACAAAACATATGATATTCTAACTCCCAAACTTCTTGAATAATTCCATAATAAGTCCTTTCAGATAGTACCGGGTTATTATCCTTAGAACTTGAAAATTTCAAAGCTTGAGCATTTAACATAACCCCACTATTTTGATTAACACGAATTTCATCCCTTGCCTTTGTTGTAAATCGAAAACCATTTATAACATATCCAGGATACTTGATAACATCATATCGTGGCCCCTTTGCTAGCCACCTTATAGTTTTTGTGATGAAATTATTAGGGAAACTTAACTCGTCAATAACTTTATCTCGAAACCAATAAATAAAATTACGATTGTGTTCATCTTGAAACCATTTCTCTCCTTTTCTCCTATTCCGAGGATCTGCCTTTAACATGTCCATATACATCCTATTAAATATGAGTAATGTGAGTAACATATGAAAATAAAATTTAAGAAATTATGAAATGTATATTTAAATGACAGTTAGACTACCTTATGTATGGTTCAATCTCTTTATTGTTTGCAAGCACCAAACGATGACTTTGTTCCCATTGAACTTGCACAACGGTTTCAACTGAGCCTAAACTTATTGGTTCACCAATATTCTCTAAACCACCACCCAATGAAAACCTAGGCTGAGGGATTCCAATTGTAGATACACCAGATAGATACTCAGAGCAAAACTCAATAGCTTCTTCTACAATATAACACTCAACTATGCACCCCTCTGGTCGATTACGGTTACGAACATAACCTTTCAAGAACTTCATGAATCTTTCAAAAGGATACATCCAACGCATGTATAAAGGACCACATAGTTGCACTTCTCTAACAAGATGAACAGTTAAGTGAACCATGATATCAAAAAATGAAGGTGGAAAATAATTTTCAAGTAAGCATAATGTCTCAACAAGTTCAACTTGTAGTTTATGTAACTCAGATTCTACAATTGTTTTCTTGCAAATGGAATTGAAGAAAAAACAAAGACGAGTGATTTCACGACGAACATGCTTTGGAAGAATTGATCTAATTGCCACTGACAATAATTGTTGCATAAGAACATGACAATCATGTGATTTTAAACCATATAACTTTAAGTCTTGCATTGATACTAGGTTTTTAACATTTGATGAGTAACCTTCGGGAACTTTCAATCCTAATAAACATTTGCAAAATTTTATCTTTTCATCCCTAGAAAGTGTAAAACAAGCAGGAGGTAACTTAACCCGTGATCCTTGTTTAATTGGAACCAGTTCTTTTCTAATACCCAATTCTTTTAGATCCATGCGTGCAGCAATACCATCCTTTGTTTTAAAAGGAATATCAAGAAGTGTTCCAATTAGAGTATCACATACATTCTTTTCTATGTGCATCACATCTAGTATATGGCGTACATGTAATGTTTCCCAATAAGGTAACTTCCAAAAAATTGACATCTTTTTCCAACATTTGTCACCGTTGTTAGGTTTTACCTTATTCTTTGTAATCATTTTGAATTTTATTTTCCCTAGAATACCTTTTTGTTTTTGCATTTCTTTTCCTTTTCCTGTTCCTCTTAATTTTCGTTGTAATTTAGCCATTGCTTTCAGAACTAAGTCCCACTTTCCCAACTTCTTGAAGATCATACCTTGTAATTTGTTTAACACTTCTTCTCCCTGCAAAGCCACCGGAGTATCTTCTTCTTCATTGTTACTTACAACTTTCTTTCGAGATCGAAACTTATGCCCTTTTGGCAAGAATCGGGTATGTCCAGCAAAAGAAATCTTTTTTGAATGTAATAGATATTGAGCACAAGTTTTCTCACTACATACTGGACATGCATTGTACCCCTTGGTCACATGTCCACACAAATTTCCATAAGCCGGAAAATCATTTATTGTCCACAATACCATTGCTTTAAGATTGAAGTACTCATTTTTGTATGAGTCATACACATCAATTCCTTCATCCCAAAGTTTCTTCAAGTCGTCAATAAGAGGCTCTAAGTAGACATCAATATCATTACCCGGCTGTTTTGGTCCGGAAATTAACATAGAAAGCATCATAAACTTCCTTTTCATGCATAACCAATGAGGAAGGTTATATGTGATAATAATCATTGGCCAACAACTGTATCTACTACTTAGATTGCTATGAGGGTTGATCCCATCAGCGGCAATAGCAAGACACAAATTCCTAGGCTCCGACCCAAAATCTGGCCATTTTTCATCTACTACCTTCCAACACGGAGAATCTACTGGGTGACGCAAAATACCATCCATGGATTTGTTATCTTTATGCCACGTCAACATCTTCGATGTCTCTTTACTTTTAAACATTCTCTTAAAACGAGGTATTGGCGGAAAGTACCAAAGCACTTTAGCTGGCACTCCTTCTTTTACTTCATTACCATTTGATGTAGCCTTCCATCTTGAAGTACCACACTCCGGACATTGAGTAGCATTTTCATATTGTTTCCTATAAAGGATACAATCATTTGGACATGCGTGAATCTTTACATACTCCATACCAAACTTACTCAATGTTTTTTTCACTTCATACGTAGAAGTAGGCAACTCATTTATCTTTGGGAGAATTTCATGAGTTAACTTTAATATAGCAGTGAATCCGACATTAGAGAACCTATGTTTTGCTTTAAGGTTGTATAATTTCACCATTGCAGACAACTTGGTGAAATTTGTGCAACCAGGATAAAGCGGTTTTTCTACATCTTCTAACAACTTGTTAAATTCATCCTGATTTAAGTTGGGTTCATTTTCTATTGCATTTACCATCTCAACAGTAGAATCCTCCATATCTATGGATTTGATCCGATAGTTTAGTGATGTGTTTGTTTCATCATTCTCTTGAATTAGGGGTTCTCCATGCATATACCAATTTATATAACTTCTAACAATCCCTTTACAAATAAGATGATCTCGTATATCATCAATATTTTGAAATTCTATGTTTATGCAATCTTTGCAAGGACATCGAATAGGCTTATCATCTTTAGCATTCAACCAAGCAAAATTCAAAAATGATTCTACTCCTTCTAAATAATCTTGTGAAACTCTTGGCTTATGCATCCAAGACTTATCCATTCTAAATGACACAACACATGTATTGGTTAGAAAAACATATTAGAAGGAAAAAATACAAGTATACACTTGGATTGAAAAGATTATGGCAATCAAATAAAAATTTTATGCATCTCAATATGCTACCCTACCTTAACAGCTTGAAAACTTTGAAATTACAAGCAATCACAACCTAATTAAATAATTAATAACAATAATTGCTAGTTTTGCACATCTTATATGTGTGTGTGTATATATATATAATTTTTAAAATCAATTATGTAGATGAGATTGCTTTAAAAAATCTAATGGTTGATAAGTGTTAGATGTATATTATAGGAGGTGTATGATGGAATCTATTAAACTAAATATGATATTGGTCTTTTAGTGTCCTGTTTCAGAACTTTTTTCTTTTTCTATTTTTTTGGTTTCGTTTCTTCTTTCCAAAAAACATGAAAAGAGAGAAAGCATATATCAAGTAGCTCAAACCTAAACAAAGAAATAATTAAAAAAAATGAATTACTGGAGCTTTTTAAAATAATATATACACACTTACACTCACACAAACACACATATAGTTTAAACTCAAATCTATATATATCATTATACTTTAAGATAATTAACAAAAAAAAACTGTATTTTATAAGAAAAAATTGAACATTAAAATAGACTAAAGCTGTATTTATTATTGAACAAAAATAAAATTTAGCGATATACAAATTTCTTGTCATTTGTAACTATGAAGAATTGTTAGGTATATAATGTGTGTCAAACAAAGAGATGAACTTTTCCTTTACTTTTATAATATGTATTTTAGCATTTTTTTTGTTTTGCCACTGAGATAACTTTTTAATGAAAATCATCACAAGGTATTCGTAGTTTCTTATTAATTTGAACATGGAATTCAATTTAGCGATATACAAATTTCTTGTTATTTTTTATATAACAAACAATTTTTTTCAACAATTCTGCTTGTCAGGACCAAATTAAAGCAAAAAATTATATTTGATAACACAATTGAAGAGACCAAACAGAGGAGGCATTGGATTGAAAGTGATTAACAAATTAAAAATAAAGAAAATATAAAAATCTGAGTTTAGCAGATGATGAATATTGTTTGTTTGGTTTAGCTAATTTTAATCGTTGTAAGCCATCACAATCTAGCTATCACTTTCTTCTGAATGCATAGAGACGCTTGAAAGTTAGGAGTTAGGACCACAGCTTAATCCATATTAATCGGTAAAAATGTTCTTTTCCAGCTTCATTAATATATATATATATATATATATGATTTTATATAGTAATAAAACAGGGTATTATACTTACCTGAAGCTGAGTCGCCAACAACGACAGGGTCGGGCGTTGAGTTGCGAAGAGGAGAATATGAACAGAAACAAGTCAGAGAGAAAAGAAGAAGAGAGGTTAGAGGAGTTCGTCGACAATATCTTGAGACGCAACGTGATGTGACGCGGCGCGACGTGAATTGCTCGGAGAGAAATCAATTAACGCGAGCTGGATCTGAGACGTCGATTTAGAAAAATGATTCTGAAAGAGAAGGTAATATATTAACTAATATTATATATATATATATATATTATAACTTAACGCAGCTGGCAATATTATATATATATATATATATATATATATATTACTTAATGCGAGTAATTAATAATATATATATATATTGGTAATTAATATTATATATATATATATATTAAGTCGGTAATTAATATTATATATATATTACTTATATATTAGCTGGGGAATTAATGTTATTAATATTATATATATATATTACTTAATTAGTGTAATATTAAAATTAGAAAAAAAAATGTAAAAAAAAAGATAGGAAAAAAGAAAGAGAGTAAAAAAATAAAGAGTGCAAAAAATTTTGATGTAAAAATTTAATATATATATGTATGATAAAAGAAAAAAAATTAATAATAGAGAAAAATAAAAAAATTATAAAATATTTTTTGTATTTTTTTAAATAAATAACATAATATTTTAATATTGAAAACTCTATATTATTTTAAATTTAATCATAGTTATTTAATAATTTTGCTATTAAAATAATATAAATTTTCTTAATTAACCATTTTTACAAAGTGAAGGGACAAATGACACAATTTTTAATCTAAGAGACTAAACGACATAACTGACATAATCTAAGTGATTTTTATGACATTTTTTTCTATTTATCGTATGCATTTAATTACTTAAAAATACAATTTTAATAATAAAATACACAATATTCAAAATAATTAGATTGAATTTTATATATTCTTACTTTTATGTTTTTTATTTTACTTAAAAACATATGATAAATGATTAAAAGATGAAAATTAATGACAATATTTTAAATAAATAGTAGAATAGGAATCATTTTAATATTTAATTTTTTTAAATTAAATATTGTTATATAAATGTTAAAAGAAAAAAAAACATGATAAAATTGTAAGGAAAGTACTCCTCATTCATGATTTATATGATTTATAGTTAATATTTAAATGTATTTAAAATTTATATAAAATTATTATAATTATTAATATAATCGTATTCATTGATATTATATAGATTCTTAATCATAGTGTTGTTTTGTATATATTTAACCTTAGAAGCTTTGACACTACAGGTTTATTAGAATGTGTTAAATTATATACAAAATAATTCCTATAAATTTAGATTTATTTTTAATTTTATATTATACTCAATTTTTTAAAAATATCAAGAATGGCCATTAAAGTCGCTATTTACCGGTACTTCGGTTTAGGTCTACCGAACGTTATGGAGGAGGAGGACCTTCTCTCAACCTATCCCAATTCTAATTTTTTTTCCCCTTTACTTTTTGACATTATAAAAATAATAGAATATTAATGATATTTTTGGGCCGGCTTAGCCAAGGCCCATGAAAATGTGTATTCCGGAAAGAAAAGAATCTTCTCGAACTTCTCGCTCGACTATAACTAAACCCTAACTATAGCGCTTTTCTTATCCAGACATTTTCCAAGTTTTCGTTACTAGAGCAACCGAGAGTCACCTAGCTAGAAGCAATAAATTGCAGTGCTTGTTGTGGTTGTAAATGGCGTCGACCAATGCCATTTGCTCAGCTTCTATGCTCTGCTCTCCCAAGAAGGTACTTTTAGTCATTGGTTTGTACCATTTCTGTTTCTTATACTACACGAAGGAATGTGCGAATGGGTGTTACGAATTTTGTTGTGGCTTTCTTAATTTATCTCTCTTTGGATAGTTTGAGTATGAGTTTATAATTCTCCTCAATAGTGAATTAGTTCATAAGTAATGTTGCCCATCTTCCCACAGCTTAAGCTTTTGGGAGCTGGATTGGTGACCCATTCACCCTAACATATTAGCTGAATTGCTTAGGATTTCTGCCTTTTTATTTTAGAATTTAAGTTTTTTTTAGCCATTTAATTTGGAAAGTGAAGGTTTTGGCAACTGGGTTCGTATTCTTATAGCTACTTTTCTATCATTTCGATTTGTAGGTTGTATTTTGCTGTGAGTTGTGCATCTTTTGATATTCAATTCGTGTTTGGGAAACTGCTGAACGTTTTTTATAATTGTGTGTTAATCCTCATTTCATGGTTTCAGAGCTTGAGAAGGAAGATCAATCAGCAGAAGAGCAACAGGGTGAACTACAAGCAATCGAGCAGCCGGTTTTTCGTGAGCGCAAGTGCAAAGGACATAGCATTTGGCCAGAGTTCCAGGGCTGCTCTTCAGGCCGGCATTGATAAACTTGCCGATGCTGTTGGCCTCACCCTTGGTCCTAGGGGTGAGCCTTTAAGTTCTCTTTTGTTTGATTATTGTTGTTTGCTGCATGCTTTAGGCAGCAGTATTGTAGTAGCTAAGCTTTTGCATCTACTCGATCTTTTTTATCTTGCATGATAATAAAGTCATTTGGTTAGTCTTACAAGCAGTATTGATATATGTTTTCTATTGTCAAGGGAGGAATGTTGTTTTGGATGAATTCGGAAGTCCTAAAGTAGTCAATGATGGAGTAACAATTGCCCGTGCTATTGAGCTACCCGATCCTATGGAAAATGCTGGCGCTGCACTCATTAGGGAGGTTTGTTTTGCTTTTTTGTTTATTAATTTTACTGGCCTTTCTTGTTTTAGGAATAATAAAATAATTGCTGACACGTTTGAATATTGCGGAATAAAGGTTGCTAGTAAAACTAATGACTCTGCTGGTGATGGGACAACAACTGCATCAATTATTGCAAGGGAAATTATCAAGCTAGGGCTTTTGAGTGTTACCTCTGGTGCAAATCCTGTGTCATTAAAGAGAGGTATTGACAAAACCGTGCAGAGGTTGGTTGAAGAACTTGAGAAGAGGGCTAGACCTGTTGAAGGTCGTGATGATATTAAAGGTAGTGCTGCTTCATTTGCTTTACGTTTTCTTTATCGTTTATCACTTTTGTTCATAAAAGAATAGAATAGAAACTGGCTGTGCAGATTTCTTAAAAACTTAAGTTGATCATCCTTTTCAATGCACAGCTGTTGCTACCATTTCTGCTGGTAATGATGACCTCATTGGAAAAATGATTGCTGATGCTATTGACAAGGTTGGACCTGATGGTGTTTTGTCCATTGAGTCATCATCCTCATTTGAAACAACCGTTGAGGTTGAGGAGGGCATGGAGGTGTGTTTTTTGTTTTGTATGGATGGTTTACATTTTCTTTTCATTCTTTTATTGCCCCTTTTGATCACATAACCTTATTATTTTTTTGTCATTGCGGTATTCAGATCGATAGAGGCTATATCTCTCCTCAGTTTGTAACAAACCCTGAGAAATTAATTGTTGAGTTTGAGAATGCAAGAGTTTTGATCACTGATCAGAAGATTTCAGCTATTAAGGATATAATTCCCTTGCTGGAGAAAACTACGCAGTTGAGAGCTCCTCTGCTTATAATTGCTGAGGATATCACTGGAGAAGCTTTGGCAACTCTTGTTGTGAATAAGCTGCGGGGTATTATTAATGTTGCTGCCATTAAAGCTCCTGGCTTTGGTGAGAGGAGAAAGGCCCTCCTTCAAGATATTGCCATTTTGACAGGTAAATTCCTCCTTCTAGTGTAACAGTGTATTCATCATTGAGTGGAGTGGTTTCATCATCACTCACTTTTCTTAAACTTATTACCCCCATCAACTTTCATACTATATTTGAAATTTTCCAGTTATTGTTTTGTTGTAAAATGACTTTAGAGTTCTACTATTGTGATCTTTGAAAAGCTTCGGTGCCTATGTTACCCTTAACAACCTAGCTTCTATTCATTTCTTTCTTCACATCTCATATAAAATCCTAGTCAAATGTGTCTATGAGTCTTCTTATCCTCTTTTACTCTTTTTTTCAGGAGCTGAATTTCAAGCCAGTGATTTAGGTTTGCTTGTGGAAAACACCTCAGTCGAGCAGCTTGGTTTGGCCAGGAAGGTTACAATCTCCAAGGACTCAACAACCATTATTGCAGATGCTGCATCAAAAGATGAGTTGCAAGCTAGAATATCACAGTTGAAGAAGGAGTTGTCTGAGACAGATTCTGTGTATGATTCAGAGAAACTTGCCGAGAGAATTGCTAAATTGTCAGGGGGAGTAGCTGTCATTAAGGTGGGGGCAGCTACAGAAAGTGAACTTGAAGACAGGAAGCTCAGAATTGAGGATGCCAAGAATGCAACTTTTGCAGCTATTGAGGAAGGAATTGTGCCTGGTGGTGGCGCAGCATTGGTACATCTATCAACCACTGTTCCTACAATCAAGGATGGGCTTGAAGATGCAGATGAAAAGCTTGGTGCCGACATAGTGCAGAAGGTAAAATAGTCTTCCTTATTTCACTTGTGGTACATATTGGGTTCTCTAATAATATCATTGTGGGAAGCTACATCTTATAATCATATATAGTCTGATCTTTGCATCACTCTCAATTGATCTATCCTCTTATTAAGAGGTTTCTTGTATACTCACCCTCCTTCTCACTATCCTTTAAACCGTGCTATTACCCGTTACCCCTCAACAGCCAACAAGCCACGTTACACACAATTACCAAACTCCAAGACAAACTAAGGACTCACATGCGAAGCATTGGTTTAGGGAAAGACAATACAAACAGAAACATAAAATAGGTAAACGACAACTATGGTTAAAATGACAACAAAGCCACTTCATCTGGATGTTACATCGTCCCTAGCTTAGTATGGACTATGTTTTCTTTTCTTTTTTTTCTCTGAGTCTTGTGTTTGACCATTGCTTTGGGGAGCAAAGAACAGAGTTGCTGCCAATTACATCTCTTCTTCCATTTATAAGTATTTTAGTAATCAAGCTCTAAATTTTCAGGTTGTGGTGTAATCAAGGAACTGGGAGTTATTCCTTGTGTTCTAATTCTAGCTTTGTGATAGTTCAGGATGATGTCGCAATTGTGCTAATTTGCTTATTGATTTCATTAATATGCAGGCTTTGGTCTCTCCAGCTTCATTAATAGCTCAGAATGCTGGAATTGAGGGTGAAGTAGTGGTGGAAAAAATAAGATCTAGAGAATGGGAGGTAGGTTACAACGCAATGACAGATAAGTATGAGAACCTAGTGGAAGCCGGTGTAATTGACCCAGCCAAGGTGACAAGATGTGCCCTGCAAAATGCAGCTTCAGTTGCCGGAATGGTCTTGACAACTCAGGCAATAGTGGTGGAGAAGCCTAAGCCTAAAGCTTCAGTTGCTACTCCACAAGGACTTACTGTGTAATTCCGTGAAAACTTTTATATTTAGATAAAATGAGTGAATCTTTGCAAGAGCATATTCAGAAGGTAGTACTAGGAATTTGTATTGTCAGCATGAATGTTCCTTTTTGTACGGAATTTATCTTGGTGTGACGGATGAAATTCAGGTGATTGCAGAACATTGACATCTCAAATCGGGCAATAATCGTCTCTCTCTCTCTCTTTTTTTCCTTTGCTCGTCTCCCCCTATAGAATTGCAATATGTTGGTATAAATTAATACATGTTATGTGACGAGTGAGAAGTGGTCCCAGTTAGTACTATGCTTTGTAGATAAGTTTAGTATGCTTTGTAGATCAGTTTAGTATGCCTTGAGCCATGATCATGATGGCATAGAAAGTATTTAAACGATCAAAAGTTATTTTTATTTTTATGTTGCATAATCAATTCTTACATTATAACTAAGAACATTAACCCACAAACTATTTTGAGTCTTCACTCCAGGGAGAGATTTTGAGCTCCTTTACCGTAGAGGGCTAAAGGTAGTAACCTTCTAATTGCATAATCAATTCTTACATTATAACTAAGAACATTAACCCACAAACTATTTTGAGTCTTCACTCCAGGGAGAGATTTTGAGCTCCTTTACCGTAGAGGGCTAAAGGTAGTAACCTTCTAACAAATTTCTCTTTCCTAGATTTTAGGAGAACTGCGTTATGTGTCCTATATGTTGTGTTGTTGACAAAAATATGTATCCACACAACATTTTCATTTAGAAGACAAATCAACGTCATTTTGCTATAAGGAAAAGTAAAAACAAAATGTGTACTTTTGTATATCATAATTTTTATGGGTATAGTTAGGTAAGTTTAATTTTATTCATCAATAATATAGTGCTAAATTATTTTAAATTTATCTTAAATTTGGGATATATTTACTTTTAAAATAAATAAGTACAAAGGTTTGCCTTTTATTTTACTAATCTTTTTTTTCCTATACAGAATCGACTTATTAGAAATAAATGAGTTCTATAATGACATTTATGGATGCAAAAATTTCATTTTTATGAATGAAGCATAAAAAAAAAGACCGTTAATCTCTTTTTATGCTCCTAGTAAATAAGAATCAAGCATAAGAAGAAATTTCAGAAAATAATTTTTTTTTTCAAATGTTCTTTTATATATGTTGTATTTTTCTTTTACAATTGTAAAACTTCTTGTGTTTTAAGGGCAGGAGATTTTCAACAGGAGGTGCACGACATTATTTCTAGAACGAGTAACAATGTAGGCTAAACATATAGTTGTTGTATTCATTAAATAATTATATTAAATATTAAATTGAAGAAGTAAAATGTAGAAATAATTATAAGTAAACTTATTAATATATCAAAATGTAGACTAAAAAATAAAGCCAAATGTCAAAATCAATTGTAAGTACACAACTAATTAAAAAATAATAATAACAATTTTAGCCTGTTACTTTTATTTTAGTCTTCTACGCTTCGTTTTTTTGTTTTTTTTACTTTTCAGTTTATTTTTCGTGTATATAATATGAAAAAACATTCATTCATTTTACAAATATTAATGAACATATTATTTTGAACAAAATATTTGAGAATATACATTGAATCAATCATTTTGAAGGCTAAAAAAATTACACGGAAGGAATATTTAAAGAAGTCTAACTTAGCACCACAACAAATAGATTAAGGAAGGATGATCGTAAATGTTGTTCGTTATGTTATTCCAGTGGAATTTTAGAATCAATCCTCCAGAGTCCAGAATATGACAATTGACAAGAATACAAGTTCCAAATAAATAAGGAATTTTAAACCTAAATTAGCAACGAGCCAACAACAACCGTAAAGAAAGGAATTTGTTGTACAATCGTATGCACCATTTGGAATATGTAGATTCCATTAGTTTAGGAATTCAAAGTTAACAAGCTCTATACAAACCATTTGGTGAAGTCGTGATACTTCTTTATAAAAAAAATTGTACTCTACGATGGAGAAAAACATAAACATAAAAGAATTTTTTTTAATAAAATAAATAACACATTTTGTTATATAGCTCTTTAGTAAGTAAATTAGAAAAGTTTCACATTGTTTAGTAACGAAGATGAGTGTTGGATTTGAGACTATAATTAAAATTATTTTTCACTATTTGTAAAACATCATAAAATTTGTAAATTTTTCGTTCTTTTGTAAGAGTAATTGATTAGCTCATTTTTGTCCAATTAATTGTAATTTTGAGTTCATTCATTTGGAGATAGTGAAAGTATTCAACGATATCCGATAACCTATGTAACATTTATACCGAATCTCATTAAATTTTTCGTGTTATTATTTTTCTGTTTTAATATTTTTGTTTCAATATCTGCTTTAGTTTATTTTAACATTATATTTTCAACAACATTATTTTGTCGAGTTAGTTTGAGTTTTATTCATTTAAATCATAAGTGAATAGTAATTACTTAGAATAGTAAAAATATACATGATTTTCCCAATACACTTAAAAACTTATAATAATAAAAATAGCACATCAATAATATTGAACAAAATCTAATTAGATAGTGTTTAGTATTAAATAAGTTTAAATAACTGTAGTTTAATTTGAATAAAGTTCAAAATAAAATTATTATTTTATTTTAAAAGTGAAAATATATGAATTCAATACAAAAGGATATTATTTTTATAGTTATAAGTTTTATAGGTGTTAATTTTGTTATTTTTTCAAAAATATATAAACTAACTAAACAAATAGTGTTTTTTATATATATATATTTGACCTCTTTATTATTTTTCTTATCATTTAGACATTTTAATTTTTTAATTTTATTCTTTTTCCTTGTAATTTTATCCATTTTTTTTACAACTAAAGTCCAAATTTAGATACCAACTTTAAATTGAACTAAAACATTGTATAAAAACAACACAAAATTAAAAGTAAATAAATTAAATTATAAGAAAAAATAATAACATACTAAAAGTAAATGAAACAATTTATACGGAAAAAAATGAAACTAATGCATAAAAATATTTCTAACAATATTTGTAGTTTAGACAAACATACATACGTATATATATGTGTGTGTGTTAAGATATAAATATTAATGATATTAATCGATAATTTTAAAGGTTGAAATATAAATTTATTTTTATATTATTATTTTTTATGAATTTATTAACTAATTTAGAACTTGAAATTTAAATTATTTTTATGTATAAGATGATTAGTTAAAATTATTATTTTTTTTTTAAGAAGGATTTATAGGCTTGCTTGATCCAAATTGTTGTCAAAAACGTGTGTAGTCGAAAGTCGAAAGATCCATTTGGGTGCACTGCAGCGGTGCAGCCTACCCATATATATTCTAAATGGAATCTGGCGGCCCAATTTTATTTTCCACTCAAACCTTTTGGGCCGTCATTTTTTTCCGTGTGAAATCTGGGGATCAAATTCTTTCTTCTTCTTTTCTTGCGCTAAAGTGTGTTATATATTCTTTTGGAATCTGTTGGGGGAGAAGAAATGTACAAACAAAAAAGAATATTTATTATTGATAAAACAAATTTTATTTAATCCTCGTTTATTTTCGTTCAAATACAATTATGTTCAAGATTAAAATATGTTGATTTAAATCAACTATCATGTATAATTAATTCATTTGCATCTTCTTTAATTAAAGAATTATAAGAGTTGTCAACAAAAAAAAAAATTGTAGACTTCAATCAATGAATACTTTGCAAATGCAAATGATGTGGTTCGAATCTTTTTATTTGAAATTGTGTCTCTATCTTGTGACTAAAAAAGAGGGGGGTGGGAATCATTTTTAGATTCCTTATTTTCAATTTCATAAAGAATTTTAATGAAAAAAGAGATTTGAATTAAAGTGATACCACAATCCCTAGTCAATATAAAGTGTTTTAAAGTTTATGATTTGATTTATGTCAAGAATCTCATCTACAGATAAAATAAAAGTAAATAAAAAGTTTAAGACCATACAATGAGTTTAACATAGATCGAGTATAAATTATTAAATCCATTATTTATTTTTATTATAAATAATCTCTTTAATCCAATTCTTACCCAACTCTATGCATTTTAATTGTTATTAACCCATCTTTAAATTAAAGCACGCAATGTTGCTAAATAATTTTTAAATTTATTTATTTATATATAAATTATAATATAATCATAATTAATGACATTAAAATAATATCACATATTAATTTTTAATAATTAATTCACTATATCGATTGTAACCTAAATGGAATTTTTCAACCTTCAAATTTAAAGAAACTGCCAACATAATCAAATTAAAAATGCCTTAAATGACTTCATTGGACAAGAAAAAAGTTGATAAAAAAATTCAAAATTGAAAAGTCTAAAGTACTCTTAATTTTACTCAAAAATTACCTTTCTACCGTTAATGCCTTCATGGTGTTAAAATGTCCTACTTCCACAATAAGGGGACAAATGTCTACAGTTATAAAAAAAGTCCTGTTAATATATATAGGTCTCAAACGTTTTATTTTATCCTCATTTTTTTAAAATTTTAACCATTGATATTAAGTTTTACAATTTGCCAAATGTATAACTTTATTTCAGCTTATTTTATCCACGACCTTTGAGTATTTGATTTTAATGGCTAAATATTGGAGATAAAGGTTAATGTCACATGGTTTTATTTAATACCCACGTGACTTGTATAGGTTATCTAAAGATTACCGTCAATAAATGTTTAAATTAAAATAAAATTTATCTTATTTAATTTTTAATAAGATAATATGGTAATAAAATGTACTAATTGATACATTTTATTCGTTCTTAATGGGTCTAAATAAGACAAAAAATAATAAAAATATATGATAAATAATAATTTATAATATAATTTTAATTAAAAATATAATATAATATAGTATATATTTAAAGTTAGTTACAATCGGACTACAATCTAAATAAGATTATATGATATTTAAATAAAATGAGATAATATTGACACATAAGTTTATTAAATGAGACATAAGATAAGATAATACACACTTTACATCTCGAATATCAAGGTGTATATAAAGAAAAAAAAGTATATACTCGTTGTAAAATCGAATGTTTTATATATGTTATAATTAAAAAAAAATTGATGATAAAATCAAATAAAAATATTTAAAAACTTATTTGCATGATAACTAATATAATTATTAAGTTTTTAAAATAAAAAGTTATAAAAATAACATATCTTATAAAAATAAAAATAAAAATAAAGATAACTATATATCATGTACACTTTCATTTGATTTATTCCTTGACATTTTGAAATGGTATAATTGTAATCTACTAAAAATGAAGTTTCAATTTTTGAAAATGGAAAGAGTCAAAAAAGACGGGGAAGGGAAGGAAATGTAAAAATTTCAAATTCAAATATATTTTTAATTTTTGATTTATTTTAGTAAAACAATTAGAAAAAAATAACATTTATAATACGTTTAAAATTTTCAACTAAATATTATAAGAAAATTTTAATCACAAAAATAATATCATTCATGTTTGTATTTTTAATACAAAAATATATAACTCATAAATTTTATGTTAGATTCTGATTAATTATATTCATTTAGTGTTAAATTGTAATCAATTAATTTTTTGATATTATTAGATTGTAATTTTTATTATTAATAATTTTATATGCATATATTTATCTAATTTTTCAAAAAAATTATGGAGTTAATTTGATTGGTTAAAAAGGAAATTAATACCAAGAAATTACCGGAATCATTTCTGATTTTGTAGATTAAAAAAACACTAAATAAGGGAATAACTTAATTTTTATTCTTTATTTTTATTAAAAATAAAAAAAATATTAAATGAATCCATATTAATAATTATAATTAATAAAAATAGGTAACATATTATATTTAAAAAAATTATTTATTATATATAAAAAATACTCAGTTTTATAGCCATTTTTATTTTATTTTGTATTTTGTATTCCAACTTATAGCCATTTTTTTCTTCTTTTCAAAATTTTCTTTGTAATTTTTTGTTTTGCTCTTATTTATTCTTTTAATTTTTCTACCTTAATTAATTTATATTTTAAATCTTTCAACATCCAACTCATACAATTTTAAAACTCATTAACTATACATTTCATTAAGCTACTAGATATTTGACACACATTTTCATATTATATATAAGTAGAAATTAATGCATTCATTGATTATTTTCTCATATGAATATTTATACACATATCATATATAAACACCTATAAAAAACATAACAAAAAAAAGTTAAAGTTATACAAAAAGAATTATAATAATGATGGTCTAAAAATACTTTTATATTATTCATGAAAATTTGAAGATACATGTGACTACATTCTATAGAAAAAATATAAAGATTATGTTTTATATGAACCTTTGTCAAAGTTTGAAGCATAATTAGTGTGCGATTGATGGTAACTTTTATCACATATTGATGTAACTATGATAAACGTTCTGATACGCGGGTTAATGTAACTCTAATACATAATCAGATACTCATATTGATATACGAGGCTAATGTACACAGGTTAACCAAGGGAGTTGATTTAGCTTTTGATACACTATATTTACTACCGAACACTTCTAATAATAATAAAAAATAACAATAATGACAATAATAATTAAAATTTATAATAATTTTTAAAATATTATTGATTTTATAAAAAAAATCATATTATATATACGAGAAAGGTGACTTTAGTTCATAAGTTATTGTTTTTAAAGATATATATGCAACTAAACTAAGTACAAAGATCATTCTCCTTTTATGTAACATGCATAATTTTATTTTGAGTGTGTGTCAATTAATACCAAACTTTTTAATTGTTTTGATGTAAACATTTTTTTTATCTTTTAATATACTAATTTTGTTTCATTTTATCCGACATCTTTAAAATAATTATTATAAATATTATAAATATTAACTATTTTTATGATAAAATATTTACTTATAAACTTGTTTTTAAACTCATTAATTATCAGGTATATCAAGTAAATTAAAAAAAATCAATTTTTTCAATAATCATAATTTAAATATATATTTTATAAATATTACACATAAAATTGCACTAATTTATTCATTAGTACATGTTCACGATACTTGAAATTATTTTTATTATTAAAATATTTATTTAAACTTTAATCAATTTATAAAATTATTATTTAACATTTTCTAAAATTTACTTCAATATTTTTAATAAGATGTATTATAAAAATTAATTTTTTTAATAGACTTTATAGATAAGTAAATTAAAAAAACAACTTTAATATTATTAGGTTATCATTATTATTTATATATACATCTTAATAGGTATTGTTATTTTAAGTGTAGCTAATTAAAATTGTAATTATATGTAAAAATCTTATGATTTTTTCTAGAAAATAAGTTAATCGAAAACGAACATATATTAATATTATTATTTTATATACATATAATTATAAAAATATATAATTTTAATAGTATAACACATAATAATTTGTGTAATTAAATTGAATTTTATTTATTCTTACTTTATATTTTTTTATTTGTTAAAAAATATATTCTAAATAGTTCAAAATAAAAATTAATATCAATATTTTAAATAATATAGTAAAATAATAATGAACTTAGCATTTAATTTTTTTAAAATTAAATATATTTATGAATAAATGTTAAAAAAATATAAAAAAAACTATTAATAGCTAATAATAGATAGTTATTAATTAAATATATTTAAACTTAATATAAAATAATTATAATTATTAACATAATTATTTCTATACTTATCATTCTGATTCATATATATTACTTTGAAATGAAGTCGGGTGGCTGAAATACTGTGTGCGCCGAGAAAACCAAAAATATAAAGGGAGTTGAATTGGCCGTGGCGATATCAATACAACAAAGGCTGCAGGGAAAAAAAACAAAAAATAGAATTATTGCATTGGTCTTGTGAATTGCTTCATCAGTAGAGGGTCAACATCGGGAAAATTGATAAAGGTCTATTAATTGACGTGAGCATTTTGAGTATTAATTGACTTGTTGAGAGGAGTATAGATAAAGGTATTAATAATATAAATTAATTGATATTTTGTTTAAAAAATTATTTTATTTTTCAACTTAATAGTTTAATTAAAAAAATTTATATTTAATGTTAAATAAATTATTTCTATTGAACTTATACTTAATATTTTTTTGATTTAATATTTACTAATTGTTTTGATTTAATTGATATATATTTTAAATTATTTTGTTATAATTATTCAATATTAAATCTGTTCTAAAACATATACAAAGGCTTATGTTTTTTGTACTAATATAATTGTATTTATTTCGTAGTATCTGATTAATGAAAAGTTCATTGAAACATTAGTTTTGATATTGTTTACGTTAATCTTAAAAATTATAAGAATTGAACAAATATTCATAAGTAAAGTATGTTGGGATAATATCCTAAATATAATAGCATAATAATGAGTTTATACTTAAATATTTGGTTTTTTTAGGTCATGATTATAAACTAATTTATTCTACTTAAAAATATTGTATATTATTATTTAATTTTTTTACTTTATATTACCTATTTATCTAAACCCTCTAAATTAATTAAACGTGTAGTTTATAAACTTTTAATTATTATTTAAGTTACAAGAAATATTTATTAAAATCATTCTTAATTTTATTTTATAATATTATAAGTAAATGTAATTAAAATTACTTTATTTTCAATTATACTTTTTGATAATTCTAAAAAATTATAACAGTAAATTTTGACATATTTAAACAAAGGACACTAAAATATTTCAATTCTTTTATAATAAATTTTGTATAGTGAGATTATTTTAAATTATAAATAATAAATATTACAAAAAAAATTAAATTAAGAAAAATAATAATTTAAGTCTATCATATTTAAAAAAAATATTTTAATTTTTATTTATGAGGTAGAATGATACACCTTTACTCTTGCTACAAAAGAAAATCACAAAAAATTATTTTATAAAGATAAATAATTTATGTTATCTTTTTTTTATATAAAAATATGACATCACGAGTTTATTATCTTCATAAAATAGATTGTTTTTAATTTTTTTTGTAAAGATATTAAATTTGTGTTGTTTCGTCTAATAAATAGAAATCTAAAATATAATTTCATTGAAGATATAAATTTATACTATATTTTATTCTTTAAATTAAATAGAGTAAATATTGTAACATTTTAGATTATTATTTAATTATTCGTTAATAAAAAAATTATCAAATAATATTGATAATAAATATAATTAACTACAAAATAATATATATATATATATATATATATATATAAATATAAATAATTATATTCATTTAACAAATGCACTGGTTATATAAAAAAGAACGCCAAGATATGTACTATAAAGTGGACAAAATATGACATATTTATTAGATTGTTAATTTACACGGCTCATGCAAATTCCAAATATAATTGTAGATAAATTTTTAAATGTAACTTCTTGTTTGCCTTTGATAATGTTATTTTGACTAAATTCAATTGGATTCGACTAATTCTAGTAAGACATGAATATCTATTGATATTATTTAAATAAAATATCTTCATTCTTTTTAAAAAATAAAAAGTATATTTATTATATAAATTATAATTAATATTTTGTAATAATATTAATAAATATAATTATATTTTTTTTTCTAACAAACGATATATCATTTGAACCAACAACCCCTTTGTCACACTGTTTAAATTCACATACTACTTTAACTCTTCTCAATAATATATAATTAAATATATAGTCAAGGTGAGAGTGTTCTAAAGGTAGAGTTAAAAGGTGTTATTTTCAAGAAATGGGTCATCGTAAAATTAGGATTCGAACGTACAAAATACGGTTGAAATGAAATAATTAAATAGGAGTGAAGATGTTCGAATTTAATAATTTTTTTAGTTATATTTTTTGATATTTTAATTTTGTCATCTAAAATAGTTCATGTAGCCGAGCAAATTCTATCATTTTAAAGTTCAATTTTTTTATTTGAAGTTTTAATATAATTAATATATTAAATTAATTTTAATTAATCATTAAATTATCACATTTTTTTAATAATTAAATGAACATTTAAACTATTTTCTCCAAAAGGATCATTTCCTATTATGGTGAAATAGTACACTACATTAGACTATAAATTCTAAATACGATAGGATAAGTTTATATGCAAATTTACCCTTCAATCTGCTACTACTTAATAGTGAACACGCTCTTGCCTCTTAGCAGTTAAATTCAATCTAATATAATGCATTTACCTAATTTTAAAATTGAATAACAATTACTAATAATATTTAATTAGTGCAAAAATTTCTCTAAAAGAAGTGGGTTATAAATTGATAATGTTTTAGAAAATAATATTTATAACATTACTTAAAATTAATAATTAAAAAAAACATCATTTTTAAATTTTAAATAATTAAAAAAATAATAATCTTCTCCAATTTGAGCCGATTAATAAGGTCGCGAAAGCTGGTCCAAAAGGTCAAGGGTTACCGACGGTTTTCATTCGAGATCCCATCATGAATTGTAACAGCCAAAGACTAATCAATTGCTCTGTAAGTCTTAACGTGAGGAGACCGTATCTCTTTCTTTTCATTAAAAATAAAATAAAATTATGCCACTATTTATTGTTTTATAATTATTATGATCGATGATTACGTAATAATATATATATATATATATATATATATATATATATATATAATTATTTTAGTTAATAACACGTCAGTTATTATAAAAGAAAAGTTTTATATCATATTGAAGTGTTTTTCATTTATTAAAAAGGTTGGGATAACCCTAATTATTAACTAATATATATTTATTTACAATGGCTATAGAAATCAAATAAACAATTTATGATCATTAACTCTGCAATTTCTTTTGATTACTTATACTATATCATACATCCTTTATTAAAATATTTTATTTTTTAAAATTAAACTTTTCTTCAAACGAAATATCATGCATGCATGTAAAATAAACCCCACCATTGTTATATACTTATTTATAAAGGATAAAAATATCATGAATATGTCGTAATTATTATTAAATGAATATATTAATCATGTATTTATCATATTAAGAATCAAATATTTTATAATTTTTTTAAAATAAACATATTAGTAATATAATTTATTAACTGATAATATTAGTCTTATAATTATTAAAAGTAAATATTTTTAATCATATAATTTATTAAAATAAATATTTTTTTATCTATTAAAAGTATAAAAAATAAAGACCTATAATATTTAATTTTCATAAATAACTATATTATAATATTAAAATTTTTTTTTAAAAAAAATTATAGAATTTTTAATGCCTAATCCAATAATCACAAGACTAAAATATTTGAATTAAATAATTACATTATTTTTAGTGCCAACACCATTTATAAAAGTAGAGTCATGTTATTTTCAAAAATTAAATAGTTATTAGAATATTTAATTTCACTAATTATAGTTTTAATAATAATAGTAATAAATGGTAATAATAGAGTTTACACGTTATTATTATTATGATAATAATTAAGAATTGATGCAACATTCTATTTACACATGTAACACCAAATGTTCACCCAACTTAATTCATATAAATTGATTTATTGGACTTATGAGTTAAAAAAATTAACTCATTTACATCACGAACTTAAATTAATATATCATTTAAGTTTATAAGCAGTTCACTAATTAATTTGATAAATATATACAAAATTAAAAAAAGTTAACATATAAAAGAGAAAATAAAAAAGTTATCAAAATATATTTGATAATTATTACTACAAAGTTAACAAAAATGTTAATATTAATCAATTTTTTTTAAAATACAATAAAAAATAGAATTAAATTAAATTTATATTAAAATATTTCAATAAATATAGAATTTTAAGACATATAATTTATAATTAAATTTACATATCATTATAAATATTAAATAATTCATTTTAGAGAGATTGTGCTTATTTTATTTAATATTGTTCGTATTTTATTAAATATTTTTCAAATATAAATTATACTAATTATTTTGAGTTTATTATAGAAATTTACACACATTTATGATTTTTTTTATTTAAAGGAATTTTTTCACTCAATTTTAAAATATAAATTATACTAATTTACAAAATTTTATAAATTATTTCATATAATATTAGGAAGTTATAGAAGTCTAGTTTCCAATGAATTTTAATGTTTGTAATTTTGTATTTTCAATAAAAATTATACTTATTTTATTAATGATTATTCATATTAGTTATAATATTTTAAAGTTATTTTTGAAATATAAATTATAATATCTTACAAAATATTATAAATCGTTTCATAAATCATTATAATTTTTTTATAACGTATTATGTAAATATTTGAATTTGATTTTTTAATAATAAAAATATATAAATTAGATATGATATATATTATTTTTGTAATTATAAATTTAAAGTATATTATTTTATTTAAAAAATATTAATGTTTATCAATATTTTTCCTTAACTTAGGTTTGTTTGTCATGGATATGGGCTCATCTAAATAACTTGATTATAATATTAATTATATTATAACTAAGGATGAGAATCAATCCGGAATCAAATTGAATTGATTTGCGGGGAAATTAAATTAAATCGTTTTAAGTGGTTTTGAATTTGGGTATTAGTTAATATATGATTCTAAATTGTTAACCCGTCTTAAATATTATTTTAATTTTTAAAGATGTAAAAATATTAATAAAAAAAGAGATGATAAAACGGATAATTCTATATAATCCAAATTAATATTACAAAAAGTAAACTATTTAAGACTCAAATTAATCTATCTAACACCGACCCAAGCAAGACAGCTACTTGCAGAACATTGATACTACGTTGAGTCAAATTGTTCACTAAATATAACGCATTATATTTAGACTTTCCTTCTTGTTAAAACTTGTTATTAATATATTACTATTTATTAATATTACAATAAATAAATAAAAACTATTTATCAATATTTTTCGTTATCTAAGTTTGGTGTTGATAGACGCGGCTAATATATACGTGTTATGTAGTCAACGCAGTAGCTCTTACACTCAAAGTTTTTTTTATAAATATATTAATTACTCAAACACGGACAGATTGCATACAGAGTAAAATAGACAAGTAAACTTTATATAAATTATCACCAAAAGAAAAAAAAAATTAGGTTCATTGCCGAAAAGTTTTGAGAGGAGAGGATTTAAGTTCCTTATTTTATTAATATTATTATTATTTTATTTTTAGTAATTTTTATTTAGATTTTTAAGATGATATTTTAATGTTATCATAATATACATATATTATTTAGATAATATTTTAAGATAATGAATTAATTAATTATCTAAAATAAATATCGTACATATATTATTATATACGTGAATAACTTTAATTAAATAATAATTTATGTTAAATTTATATATTTTTTTACGTAAAGATATTACTAAGAAACCATTAAATAATTTGAATAAAAAGAGTAATAAAAATAAAAATATAATATTATTAAAATAAAGATATTATTAAGATACCATTTAAATAATTTGAATAAAAAGAGTAATAAAAATATAATATAAGTAATCCGCATATTTGAATCCATTGTTATTATTTTACATGTACAATTAAAAAACATTATAAGTGACATAGAGAATCTAAATATCCTAATTTAAATATAAAAGAATTATATAAGTTAATAAATATTTTTGTTAATAGTTTAATTTATGAGATATAATGATAAAAATATTATTCATTTAAATTTTAATAAAATGTGATAAAATAATATAAAAATTGAATATTTTTTTTATATTATAAGTTATAATATAATCATAATTAATGTGATATATAATTGTTATTTATAATAAAAAAAATATTTTTTAACTTATAGTTAATTATCATATCAATTGTAATAATAATATAAGTTATATTTAATAGATTTTCATAAAAACAAATTGGGCCATCCTATGTCATCAGTGATAAGATAAATCTATTTTATTTTATTTAATAATTTTAAATACTCAATATAACTTTTATCTAATTTGTTTATGATGCTACTTGAAAAAAGAAAACAGATATAAAAGTCATAAACTAACTGGTGCACGTTTGTTTGTTTTTTTTTAACTGCCATAAAACTAATATTTACATGCGGCATGGTAGATAATATAAAAAATTGAAAAATTATCCTTTCAATTCAAGTACATGTGATATGTATTCACCTACAAAAATGCAATTTTATCAGTAGTTAATATATATATATTAATTTATATGTTATAATTAAATTATTTTTTATTAATAAATAATATTATAATTATTTTATTATCTAATATTCCCGACTTTATATCTGATAAAAAATTATCATATTAATTAATACATATATACATTATACATATAACAGATAACGATATAACATATCTCATCACTTGTTAATAACCAACAATAACAACATAATAATTTATTAAAACAAAATAACATTTATATACTTATACACCTCTCTCTCTCTCTCTCTCTCTCTCTCTCTCTCTCTCTCTCTATATATATATATATATATATATATATATAGATTTAAGGAAAATAAACTATAATTTTATATTAAAACATTAATTTTACTGTAAAAAACAGAATAGTCACTTTCTAATTTTAATATTATAAAAATAAGATATAATTATTAATAAAATATCTTTAATATTTATTAAAAAATATGTTAGATATTAATAAATTATTTTAAATAAAATATTAACCAGTTTGAATGTGAAGGAGCCACCGACTGTCAAGGCAAATGGTATATCCGAAGAAGCTTAAGCATTGAGAAAGGCAATATATTGTTGTAAGGTTAAAAAACTTTCTCTTTGTTTAGGTCATAGTTTATTGAGGCCGGTCAATTATAAAATTTCATTAAAAGAATACTACAGTGAATATAGGTCCCACAAAACCATTAGCTTTACTTGATCTTCAATAAAAAAATATAAGAGGGTTGGTAATTTGTACCTACATCATTTTATAGAGAAAATTGTGATAGAGATTCTATTTATATAATTTGGATTTTTAGATTATATATAATGTTACGAATTAATTTAATTTTAAAAAATAAATTATATAAATTTGGATGAAAATATTACCATAACATCAATATAATTATTTATTATCATTTAAATTTCATAGCGAACTTGGGAACTTTTCTTTCTTTCTTTCTTTTTGGTATCAATTCATAATAAAACGAGAAACTAAAAATAAAAATAAAAAGTTAAACGAGTTCATCGTAGTCTTGATCTTTGAATAAAACCAACAGGAATTGATTAGTTAAACTTAAAGCAGTTAGGACTTTGGGAAAAAAGACATTAAGAATTTTCTTGAAGACTAGTTATTAAAATCAAAAGATTACAAAATGTGTGTATAGTGATAAAATTGGATATCATGTATGATTTATTATGGTAAATAAAATCGCGATAATAATTCATTTGTGATGTAACAGCTAGGTAAAACATTTTCCCTTCCTTTGTTGCCTTGTTCAAATCATGCGTGCTATTACAGACATGATGATTAGTCCAATTAACGTTATGGTTGGGTCGGTAAATATGAACGTGTAAGTTTTTGTATTTAATTTTTATATATAGATATTTTATGATAATATTTTTATCATATTTTTGTGTATAATAATGAAATTAGAATAATGCGGATAATTATTTATTTCTTTTGATTATATATATGCACGCTATTCAATAATGAAACTTCAATATAACGGCTGCTTATAAAAGCACACCGACACAGTATACACCAAGTGCATCGTCAGTCGCGCTAAAAAGCATTATAATTAGGATTTCATGGGATTAGAAGTACTTTATAAATATCTTATTTCTTTTTTAATATTTTATTATTTAAAATCATGATTTATTTATTATTTTAATATTTATTGTTATTATATATAGTAAAATAGATAAATAATTTTTAAAACATTAATTTTATCCTTTAAAATTTATCTTAAATCTTTATTATATGATGATTGTTTTAAGAAAGATAACAACATATTATTAAATTTTCATCAAAGATAACAAAATTTTAAGAATATTTATTTTTTATTAATTAAAACACACAAATTATAATCCTCAATTACTAACATTATAATTATTAAATTTCACACTCAATTCAAAACTTATTACTCTACATAAAATATCTTAAGATTTTGTGATTCGAATTCTCAAAATATTTATGCTTAATAACAAAAAAATAATAATAAAAGAGTAACATATTTAAAAAGTGAAAAAATAAAAATAAAAATAACATATTTAATAATTAATATATATATTACAAATATTTAGATTATTTTAAATATAATCAGTTTTAAGTTTTGTATTAAAGTTTAGGATTTAAATATTATAATTTAAAATTTAAGATTTAAAGTTTAAAATTTAGAATTTATAGTTTATGTTGTATGGTTTATGATTTAATATTTAATTTTTCTGATTTAAAATTTTGAGTTAAGTATCAACGGTTTAATGATAAATAAAAAAATATTATTGGTAATTGAATGTTTTTATTATTTAAAATATGATTTATAAAAGCACCGTTCCAAATTTCGCAAAATCACAACTATGCCGGGCCCAACTCAATTGACATCCTATAAATCCACGTCTATGGTTCTTTCCCCGAACCCAAAAGAAACGCTTACTCTCAAAAGAGAATCGTAATTCGTAAGGCGCCCAACGAGTCAGGACCCAAGGCCAATATTGTAATTGTCTTCCCATCGAGAGAGAGCGAGAGAGAGACTCGCGCGAGAAAGGGCGGTGTAGAGAGACTCGTGGAGGATCGCTGTGAGCGATGCGTGGAGGCCAGGTGCCAGAAAATGCCCAAGATCGTGCTCTTGAAAATGGCGGATCTTAACTTCTCTCTGGCCCTAATCCTTCCCATCCCAACCTTTCTTCGCATCGTTTCTTGAACTCGGTAGTTTGTTGATCTCTGTGTCTCGCTTTTTCTCAGGTTTGATCCTTCTTCGACTCTTTTTCACTCGCATTGGTAATCTACATTGTCCTTATTTCTGCATTCTCACTTTTAGTTATTTTAACTTGAAATTACAACCGGTTATCGTTATAATTATGTTGTTTTTCAGCGCGCTGTTTATTTGATCTTTTTTTGTGTGCATTGATGTGAGAATTAATGTGATTTGTATTGTTTTAGTTTTTGAACAGAGATGACAGAGGTGGGGAAAGCGTTGTACGTAGTTGTTGTAGACGAAGAAGGTAAAAGAGAAAAGGGGAAAGAATCTTTTCGATACACGCGATCCGTTTTACAGAGTACTTTGCAGCTCATGGGCTGCAAAGCTCGACATGCCTTTAAGGTATAATTATTGGTACTCTTTAAGGAATTAGATTCTTCTTTATTTTTCTATGTGATTTTGTTTGATGCAATGAATTGATCCAATTGAGTTTTATTTCTGATTTCGGTGGTCATATATTAGTATTCAGCTCAGTTTTAATTTCGATTGAGTTTTGTTATTTCAGAAAGGCTGGCTTGCTTAGCGATTGATTTATGTGTTTGGAGATTTTTCTTAGCTTGTCAGGTGATTTGCGGTGGCTGATATGCATGTAACATATTCTAGGAATGTTCTGAGATCACTTCCTTAGCGAAAGTAGTTTTGATTTTAGTTTATGGAAGTCTCAATGTTTACGCTTTCTTATTTAATGTCTTGCTTAGATAAATATATTTTAAAATTTCTTGGTCAACAAAACATACCAAGTTTCTGTTCAACGATGGCTCTCCGCGAGCTATTCCTTAATTTTTTTCCCTTTCACTTATTAGTAATTAATTTTCTTAGTTATGGCTAATACGATTCTGATATCACCTTACATTCACCTAATCACCCGGTATCACTTTCTTAGTCATCGTGCACCAATTGGTTCTTTGATGGATCTTCTAGGTGACTCTGTCTTGTTGAGTTTTCAAGCTCACATCCGTCAGATTTGTACTTTGACTGCTTGAGTCAGACTTTTGAACTCTGGAGAAATTAATTGGGAGTAAGTTCTTTAATAAGATTACGTTCAATTTATGAATTCTTACGGTTGTGCTGGGGGGTGCAGTGGTTTCCCTCTTACATTGGTAGTGGGAGGCACAAGGTGTTGTAAGTTTGCATATGTATATCATATTTATAGATTCATCGGGCATGTCACGTGAAGCTTCGTAAATTATTTTTACCTCTGAGGTTTTAATTGGTGTGTTATTTTTTGTTAATGATCTGATAATTGGGGAATTACTTTATTGAAACTAGTTCTTATGGTAAGGTTTTGCATTTTTTCTCAATTTGAGTTGATGATAGGCCTCAAATTTCCTTAAGTACTTTAGACAAAAAGCTTATGATGTAAATACTTGTTTTTTCCTGATCAGATAAGTCAAAGTGTTTTTGAGCTGATAAGGAGCGAGAGTTCGGCCGATTCCTTGCTCTACCGGACAGGGAATTCAGATTTGGATGCTTCTACAGGTCAATTGGAGAAAGAGGATATCAAAGATACCTCTATGGGTAAACCAGAGTTTGCAAAGGTATCAGGGAAAGAAAATAGAAATAAAAGTGTACCATTTGAGTTGTATAAGAGACGTACCACTGTTGTTGTTAGGAGAGAAGCTTTCTTAGATATTGTTTGTGATGCTTTGGCTGAGTATAAGTATGTTGGTCCCAACCAGAGAGCAGACCTTGAGTTAGCATGCAGGTATGATGGCATCTGATATTTGGGTATAATCTGTTTTTTAAGTACCTTATATGGATGAAAATTCTTTTTAGATGCAGAAAAAGAAGTATAGGTTTGCTTTGTAATTTTCTCATTCATTGCTGTGTGTCCTGAATATCTTCTGATTCATTCCATTTTTTTCCCTTCACCTTTTCGATATTCCACGCGGAATTTCTTTGTTTCTAGTCAAGTTTTTTGGTTAGACTTTATGATTTTTTATTTTATTTTATACTGGTTAATCTCTATTCAGAGCATAATGGTTTCCTCTGACTATTTCATTCTGATCACTTGCGCACTATTATTGTTTAGTATAATTCTTTCTTTCTTTTTAAGTTTTGGCTCGCATATGCAAGTTCTTAAGCTTGTGTACTTCACTACTCCGGGAGAATTGCTGCTGATTGTTTTGATGTTGGCTAAGAAACTGTTTTGGATGCTAGTTTTCATAAGACAAATTGGGGTTCCGAAGGAAATTGGCTTGGTCTTTTCTTTGGCATTTCTCTCAACGTATACTTTTTGTTCATTTTGTATTCTTGGTTAATTTTCTTGAGTTTCCTAGAACTCTGACCATTATGCTTGGAAAGTATAGTTGGCTGTAAGATATCATTGGAAAGAAGCCCCTTGTTTCTCGTGGGGTTGAGTTTATGCCAATGATACTTTTTAATGTATCATAGCTTAATTTATGTCTTATTTTATTTTATTTTATTTTTGCTATTTATATAAGAAGGCAATATTGAGAACTCTTGTCCATAAGCCCCTCCAAGCATTCCTTTTTCACTCTACCATAGCACTCTGGCTAATGTATCTTTTCTAAGAGTATTTCATGTTGCAGGATCCGAGAAAGGAAGGAGTCTGTGACTGTACTGCTGTGTGGCACTAGTGGCTGTGGCAAATCTACTTTGTCTGCATTGCTGGTGCTTTACTTTACCAATTATAATCTTCATTATACCATCAAGCCTGCACTGTATTTCTTAATTAGTGCCTTCCCAATGGTGGATTATATGTTTCAAAGCTACTTTGATAACATAGAATTTATATTCAAAATGATGAAATTCTGTTATGGTTGCTACCTATACCATTTTCTAAGGCTCTGAACAATCTTATTTTCATGCAGGGTAGCAGGTTAGGTATCACTACAGTGATATCAACTGACTCTATTAGGCACATGATGAGAAGTTTTGTCGATGAGAAGCAAAATCCTTTACTGTGGGCTTCGACGTACCATGCAGGGGAGTTCTTGGATCCTGAGGCAGTTGCAGAAGCCAAGGCCAAAAGGAAGGACAAGAAACTGGCAGGTGTATCACACTCGCTACCAAAAGATGAAGTATCTGTTAGCTCCACTGGGAGGCCTGATAACCTTATATCAGATGTTGGATCCAGTGCCACAGAACTGATTAGTCCAAAGCAGATGGCAATTGAAGGTTACAAGGCACAAAGTGAGATGGTAATTGACAGTCTTGATCGGTTAATAACTGCATGGGAGGAGAGGAAAGAATCCGTAGTTGTTGAAGGTGTGCATTTGAGTCTTAATTTTGTGGTAAGTAATTTGTCATCTACTACTTCTGTTATCTGTCTTCTTCTTCATTCTGCAGTTTTTCTTTATATATCTCTCCCTCCCCCTGTTTTCCTTGCATACCTTATTTATAAAATATTCTCAATGTTGATATACAGATGGGTCTTATGAAGAAACATCCTTCCATAGTACCATTCATGATATACATCACAAATGAGGACAAGCATTTAGAACGTTTTGCTGTCCGTGCAAAATATATGACATTAGACCCAGCCAAGAACAAATATGTAAAGTATATTAGAAACATTAGAACCATCCAGGAATATCTCTGCAAGAGAGCTGACAAACATCTTGTCCCCAAAATAAACAATACAAATGTTGATAAAAGTGTTGCAGCAATCCATGCTACAGTCTTTGGCTGCCTTCGAAGGCGTGAGGCTGGTGAACAGCTTTTTGATCCCGCTACAAACAGAGTCACTGTTGTGGACGAGGAGTACAGAAATCAGTGTGCAGCAAATTCGTTGAGTTCAAAGGGAATGTTTCAGCTGATTCAGAGGCAAGGTTCATCTAGGCATCTTATGGCCCTCGTCAATACTGATGGATCAGTGGCCAAAGCATGGCCTGTTAACTCAGATAGTCATGGGAAGCCTTCATCAGTAAATGGCATGGGAAATGGAATTGGTACGCCTATGTATGGACCATTGCAGATTGGTAAGGCAGAACCAGTTAATCTTCAATTTGGTTTCTACGGGGTCAGTGCTTGGCCAATTGATGGTGGCACTAGTCGTGCTGGAAGTGTTGATGAGTCACGGGCTGATGGGACTGACACTGGTAGTAAATATCTTTCTTCTGGTTGTAATTCGCCAAGATTATCTGATGTAAATTCCAAGGAGGTATGATCTATACTTCTATATTTAGTTTTTTATGCCACTGAACATATGCAATTTGATTCATGAGAGTTTTGAGAATTTTATGGAAATATTCAATCAAATAATAGCGCTTATCAATGATTAGTCTTGTTGAATCTGTGTTGGCAAAGATTTAACATGTGTGCATGCAAATTGGAACTTTTTATCTTTCCTTTCTCTTTAGGTCAAAGAGGAAAATTCGGTGCATGGTAGCGACGAAGAACCTGATGATGATCCATCTGAGGCCACCAGCGATGAAGATCTGAGTGATGACAGTAACAAAGGGCTTCATGATGAGGTATGAATGATAGCATGTATTTCCTGTTTCTGTTTTAGGTTAAATGAGTACATAGTGCATGATTGATGATGGAATAATTACTTGAATTGTAAAATGACATTTGTCGGAAACTAGAAAGAAGGTGCAAAACTTGGTGATGTTATCGGAGCTGGTCTGCTTCATTTCAGTCAGAGCAAGTAGTTTGACACTTGCAGAATGTCCTTAAAATGTGATCGAATCAAAGTAGATCTAGAATTGCTTTTTATTTTATTTTCTAATAAAACCATTCCTGTATCATTTTATTCAGATTGGATCAGTTGACGAGGAGTCTACGAAATCAGATGAAGAGTATGATGACCTGGCAATGCAATATGTGCAGGAGAATGGGTACTGGTCTGATGACGAAGAAGCCAAAGATAAGATTGCACCTGTTTCTGGCAACCAAACAACCTGGAAGCAAGGAGATAAATGTCGCCCAAACCTTGATCCTTCATTCAGAGCTAAAAGTGAGCCGGTCTCCGAAGCATTATGTTCGTACTCCTCCCTGCTTGCAGAGAAGAGTGACAAAAAAATGCCATCTTCAGGCAGAGTTAAAGCAAGGAGACGATCCCTCAGCATTCCATCTATGGGAAAACATGGATCATTAATCAATGATCCTATACTTTCCGGAGCGTCTCAGGGATAGCCCACCAGTTTTGGCTTGGTTTAATAGTGCCTTATTTTGTCGCTCTTTTTAGTTGTAATTTACATCATTCCCCCTCCTTTAGTAATGCCTTTTACATCAGCAGTATGTGAGAAGTCTTATAAATATGGCTTTTGATTTAGTAAAATATGGTTCCATCTGTGCTTAGTGTGGGTACATAATGGCCAAGTGAAGTGATATACATGAAAGTATTCAAGATAAAATATGAAACTGCAGGTCTGGAAGGATACATAATTGTATGGCACTACGGCCTAGTATTCATGCATTCATGGCTTGGTCCATGAGGTTCAACGAAACAACTTGTGATCATTTTTGGAGTTTTAGGGCCTTTTCGGGTTGGTGTATGCCCCAACTCTAATGGCTAAAACGTGTTCAAGTTATGAAGGCATATATAGTATAGTGTTTCGTCTGAGGCAGTACAGTTTGGCAGCAGTAGTGATCCCACAATAGTTTTTGTTTTTCTTCCTAATATCCACTAATTATGCTCTTTTCATTTATTTGTCATGTTAAGTGTTTGTCATTTATCAATTAGAATTTAAAAAATAAAAATGAAAAAAATCACAAAATTAACACTCTTAAAACTTATAACAAAAATAACACTGTTAATACTAACTGATACTTCTCTCAACTCAACCCGGAAAACTCAAGAAGTTGAGAGAAAAAAGTTTGAAACAAAAGATGAAAAGTAGCTTAATAACATCAGCTCTACGTTGATGGAGCTTAAAGAGATAAGAATTGCTTCGGAAAAAGCTTAATGAATTCTTGAAATGAGATTACTCCAAGCGTTAAAAGAGTCAATTTATCCCCAGTTAGTCAACATTTTGGTCATTGATTACCTCGGGGCCTGTATTAAGCCACATGTACAGTTGATGAACTGTAAACGGCAATAGACAATCACAATACTATAAAATCACTTTTACATCCAGCCAAATTAGAGGATATATGAGCTAAACAGCACTGACAGCTCTATTAACATTCCTAAATCAGCTTGGAAACACACTTTTTCTCTGATACAATAATTTGTATACAACTTATCCCTTCAGGAAAAAATGCAACTATGTGATGCATGCAAGGAGTTTTACCTTTTCTGGAATTCTGAACTTACATCGATGCTAGCATTCGAGCATGTTGTTTCACTGTTTCTCTTTCCCGGTACTAAAATACTTTCTTTGATGCAATGTGGTGACACTCGTATAGCATTTGTTCCAACTTTGTAACAGGTCAAGGAAAACTTATCAAAGACAACAGTCCCCTTCAAACTCCAGTTCCCAACAAAGATGACCCTGTTAATTTTCTCTCTTTTCAAAGCTGATACTGGACAACTAAAAAGCTAGACAATATATGCCAAAAAGCTAGAGCCTACAAGAACATAAATTTCAATGCATCATTGGTCCTCATTTCTTTGAAAAGCATTAAAACACAGCCATTCATGTACCATAGTAGTATGTAGCTAAACCCACATTGGCCACCTAGGAATGAGCTATTATTGCCTAACAGTGCATCAGAAAACCAGAGTCATTCATTAATATCAGTTGAGGCAAACAAAACCATCATTTTCTAGCTTTCAAGTCGCTACCTTTCTTTTATCATGCTGTAACTATCATATGTAGAAACCACCTCACATTTTAACTGACTCATGAAATGAAGCTCAGCACTTTGGTCGGTAAATCCCCTTTTTATCATTATGTTCAATAACCTTTCTGCTTCCCAAGTACTATTCCGCTCACATAACCCACTCAATATCTTATTACAAACAGATAAATCAGCATTAAAACCTTTACCTACCATAAAAAGTTGCATTTCAAAAGCTTCTCTAACAAATCCATATCTGCAGAGTCCTCCAATCAACGTATTAAAAATAACATTATTTACTTGAAGTCTTCTGTTTTGCATCTCATTGAGGCATGCCAAAGCTTGCCTCATATCACCAATGTTGCAAAAGCCACTAATTAGAGCTCCATAAGTATCAGTGTTAGGCAAAACATTTCTCTCAGACATTTCACCGTACAACGAAAATGCATTTTCCACAAATCCCAATCTACAATAGCCAATTATAACCAAATTGTACAAATTGACATCTGCTTTAAACCCATCATCATGCATCTCATTAACCAATCTTTTAGCTTCTACAACATCACCGGAGCTAATGAATCCATCAATCAGGAGTCTATAAGTAATGACATTGAATCCAACACCTTGCTCTCCCATCAAATTCAAGATTAAATTCAGCTCCTCAAAATTCCATCTTTTAGCACAAGCACCCACCATTGTATTAAACGTAATGACATTGGCTTTAGTACCATTACCAGTCATCTCCTTCACCAACTCCCTACTTCTCTCAAGCTCTCCAATAGTACACAGCCCACATACCACAACAGTCAGGGAATACGTAGAAACCTCGATCCCCGATTCAACCATTCGATACAAGAAATCCACACTTAATTTCACTTCACCATCTCTTTTGAGAGCAATCAAATGCACAGTACAAGTTCTCTCATCAATCTTAATCTCATTACTCTTCATGTAATCAAAAACTTCCAAAACGCCACCAAAATTTCCACTATCCGAATAAACTTTAAGGGCAAAATTAAAAAACTTGGCTTTTATTCTTTGTTTATGACAAAATATCTGAATCGTAGAAGCAATAACAGGAAATGGGTACCTCAAGTTTTCACCAATTGATACTGATTTGAAAAGATCCTCTGCTTCAGCAAAGTTTCCTGCTTTGATAAGCATGCAAATAATGGTCAAATGGGCTTCAAGGTCGGGCTTCAAGGACAGAAAAGATTGGTTTTTGAGCAGAAGGTTGAAGAGATTGGAGCATTTGGAGGTTCTGAGACACAGGTTAAGATTGTGGACGAGAGGGGTAGTTAAGATAGGATCAGTAGGATTTGGAGGCGGGGGAATTAGCATTTTGGAGGCAATTTCTTGGATTTTTTGGTATGTTGTGGGAGTATGAGACCTATTGAGAGTTTTGAGGGTTCTGGGTATGTTATGCACTGACATTTTTGGATCCGAATATTGGGTATGAACTCAAAGCGTTCGTCGGAATCCCGAAGTTACCATTGGGTTCCGATTATGTTTCTTCCTCTGTACTGCCTCAATTCACAAGTTTCATAGACGCTCGATCCAAATCCCAAAGATGAAAAGCAGCATGTTAATTTTTACGGATCGTGTAATGTATTGTTAAAGATCACCTCATAATCTGCATTTCAAAACTAATATATAATTTCTCCAAGGTGATATTTTGCTAAATATTGAGTATTTAAAAAATTTGTAATAATTTAAAATTTTACTAATTTAAAATATCGTATAATTATATATTTTAAAAATAATAAATAATTTATATTGTGCAAGTATGGTTTTGTTTTGCAACCGGGTGAGGGGACTGCAGGCCCCGTTTAAAAAAATACACTTTACTTTATAATTTTTAAATTGATATTATTAATTATATTATCATAAAAAGTTAAAAAGATATTTAATTTTATAATTATAGTATGTTAGACCCTTTAATTATAAAAATATTTTTAGTATTTATAAGGGACTAATTTTATATAAAAATAATTAAATTGATTTCATATTTTTAAGGAAATAAACTGACACAATGAGACTAATTTAATCTATTAAAGAAAATAATAAAACTTGTAATGTTTAAAGTAGTAATTTTAAAATTCAAGTGTATTTTTAAGTATAATTTTAGAGTTAATTTAATAAATTTTATCGCATTTTAATTATTAACAAAAAATAATAATATTTTAATAAAAATTATTAAAAAATTATTATTTATATTTAATTAATATTATTTTAAGTATAGGATTAAAAAATACAAAGGATTAAATGCACATTAAGAATCAATATAACTTAAATGACACTTTTTTTCTATATTATAGTAATGTTTGCACCGACCTCACGAGTCTATCCGCATCAGATCATTCATTTTCGTGTGCAATATATAACGTTCTTAAGGTCCTAAATAGCAGACAAAATCCTCAAAATTCTTAAAATACAACTATCAAAGATAATATATATCACTTTTCAACTTGACATTTCATTTCAAAGGATATAATTACAAAATCAGTTTATGCATGTTCTATCAATTATTTCACCGACTCCAAAAACTGGGAACTAGGCACTCAACTCCAACCTTCATAACCGCAAGTTGGTGATTTTCTTTGTATGCATCAAATGTTCCTTCCCGCATTTAAGAGCACAAAGATGATATCTATACGTTTAAATGTCCACGGCCTCCACAAGTAATGCAGGAACGGGAAGAGGAGCACTTTGTACAATAGCTCCATTTTTTTGGAAGCCTGTAAAACATACCATTAACTGGAATTATAAATCAATAGATGAATTGGGTCTGGGAGGAAAGATAATATAGAGAAGATTGGGGAAAAATAGTTATAGCAGTATGAATTAATACCCTGCTGTGTATCGAGTGGCCATGTTTTTAGAAGCTAATCTTGCCTTCTCAGCACTTTCTTCTGTCATTCTCTTAAGCACAAATCCTTCACCTTTGCATTCAGAACATATACCAGAACCACCACATGTTTCACATGTCTTCAAAGGAACCTGCACTTTACTAATAACATTTCACACTTTGCTCAGATAGCTCTGGCAACAGAGAAATTAATCTATAATCTTATGTGCGAAGAGTATAGGGAGATAAAAAGAAAGAATGATTTAATGTTGTATTGGTGTGTTTTAGAATGTACATAGAGAACTCTATTTATAGAGTTGTAACAAGTGTAGTACAAGTGAAATAGTGGAAGTTTAATACAAGTGAAATAATACAAGTGTAATACAAGTGAAGTATAAGTGAATTACAATATCAAATATAACTTAACATCCCCCCTCAAACTCAAGAAGGAAGAGAAACAATCAACTTGAGTTTGTAAACTAATTCTTGAAATCTGCTTGGTAGATGAGATTTGGTGAAGATGTCAGTTGTTTGATCTGTGGAGGATATTAATTTGAGACAAATAATATCTTGAAGAACATGTTGACGAATAAAATGACAATCAATCTCGATATGTTTTGTTCGTTCATGAAATACATTATTGTTAGCAATCTGAATAGCACTCTGATTGTCACAATATAGGATAGTTGCAGTTGGTTGGAGAACACCCATATCAGCAAGTAACCAACGGAGCCAAAGAAGTTCTTGAGTGGTGTCAACAAGAGCACGATATTCAGCTTCAGTGCTAGATCGAGAAGTGAGGGATTGTTTCTTGCTTCGCCAAGATATGAGAGAGCTTCCAAGAAAGAAACAATATCCAGTAGTAGAGCGACGATCAGTTGGGTCACCTGCCCAATCAACATCAGAATAGGTAGAAAGAAGAAGATTAGACTTGTTGGAGAAGTAGAGATCGTGAAACATGGTGCCTTTGATGTAGCGGAGAATGCGAAGAACCACAGTATAATGGTAAACCATGGAGCAGACATGAATTGACTAACCAGATGAACATCATAGACAATGTCAGGACGAGTGACTATGAGATAAACAAGACTGCCTACTAGTTGTCTGTATAATGTGACATCTGAGAGAATAGTACCATCTAATGGAGTAAGTTTGACATTGGTTTCTAGAGGTGTTGATACAGTTTTGCAATCAGTAAGGCCAGCCCGATTAAGAATATCAGAAGAGTACTTTGCTTGAGAGAGATAATATCCTTGAGAATCAGATGAGATTTCTAGGTCTAAGAAGTAGTGGAGACAACCAAGGTCTTTCATTTCAAATTGATGGCTCAGAAACTGCTTGAGATCAATAATTCCATTAGAGTTATTCCCTGTTATTATCATATCATCTACATAAAGGAGTAGAAGTGTTACACTAGTGGGAGTCTTCCGAATAAAGAGACCGGAGTCATAAGAACTGGAAGTGAAACCAAAGTCAGTAAGTGTAGAGCTGAATTTGGCAAACCAAACCCGAGGAGCTTGTTTGAGGCTATAGAGAGCACAACGAAGTCTGCATACTTGATGAGGTGAATGAGTGTATCCAGGAAGAGGTTTCATATAAACTTCCTCAGTTATGTCTCCATTGAGAAAAATATTTTTTGACATCCATTTGAAACATGTTCCAATTTCGGGCAGCAGCAATAGCAATGATACTTCGAACAGAGGTGAGGCGAGCTACAGGTGCAAAAGTTTTTTCATAGTCGATTCCATATTCCTATGTAAAACCCTTTGCAACCAGACGAGCTTTATATCGTTCCAAAGACCCATCTGAATGAGTTTTGATTTTGAAAATCCACTTACAACCAATCAAAGATTTATTAGATGGAAGATCAACAAGATCCCATGTATGTGCTTTTGTTAATGCCTATAATTCATCTATCATAGCTTGCTACCAATAAGGGTTAGAACTAGCTTCTCTATAGTTTTGGGGTTCATGATGAGACAAAATAGTAGAGAAATATTGATAATCACGAAGATGAAAAGGAAGGTTACTTACACAAGTAGAACGACGAAGTGATGACTCTGGACAATCAGGTAGTTGGTCTTCAGAAGATGTTGTTATGGTAGGATCAGTAGAAGGAGCAGACTCATCAGGAGAAGCCGTAGTAGACGATGGTAAGGGTAATGGAGCAATGTCAGGAGGAAATAAATCAATAGTTGGGTCATTAAAAAATGAGACTGAGGTAGGAGATGAGTCATGAAATGAGGAAATAGAGGAAAACATTTTATGTTCCCAAAAGATGACATGACGAGAGATGCACAATCATTTAGAGATAGGGTCACAACAACGATAGCCTTTGTGTTCTATTCCATACCCTAAGAAACAACAAAGGCGAGCACGAGGTTCTACTTTATTGCGTTCATGAGGGTGAAGAAGAACAAAACAGGCACAACCAAACACTTTGAGCAATTCATAAGATGGAGAAGTACTATAGAGACGCTCATAAGGGGTTTGATTGTGAATAATAGGCATAGGAACACGATTAATGGTATAAACAACTGTAAGAGCTGCTTCACCCCAAAAGCGTTCAGGACAAGAACTAGAAATGAGGAGAGTGCGAACAGTATTAAGAATATGTCTGTGTTTTCGCTCAGCTCTTCCATTTTGTTGAGATGTGTCAGGACAAGAATATTGAGAAAGAGTATCATTTTGTCGAAGAAAATTTAAAAACTTTGTTTCTTTATATTCCATAGCATTATCAGCTCTAAGTACTTTGATATTTTGAGAAAATTAGGTTTTAACCATTTAGGCAAAATCATAATAAATTTTAGGTAATTCAGATCTATGTTTCATGAGAAAAATCCATGTGAATATTGAATAATCATCAATAAAAATGACAAAGTAAACACACCCTCCTATAGTAAGATGTGGGGATGGACCCCAAACATCAGAATAAATTAAGTCAAAAGGGGAAACAGAAGTAGAATCACTTTTATTAAAACATAAAGCAGGTTGTTTTCCCAATTGATAAGGCAAACAATTTACATTATCAAAAATAGAAACAAATCCTAATTTACCATAAGATGCTAAGGGACGAAGACGTCCTATAGACGTATGGCCTAGACGAGCATGCCATAGGTTGATAGGAGTAGTAGAAGCAACAACAGAAGTATGAGGAGAATTGGATAGATGAAGGTCAATAAGTTCAAATAATCGTCCAACCTTACGGCCTATCCCAAGGATCTGTCCTGTTTGTGGATCCTGCTCATGACAACCAAAAGAGGAAAAAGTAATAGTAAGACCAAGTTCACATAATTGACCAACAGAGATAAGATTTAGAGTAAGGTTAGGAATATGAAAGGTGTCAGAAAGTGATATAAAAGATGTGGAAACTTGTCCTACAACATTAACATACATATGTGAACCATTGACAGTTTGAATTAAAGGTTTGGAGATGGAAGATTGTGTGGGAGAGAAGATGTGAGTATCATGAGTCATATGGTTACAACAAGCATAATCAAAATACCATAAAGATTTACCTGATGTGAGAGACAAGGCAGTAGGAGGAGGATTACTAGATTGTGAGAGAACATGTTTAAGAAGACCTTCAAGTTCTTGAGTAGAGAAGGTAAATTTGTCATGATTATTCTCAGAAACAGCAGCAGTGATAGATGAGTTACTATTTTTACCTGAAGCATGTTGAGAGGGATTCCGAAAGCAATCTCTGTTAAAGTGTCCTGGACCCTTCTTGTGACAATATATACATACCCGAATGGTGTAAGAAGCTCATGATTGGGGTTGTGACAGTAGGTGTAACCTTGATGTTTGAAGTCCTCTTTTGAACCTCTTTTAGGGTGATAAAAGGGGGTGGCAAGAACATAATCTGTATGATGAACTTTGAAAACCCCCATCCGAGTTTCTTCAGAGGGCGATAAAAGGGGGTGGCAAGAACAGAATCTGTATGATGAACTTTGAAAACCCCCATCCGAGTTTCTTCAGAGCGAAGCTCGGTCACAGTAGTATCTAAGGATGGAAAAGGACTCTGATGGAGTAAGGAAGCCCGAACAGGTTTAAATCGATCATGGAGAACCATGAGAAAAATAACAAGACACTGGTGATTACAATAAGTTGCAAACATCTCAACATCAATCTTGTTCGTCCAAGTTGGTTCAGAGAGAGCGAGTTGATCCCAAACAGTATGCATTTCAGAGATAAATTGGTTAATGGTTTGATCAGCCATTTGGCGTTTGGTATGAAGAGTTGTTAGAAGTTGATATTGGTTGGCCAAATCTATTGTAGTGAAGCGAGCCTCAAGAAATTCCCAAACTTCTTTGGCAGTGTCAAAACGCCCAAATTCACCATGGATGGAGGGTAAGGTGGTGTTACGAAACCAGGTAATAATTTGATGGTGTTTACTCTCCCAGTCTTCAAGACGGTCAGCAAATAAGGAGTTGTTTTCAGTGGTTTCTTGGATGGGTATAGAGATATCACTAGTTATGAAACGTCATAGCTTGCGTCCTTTCAAGAAACTTTTCATTACTTGTGCCCATGTTAGGTAGTTAGTATCATCAAGGGTGGTAGAGATTGATTTTGGGACATCATTTCGGTCCATTTTAACGAAATAATGGAAGAAATATAAAGCAAATATATAGAAATAGTATAAAAGAGATATACTTAAAAATGAAAAAATGAGTTGAAAACAAGCCTAGAACCGGGTTGAGATGAGCCGGGTTGGAGTGAGCCAAGTTGAGGTGAGCCGGGTTGGAGTGAGCCAAGTTGAGGTGAGCCGGGTTGAGAATGAACCGAGTTAGGGTGAGCCGGGTTAGCTGTGATGAAGAGAGGCGAAATTTTGATAGAATTTTTTAGAGGTAAATAAGAGGCTCTGATACCATGTGAAGAGTATAGAGAGATAAGAAGAAAGAATAATTTAATGTTGTATTGGTGTATTTTAGAATGTACATAGGGAACTCTATTTATAGAGTTGTAACAAATGTAGTACAAATGTAGTACAAGTGAAATAGTAAGTGTAGTACAAGTGTAATACACGTGAAATAGTGGAAGTGTAGTACAAGTGAAATAATAAAAGTGTAGTACAAGTGAATTATAATATCAAATATAACTTAACATTATGGTTGAATGTTGCAAGAAACTCGGGCTCCTTCCTAACAATTTTATTAACAAGAGTGAGCAATACCAAGAAAAAATTGTTAAACTCTGGCAAATGATGGATTCGTTTTTATTACTAAAAAATGGAATATTCTCTACTTTCATAATACTAAAGGTAGCTAACATATGTTTTAGAATTTGAACAAAGATATTGTCTGAAAAGGATATATTGCTACAAGTATATTTAGCATTGGAGCTATCTCATTGCATTCACTCTACAGAATGTAGTTGTGAATCGAAGCTAAGGATGTCATGCAAAGCAGGACCAAGCAACAAGATATGGACTAGGCACTACTATAAAATGGACTATTTAAGTCGGTTCGGTGAACCGATTTTAAATTGAATGACCTAAAATTTAAAGTCAATTCACACGTAGAGAAATGAATTAATACATGTAGATAGTATCGATTGACGTGTTAAACTGACATTACACATGTGAATAGCGTCGGTTGACACGTAGAGCCGACGCTATCCATGTGTGTAGCATCGGTTCAACACATCAATCAACGTTACGTCTTACTTGTATTTTTTTATTTTAAAAATGCAGTTTAAAATTGAAATTATATAGTATAATTTTTTTTATTCAATTATTATTTGAACTCTTTAAAATTGAATTTGGATATATATATAGTATAATTTTTATTTTTTTAGTCAATTGGTTTTTAAAATTATATAATTTTGTGTATTTGTTTGGATACTTAATTTTATGTACGTACATGAAATATTTGCACAATACAAAAAAGTTTTTAAAAAAATATAAAAGGTTTATAGTTAAAATCAAATAAAATAATAATTAATCAAAAAAATAAAAAAATTGTACTATTTAATTGCAATTTTAAACTGTAATTTTAAAATAAAAAAATACACGTAAGACGTAGCGTCGGTTGACACGTAGAATCAACGTTATCGACGTGTGTAGCGTCGATTCTACGTGTGTAGCGTCGATTCTACGTGTCAACCGACGCTACATTCTAAGTGTATTTTTTTATTTTAAAATTACAGTTTAAAATTAAATAGTAAATTTTTTTTTTATTTTTTAAAACTTTTTTGTATTGTGCAAATATTTCATATACGTACATAAAATTAAGTATCCAAACAAATACACAAAATTATATAATTTTAAAAACTAATTGACTAAAAAAAAGAAAAATTATACTATATATATATCCAAATTCAATTTTAACGAGTTCAAATAAAATAATAATTGACAAAAAAAATAAAATTGTACTATATAATTTTAATTTTAAACTGCATTTTTAAAATAAAAAAAATACACCTAGGACGTAGCATGAGTTGACGTGTAGAACCGACTTTAAATTCATTATAAATCAATTTTCTCCAAAAATTGACTTTACATATCGACTTAAATACCAAATTTTGTAATAATGAGGGGTTTGAACGGCCAATCTAGAATATGGTGAATGACTACGTATCAATAGTGAATTATGAACCATATTTTAAATTTTTGGCAAATCATCAAGATGGAAATCACAAGTAATGTGGCTCAAATATCAGTTTGCAATGACCATAACATTGTAAGTTAAATCTAGAGACTACAAGTGGTGCCACTGCTGCAGCTTGCTAGTTAAGCCAGTTCGTGACCAGCTGTGCTTTTTAGTGATTCGGTATGTAATTTAGTTACCAAATAACACAAACAGAAATATGTTGGTCTGCAGCAATAAGGTGATGATACAGTAAGTCGTTAAGGACTTTTACCAATGACATTAAGTTGTGAATAGTGAATTAATACTATATAGTAGTGTATACCAAGAGAAGCAGGGCAGAACTTCACGCATAATGTCAGAAAATTTGTTTTTTTATTTATTCTTTATATGGATGCTTGATACCTAAACCAGTTAATTACTGTAATTGTAAATCTAACCCAAGGAATTGGACTCTGGGCTTAGCTAAATCGAAATGCTATTGCAGATTAAGAACAAACCTGAGTTTCCTTGGAAGCTTTGTTTCTTTGCACAAGTAGAGTAGTTGCTGTGCCCACAACTGTGACGGCAATTGCCAATGAAGCTGCAGTTTCTGGAAGAGCAGGAGTTATGATGGATGTTCTCTTCCTCTGCTCCTGCGACTTTGCAGCAACTGGTGGACAACATATAGGGACAGCCGGACAAGTGTCAAGTCAAAAATCTAAAAAAAAGTACTTCCAAGTAAAATTGAAGAAAGCTTTGTTCTTGTGAGGTTTCAGGTTTCTTGCAAAGTTAGGTGTACAATTTAGTAAGTTACTTAAGATTATGGACTTCATATCAAGGAATTAACATGCTTCACACCCCGAAATGCACAATAAGTGATGCTTACATTGCATCCAGATGAAGTTGGACAGACTGACTAAAGAACAATTGTATAAAACCTGTTTTGATTGTAACATCTTCAAAATTAGAACTTGTAGAAGGCACTCTACACATTAATGAACTAAAAATTACATAGAACTATTGTTTAATCTTGAGAATTAATATCTTGATCAATACATGAATCAAGACGAACAATGTAACTGGAACTCACTGGAAGTGATACTCCCATCTCTCGCCCACTTTCCAAGAACAGAATTGGACCCTTCACTTGAAATCCAACGTTTCACTAATATGATACAACAATATAAATTGAAATATCATCTGAAATCAGGGGTTTATTATTATTAACAAGTTATGAAAAACATCATTTCTTAGTTAGAGCAATGTGTTAACATAGATGAACAAAGAAATTGGATTAGTTTATCCGACCACTCCTCCCCTCTCTTCCAAGGACAGAATTGGACTTTCAATGTTTATCCCCATTTGAGTCTTCTAAACAATGATATAACCACATACATGTCCTTTGTTATCTTATTAAATATTTATTGACAATGTTTAACTCTTATTTGGAAGATTTGTTTTTGGATTAGATTAATCCAACTAAAACCAAAAGGAAATACTCGACCATATATGACATGAATAGCAGGACAATCCATTCTTAAAAACCAGGTAGGTTTAGACCCCATTGATGACATGGTATAGAATATGAACTTGGGCCAAAAAAATAAAGGAAAGCCTTATATTTGTAAGTTCCACCGCACACCCATGAATCCGATATGATTCATGTGAAAGTTTTAATTAAACTACTAGAGAAACAGCAGATAAATTTTCTTCTTCATAAAAGTTGGAAAAACAACAAAAATAACTCTTAAAATTTATAATCATAAAAACAACATTTTCTATATTCATTTCATACTTTTTCAATATTAAAAAAAATCTAATACATTATTTTATTTTGAACATCTTTCAAATTAAACTACAGTTATTTAAATTCGTTTAATATCGAACGCTGTTCAAATAAACCACGTTTAATGTTATTGGAGTATTAAGTTTTTAGGGTGTTATTTTTATTGTTATAAGTTTTAGAGATATTATTTTTTATAATTTTTTAAAATATAATCATGGATATAACCTGAAACATATTTTTTGTCAATATCTCTCCGTGTAATATTATCTCAAATTTGTTAATTTATGATTATGCTCCTTAATTAAAGTGTCTCTAGTCTAAACAAAAAAAATCACGCTAAATAAATCAATGTAAGCAAACACCCAATAATGTGAACCGATTAAAAAGTTTTTAAATAAAGATAAAAGGAAGATAACCTAACCTCTGGCAGAAAATAATTATACCCTCTATTAAAAATCAATTAATGGGCTAAACATTAACTAACATTCAATTCAAACGTTCATATGGGTATTCACTTAAACACCCTCAACTACAATTTTTAAGTGAAATGGAAGAAAATCATAAACAAATAACCACTTTCATCTAAATTATAAACGGATGTTATTAGGATACTCCTCACCAATCATGCTGTCTTCTCTTTCAATCAAGTATCGGGTATTTGTTTTTTTATAAAAAAAAAATTACACTAATTTTACATATCATTAACTTGTAATAAAAGCAATAAATATTTTTTCATTATAAAAAACCCATTTATAAAATCAACCTTCCTTCATAAAGCTTATAATAAATGAGAACGGTGGAATCTTGTAATCACAGTAACCCACTTCTAAATGACCCTCAAACTGCAAATATTAAAGCCCCAACAGTTCAAGCTGTAATGGGTATATTTTGTCTCACAACTATAAGACAAACCTCTAAACTGCCTTCACTACCCAACTATCAAACAATCACTTAAGAGACTAACTATTACGACTAAGTAATTAGCATTAGTTATTAAATAAAGGAAGAAATAGGGGAATTAGATACAAAACTTTTATTAGCTACCCAAAAAATAAGAACATGGGATGTATAGCTTACTCTTAGAAAATGCAGAAAATGACGAACTTCGCACCGCTAGCTTCATTATTCACTGTAGTAAAGAACTAACCTAAGATAAGGTTCCCTCGTGCTCTTGGTATTTATTCGATCCTCCGGCTTCCCTGGTTTCTTATCTTCGGCTACCAAGTACCAAACCTGACTTTAGTGTAGCCTCGATTATGCATATAAATTTCAAAGCTGCCATTAAGTACTTCTACTTCATTTCTTGTTTGGCTCCTTTGACGAATGTGTATTTTCCAACTTTAATTAAAAGATAATAAAAAATGTTTTCGTAATAAAATATATAAGTATTATTATTATTAAATAAAATGATAAATTATTGCTGTAACTTTAATTCAAAAATGTTTATTTAAAAAATAATTAGATTTAATTTTGTTGAGAATAACCTTAAAATTAATTTATTTTGAAAAATTATCTAAACTAATCACTCTAAAATTTATAAAATTTATAGTAACAAAAATAATATTTTAATAATATTAAATTATTTAAATTATCGTACATAATTCAATTTAAATAGCGTTTAATTATACGATATTTAATATAAAATAATAAATTATATTTTTTAATAGTTAAAATTATTATATGAATTGAACTTAAAAATAATATTTTATAGGTATAAATGTTAAGTGTGTTAATTTTATTATTTATTTTTACATAATTATGAAAATTAGTTAAAATTAAACTTGATTAGGTGAACATCTAAATAAAAAACGAAAATTTAACAAAAAAAAAAGGGGAAATTATATTCTCAAACAAAAATTATTATTGTTGGATCAGTTAAAAATTGACCAAACAATTTTGGACTCTAAACGTTCAAATAATTGGAAGTTAATTTGCTCGGAACATTAAAACTTATTATTATTCTTCTTTTTATTATTATTGGACATTAAGAACAACAAATGCTTATTTGCATGTTCCATATATCCTCTATCCTTATGAGTCGTGTCTCCTTCTCTTTGTCATTACTTAACCACACTTAAGTCATCCCTATTTTCCTTATAGATGAATGATAAAGTAATTACATTTATATATACATATCTTTATATTCATGCAATTTATATTAATTAAAATAAAGGGTATTAATTAAAAAGATACTAATTATGTCATAATTAACTGATTTGCTTCAAGTTTATAATCCATTTTTAAGCCGTAATTAATTCATCGAAACATAGAGAGCATCAGAACTACAAAGAAAGCAAGAGATTTGATGAGGACTCTAATTGAAGAATTAATTAATTACATGAGAGACTGTAACATGAACTGGAAACTCTCTATTAACTGAGACGACTTTGGCTGACTCTCAACTCTGGACTAGCTAGGATTCAACTCGATCGACGTTGGTTGATGAGAAACAACTACCCATTTTTGACATAGGCCAAGTTCCATCAACACCACGTAGGGCTATGTTAAAAATGTATTCTCATTTTTATACCGTACAAATACGATATTTTAATTTTTTTTTATATTTCTGGTATTTTTTTTTATAGTTAATAGACTTTAGTATCTTATCTAATAGTTAAATTTTTTTATATACTTTTAACATAATTAATATCCTGTTCCTATCTTTTATTCTTTATATTATGACACTTATAAATATATTTAAATATATATATATATAATTTCTTCAATTTTGTAAAATAGTTCTAATACATTATACAATATAAAAAAATACATTACAGGCTCATCATATCATTTCTCCTGTAATCTTCCCTTATATCTTATATTAACTTTAAATTTCAATATTTAAAAGTATAAATTCATTAAATTAGGTTATTTATATTGTTTAGTTTCTTAGATTTAAAAATATATTATTTAATTTCTTATCTTTATAAAAATGGTCAATTAAAGATAAATTATATTATTTTAATAATATGTTTATTTAACAATGGTAATAATTAATATGAAAAAATTCACAAAATATTCATTTTTTAATTTTTATTAATTTTCACTATTTTATTTTAATACTTTATTATTTTTTAATTTTTATTAAAAATTAAAATATATATTTAAATAACTTTTGGTTTGAATTTTATTATTTTTTATTTTTTAAAACTATTTCATATTAAATTTCACTTTTATCCTTATTAAATATTTCGTATTTTAATTATTTGACATGAAATAATAATATTTTAAATAAAAAATTATTAAAATAATATAATTTATCTTTAATTTTATAAAATTGAGAGAATAAATAATATCATTTTAATCTAAATAATTAAACTATATCTAAGGAAATTTTGTAACACTTCACCTAAAATAATTCCATTTGCAAGGTATATAGAAATTTTGTAGAGTTCGCTTAATTTTTACAAATATATATATGCTAAGAACTTTTTTGAATTGGAAATTATGTTAAATACTCGGAGAGCGCTGAAAAATAGTTAATTTAATACTAGGTTCACTAATATATTACAATCCTAATATTTTCTTACTTCTATTTTTATTTTTTTAATCTTTCTTTAAAAGAGTATATGTATCTATTGAAAAAAATTCTCAATTGAATTAAGGTTGAAATGAATAATTAAATTGATACTAAAAATAAAAATGTTACCACAAGATCATTACGTATAATATATATTAAAATCCTTAATACACACACATACATACATATATATATATATATGATTGGTATGTTGATAATTATATTTTTATAAATATAAATCTTAAATCATAATCTAAATCTTAAATTATAGTACAAACATATAATATACAACATCTCACAACATTTCATATATATTTATTTAGAATCCCTTCTGAAGTTTTTGTGTGATCATTCAGAGCTCAGGAATAGACTTCCAAAAACCCATAGATCAAGCCATCAAGGAAGAACATTAATTTAAATTGTTCCTTTAATTTGTACCATTTCAACATTTATGAGATCAATTATTTCTTGGAAATTCCCTCTAAAAAGTCGTTGTACCATAAAAATATTTCAAAACCAATTTAAAAATTAATAGACCAAACTCACCCAACCCTTTATGGCAATGTGACACTCTTTAATTTGTAGGCTGTCAAATTTAATAAATAATAACAATACACCATATATCGACGAAACTATAAGCTTCAATAGTAAGTTTTGATATATTTGGACACTAAGTTTTGTCATTTTCTAATCAATTTTATTCTAATTAATCAAAATTTCAAAATCTTGTCAGAAGTGAAATTATTCAACAAATAAAAATAAAAAACAATATGAAATGTGCTAAAAAAATAAAAAATAATAATAGTTTAAGTTATAAATAAATGTTAGATAAAATATTGTATGAATGATTATATATTCAAGTGAGGAAAATAATAATAAGAGAAAGTACACAAATAATGGAGAAGGGGTTGATATTTTATTTAAAAATATCAGTTGCAATAATACGTATTATTTATATAATTAAAAACATAAATAAAATAAATATTAAATAATATATCTAATCATTTAAATAGTTAAAATATAACTAAATATATGCTTAATGATAATCATTTAAATAATTTAAATATAACTAAATATATGTTAGATAATGATAATGATGGTGATAATAATAATAAGAATAATAATTTAGATTACCTTAATTTAAAATAACAATTAACTTTATTTTATATTCTCAATTCTTATTATTTCTCCCCCTTCAAAAAATACATGACTTTTGATAAATAAATAATTTATTATTTAATTAATATAAATAAAATTTAAAATAATTAATCAAAAAAATGATAATTATTTATGTTACTTAATATAAATAATAATTACAAACTAGATAATTATTAATATTTTAGCTACTAATAATTTATTATTTAATTAATAAAAAATATAAATATTAATTAAATTGTATTATAACTAATGACAAGTAGCTATTATTTTAAAATATATAGATAATTTAACTAAAATTTTATAATATGTGATTTTGATTTTTATATATAATATAAAATGCCTTTTAATAATGTACGTGGTGTAATTTATTATTTTTTCCTATTTTTCTCTTTTCTCATAAACGAACATATTATAAAATACGCTACATTTTTTTAAAAAGATACTACACATATATACTTATAATCGTTACACTTACATGTGTGAAATATCAACGTACATGTATATAAATTGTTTTATTTATTTTTTTCTCCCTGCCGTAGGATTTACTTCAAAGGTAAGTTTACATGGCAAATTGCGCTTAACTCAGACACTTCTATAAAATTTTGGGCAATTCATGATCATCTCTTAAGTTAAAAAAAAAATCATAATGATATCACAAATTATGATGGGTTTAATTAATATAAATAGATTTTTTTATTTTAAAAATTAAGGGAATATTTGTTACACTTTAATAAAAACACTAACTATATAATTTTTGTATATTTATGTTTTTGATTGTAGAATAAAATTGTACTATACATAATAAAATTTTAAGTCTACGTAGAAATTTAGTACATTGGGTATAAATTAAATATATTTTTATAATGAAATTATTTTTATAGGCAAGAAAACTATAAAAAATAAATTAAATATTATTTTAAATATAAATTATTTTGTTAAAATATTCATTAATAATTTTATCAAATTATAACAATGTATAAAATAATTATAATACAATTTAATTTATATAATTATATTAATTAATATATTTAATACAAATGTCAAAATATAATCTAAATACTAAGAAGAAGAAGAATATATAAGAAGGTGCAATTACAAAAACTCACGGGCATTCTCAGTGGACGTTCCAGATTGATATAAAAAAGAGCAGCGTCCATCCAACTCATCAATTCATCAGACAGCAGCACCACAAGAGTTTGATAGTAATAATAAGAATCAATAGTTACACACTATTAGTTGTGCTTTCCACAGCTACTCACGAGACCCTATTTAAGACTCACCTTAACACTTACAACAACACCCATTCACATATTTAACCTAATTCTCAATACGACCTTACTCATATCAAACACAACACAATAATATATACGACCTTCCTTAACATTAAAATTAATCTAGCTACTCATTAGATATGTCTTCTTCTTCTTCTTCTCCTTCTTGTTTCATTTACAATAATATTTCAGCAATGATCATGATGTGTTTCATATTAATCATGGTATTATTATGTGGTTTAGATTTTTCGATAGCAGGAAGAGTGATTCCACCTAGTGGTCCGAGTACATTGGTAAGGCCATTGTTAACTGATGAAGATGTGATGATATTCAACAAGCAACGACCAGTTTACCATGCAAGAGAAGTCAAAGGTTGTTTGCCAAAAGGATTTAGGCACGCCTCAGCTCCAAGTCGTTTTGTTAATTTTCATGCACTTGATAATCGATGTTCTCATACCTCTGGCTTTCACTCCAAAAAACCTTGATTATTTTTTCCCCCTTAATTATATAATTTTCTACTTATGATATGGTTTCCTTGACGCTCTTTGGTGGCTAATTAATAATGTTCAATTCAAGGTTCGTACGTATTTTTTTTTTTCTTTTTTTCCCCTGTGAGATTTCCCTACTAAATATGGGTTTTTTTGTTCCTCTGGATATATATGATATATGGCTTAATGTCTCTCTAGCTATATATATAATAAATGCCAATCGTGTACTATATATATATATATTGCTAGGTCTTAGTGGGAAGATCGATCTACCAAAGAGTGGGGTATTCATGTAATTTATGTTGTATGTGTTTACAAAAATGGAGATGGTGTACTTGGAATAGTGATTTCAAATAAGAGGCATTTAAGTTTTATTGGATCAGTACTATAGTTTACAAAGCCAGTCACATATTATATATAAAACATTAGGGTAATTAATTTTAGCCTACAAATTATGTAACATACTAAGAATTATTATTCTTTAGATTTGATTCAGTGAATTTTCTTTTGCTAAAATGATAAATTTTATTGCTTAATATATATCCATTGTTCATAATTAAATGTTTGTCTACGTTGTAAATGATCCAATAGTTTCATCTTTCAAACAACTTGTTCTATAAGCTATTCATAAGAAAAAAACAACTCTTGTTTACCAGCAAGGTTAGCAAATATTACATAACATCAAGATAACACAAATTAATTGGTTATAACATGAATTCAGATTCATTAGCCCAAGGTATGAAAATGCAATAGTCCATGCATATCCATAACCAAAATTCATTCGACATGATTAATGTTGATCGAAGGAATCTACTGACGATCGCATAGAGATTTTGAATTTCAGTTACCGTTAAGTTGAGAGCTTAATTTGCTCTTTTAATTAACTTTTCATTGTAATTCCTCAAATTCATTGAGTACAGTGGAACAATGAGTTAGATTAGTAATGATGAGTGGTTATATATATAGATGAATCTAGGAGCAAAAAAGAGGCCAAATTCCAGTTTTTATTTATTAATTTAATAAAACCCAAGTCCTCATTCCTTCATTCAAACAAAATGTTGAAAATTACAACCTAAAGCTGGCCTCCAAATCCAACAAATCCCAAACTCCAATAAGAGCATCCCAATTCCTTCTAAAGCAAAATTGCAACAACTAATATTTTATGCGTAACTCTAGCTATTAGATTCTAGATCTCTAGCTCCTACTAAACCAAAGAGTTGAGCTACACTCGGATCCCTTAGCAAAAACACACCTAATCTCCTCTAGTGATTAATACACCTTTCAGTGCTAATTAAATACTCACCCTTCATGTTAATCATAGAAATAACAAGCTAGCTCTGTGAGTCTGTATATATCAGATTCAAACAAAAACCTACATCACCAAATTCCAGTTTAAATCTGAAATTTCTTCAAACCTCCAAGTAATATGTTCCATTTTTGACGAGTATTTTACGATCGCCAAGTGAGTGTATTGTTTTGAAAATAAATGGTTGGTTATGATTTCAAATTTTATTAGTGCATGCGTTTTTCAGGTTTAAAGAAAATTAGATAATGTAAATATATTAAGTGTTGGAGGTGTTATCAGTGACTTCTGAGTATATTTATATTAATTAAATTGTTTTATATCTCTACGTTCTATTCTATTATGTATTTATTTTCTTAAAAAAAAATATTTACACTAATCTTAAATTTTATTTATCTAAAATATCATGTTATTACATATTAAATTAAATAATATTAATAGAAAAAAAAAACGTAAAAAATTGTAATTTTGACAAATTATGTAGTCAAACAATTTAATTAAAATTGTAAATTTGAAACTCTTATAAAAAAAGAAAATTTCACAGGGTAAAAGATATATTAACAAAGTTAGGTAATTGTTTTATTTGCCCACTTTTACAAATTCTATTTTTTATTAAATGCTTTATTTTTGAAATAATTGTACAATTCTAAGACTAATATATTATTTAATGTAAAACATTGGATACATTGATAAAAAGAGTTTTTAAGTTTTTCCTAAATGATAAGGTACATAATGCTCACAAACCCAACAATTTTATCTATAAATATAATAGTTTGTATTAATAAAAAAAATTCTAGATTAAATTATAAATAATATGTTATAATATTATTGATAATTACGTTTGAATTAGGATGATGTAATATTAATATGATATATTTAATAAAAGATTACTGATTAATATACGTGCAAATTAGTATCTCATAACTCATATCCAGACAAATTAAGTCACGTCAATGGCTTCTGATTATAACTTCAACAGCAAGTCATTGCATTTTAACAATAATTCTTTTATTTCTTTATATATAAAACACCTTCGTTCTAGAGTTTTCTTTTTTTCTTTTTTTCTTTTTTACATTTATGATAATGATTTTAACGAAGAAGTTAGGTTTGATAGCAAACCGTGTGTTAAACTAATCATTTTATATCACAATTATGTTATATCTTATATTTATCATAAAAATAATCAATTAATATACATTAATTTGAAAGAAAAATGTCATAAAAATATTTATAAAATTTAATTAACCTATATATTATATTCATGTAAAATTATTTTTTAAATAAAAATAAAAATATTAATTAAATAAATTTATTTATATCATCTTGTCAATATAGTAATACGAACATAAATAAATAAATTATTAATTATGATAATCTAATTTAATTTATCTAATTAATATTTTTATCATCTAACATATCAAATTTTTAATATAAAAAAACTAAAAATATTTTTGCAGCATAACAATTTAAATTTATATCATCTTTTATTATTAATAATTTAAATATAAAAATAAATATGAATTAATTTTTAAAATATAAAAATAAAAATAATAGACATAGATATAATTAATATATCCAATAATTTTGTGGCTAATTTTCTATAAAAAAATTATCTCTCTTTTTTTAATAATTTAGCTCAATAATTCTATTTAAAATTTTAGTCACTTAATTTTGTTAAAAGTGTCTTATTTTTATTCTTTCAAAGAACCATACAATTAAACATACGTGAACATACTAAAAATTAAAAAAAAAGTTGTTCCATAAAAAAATATATAATGTTACTTGAAATTTTATATGTATTGATTGTATATTTTTATTTTTATTAAATAATTATATAAAATATAATTATTAAATAATGATTATACAATAAATTTCATTTTTATGAAAGTTATTTAATAGTTTTATTAACAATTTACATGGTGCAGGACTACACAATTAATGAACGCGTTAAATTTGATCAATTTATTTATAAATATATAATATTTACGTTGAATTAATTATTTTCATAAAAAAATCATGTTATATATCACATTAATTAAAAATAATTAAATAAATATAAATTATTTTTAATCAAAAAGGTCTATAAATTTTTTATTAAGTTTATCAAATTATATTTATCATGTTCATTATGATTAAATTATTAAATAATAATTAAAATATTACTTAAATAAATTTATAATAAAGTTACTTAATCACTCATGTTTCAATTCTATTGTTAATAAAATAAATATTATAATATATTTATTACTTATTAAAATAACAAATTAATCAACTATTTAGTGTAAATATTTATATAAATAGTTTTATAAAATTTCTTAACATTATTTTTTCATATTGTTGTAACATAAGTAATCAAAATTTATATTTAATTACTTATTTTTTTATTATTATGAAATAAGTTTTTTTTAATTAATAATAATTATTAGTGGATAATTATATAATCATATACTTAATAAAATGAGAATAACCATGAAAATAATTATATTAAAATACCATAAAGATATCTTGTTTTGACGAAAGTTTGGTGTCTTTATTTAATGTACATATCTTGATTTCTCTAGGATAATTTTTGACTGTGTTTGTATCGACAAACCTGAGTTCATGATAAAAAATAGCAGAAAAACAATCAAAGTTATCATAAGAATATTTAAATTAACGTATTTATCTCATAATTAGGATAAACCTAATCTATTAGAACTAGCAAAATATTTGTAGTTCCAGCAACAATGTAACAAAAAAATATTGCCAGTTAATTTTTGATAAACTGACTAAAATTAACTGACAAAACCAGCTCTTATTGTAGTAAAGTGATATGGTGAGCAATGGTGCTCGTCATAAAGTGAGTTTGGAGGAGCAAAAATGTCATTTTATAAACAATGTGTAACGTGGAAGACATCATCATTCACTCATCAATAAAAGAAAACGTACTCATGATTTTTTTTTAAGTGTAAGTAAATTAATAATTTTATTTGAAACTAAGAATCTATTTTTATTAATTTTTTCACACTAATATTAGTATTTTTTTAAATAACATTATAACGCTTACATATTTTAAAATTGAATTTCTAATCTTACATTTACGTAGGGATGGAAAAAAACTACGGTTCGGTTTTTAACCGATAAGTTTTGAAAACGGGTACGACTTTAGGTAAAAATCGAACATAAAATAATGAGTTTGATTTGGCTATGATTATACCAAAAATCGTATCCGTCTCAACCAAAAATTAATTATATTTAATAAATTAAATTATATTTTTTTTTAATTTTTTTTCATAACCATCCAAAATTGTTATCTGTGGGTAAAAAATCGTCACTATATCGTAACTATTTTTAGACGGTTTCGAGTATAAATTTTATAATTTGATTAGGAGACGATTATATCAAAAACCGTCCCACCTATTCCGTGTCCATTCCTACATTTATATGTCTTATAAGGAGTTTATAGTGCTTATAAGAATCTATTTTTATTAATTTTTTTACACTAATGTTGATATTTGTTTTTAAATAACTCTCCGTAGCTTATAAATTCTAAAATTGAATTTATGATAAGTAGTTTTTGGTGCCTCGTTACAACCGCTGGATCTAATATTAGTACTATTTTAATAATTACATCAAATATAAATGTTTATATTATTATTTATTTTTTCAAAAACGTAATCACTTATCTATAAAACCGTTTTTATGAAAAATGCTTATTTAGAACTGTTTATTAAGTAGGCTATCGATGTGCTATGAGTATACACATTTCTCAAATTAGAGATAACAGTATTGAATCAGTTCAACTGCATATAAATCACCTTCCCAATGCACTAAGTTGCTAGAAAACACGAATCATTACAAAAAAGCGAAAATTAGAAAAAAGAAAAGAAAAAGAAGCAAAAAGACAAAAATAACAAAAATAAAGAAGACATAAAAAACCCGAAGCGGGTGTCAAATGATCCTTTTACAATGTTCTCCACATTCATTCAGTCACACTCTGTCTCTCTCCTTCTGTAAACACTCCGAGCTGAGCTCTTAATCAGATCCAGGTTTGCCTCTGCTCCAGATTCTTAAGTTTTTCACTACCCAACTTTTATTTCGTAAATAAGTGTACTTTTTAATATATTAGTTACATTTTATGTTTGGCTTTCTTAGAAAAGGAAAAGTAAACAGAGAGAATAAACTTGTTTTCTTATGTTTAATGCTACTTTAATCTTTTTCTGAAACTAAAATAGCTGGCTCAAGTATTTCCCGTAGTCATGCTTTATCCATTCTGAGTGTTAGAGTTGTTCATTACTCTGGACCCAGTAGCTATAAGAAGAATGCTGAGAAGATTTAAAGTTTTGGTCTTTTTTAGGTATTTTATTGGTGCTTCTTATTATCTCTCAGCGACCAAAATGGTTATTCAGTTTTTTGGGTTTTATCTGAATCTTAGTAATTGACTATGCGAATCCTCAATAAAGGGACAAAAATGATCTTTTCTCTTTCCGTCTGTAGTTTTTGTTTGTTAAAATGCAGAGCAATTTGTCATTTTTATTCATCTCGGACTTTCCTCCTCCACTTCTTCGTTTTTTTTTTAATTTCCTTTTTACTTAAATTATTTTAATTACTCTTCTATTTTATGCTAGAGTTCTCTTAAGAGGTGATTTAAAAAAAAATACCTTCAACAGTCTTGTTGCTTGGGAACTGAAGGAACATGGAAGTGGCATTTTGTGTAAATTATAGAAAATTTAATGTAACTTCTGCTACGGAATCAATCCTTTTAATGGTATATCAGCAGGGAAATTTTTGTTAGGGTATCAAAATTACAGAAGCAAAATTTTAATCAAATGATGTTATAGATCATACATTTTTCTTCAAGGGGTACCATTTAAATAGGAATTTTTTAAAGAAAATTAAAAATATCTGCTGCCAAAAATGCTTCCCATGTCCGAATATTTCACTAAACATGCTACAGCTTCCAATTTGTAATGGAAGACAGATTATACTTGATATGTTCTGCTTAGTGGGAGGATTATTCTTGCCAATTCTTATACTATATTTATTATCTTACAGTTTATCAGCAATTTGGTAAATAGTTTGGAGGGTCTTACTCAACAGGAATCTACAAGGAGTTGCATTGCAGGTATTAGACGGATGATACAGATGCTGAGTTACATTGCAGGGATTGGGCGGATGATACGGACGTTGAGTTAAATGATAAGGAAGTATCCTGCGTTTTTAGAACGAATTGAAGTTTTTTTATTTTGAAAGGAGAAAATGGAAGAAATACAGATGCAGTCTGATAATTATGGTTCTTTGTCATCTTCTGCAAGTAGCCCAGCTAGTAGGGTACCATCAAGTAACTTCTTTTACTTGCGTAAACCTGGTTCCCTTCGACAGCCCATCTCATTTGAGGATTCCCCAGAATGGGAGGATACTGATATTGATGTTAGGGTGGATGAAGGAGGTGACTCTATCAATATTGCAACCACACCCGTTTCTCCATCTCTTTCAAAGTTCAATAGTAGTTCCTTGCCATCCCCACCTTTACCTGAGTCTGCGGTTGTAACAAGAAAGGTTGCAGGGGCTTCAGTTGTGTGGAAAGACTTGACAATCACAATAAAAGGGAAAAGGAAGTACTCTGACAAGGTTGTGAAGAGTTCAAGTGGTTATGCACTGCCAGGGACTATGACAATAATAATGGGCCCGGCCAAATCAGGAAAATCTACTCTGCTAAGGGCACTTGCAGGTCTTCAAGCTTGTTTTTTCATTTCTAATTGATTGTTTAAATTTGTTAGTTTTTTTTGTCTTTTAATGTGATACCTAAGCGTTTTCCTTTTCTTAATATAGGAAGATTGCCTCATTCTTCCAAAATGTATGGAGAGGTGTTCATGAATGGGGCAAAATCTCACTTGCCATATGGGTCATATGTAAGTTTGTAGTAATTCCTCCATGCTGTTGATCTATGGTTGGGTTCACTTTTCTTCTGTAGCTCTCCTGTTCTTATGTCAAGAGTTCCTCTCCTGTTTCTACATTACTTGCCATTATCTTTATGTATTGATATTTCTTCAAGAACTGTAACTAATTTGTTTGTTGTTAGTTACTGTCCAATGAACTTTATGCTTCTTTTTTGTTGCAAAATATGGATTTAAGATTTCTCAATCTTTTACCAATATTTAACATATTTTTACTCAATGCTTTTCAACTGCAAGTACTTAATTTTATCTTAGACTTTCCATTTCGGAAATTAGCTTTAGTAAGAAATGTATCTGCTATAAAATATGAAATGAAATAAACTAGTAAAGCACATAAAGGACGAAAATGAATTCTTTATCCTGGTATTGGGTAATTTGCTAATTGTACTTATCCCACATTCAGGGTTTCGTTGAGAGGGAGACCACTCTAATTGGCTCCCTTACAGTCAGAGAATATCTATACTATTCAGCATTACTCCAGCTTCCTGGATTCTTGTGTCAGAAAAAGAATGTTGTCGAGGATGCCATCATTGCTATGTCACTTAGTGATTATGCAAACAAGCTAATAGGTGGGCATTGTTATATGAAGGGCCTTCATAATGGTGAGAGAAGGCGAGTTGGAATTGCACGGGAGCTTGTAATGAGGCCTCATGTCTTGTTTATTGATGAGCCTCTTTATCATCTCAATAGGTACAGCTTTCCCAGTTTTCCTTCTCATTTTCTTTTTCTAAAAGATTATTGTCTGCTTGGTAATCTGTGGCATTGCACTTGTGATGGTTTGCAAATATACTTATGTAATATCTAAGAAACTAGAGTAGATGTTTTAGGAAGTAGCAAGATTGCTAAAAATGAATTCTCTCATAAGGTATCCCCAACTGTCTACCTTTCATTGTATTTTAAAATTTCTTTAAAATTTTATTTTTGAGAATAAGTTGCTGAATTAGTAACCATTTTATGGCTTTGATCAGGTTGTTTCTTCTTCTTTTTCTGTCTCCTTCGTAAAATCTTCATGTATTTTATAAATTGCATGAATGGTCATGATGTGCTCGGTTTTATTGAATGACATTTTGCATTACTACAATGATATGGTTGCAATTTTTTTTATTGTCTCCAGTGTCTCTGCTCTTCTGATGATGGTGACACTGAAGAAACTTGCAAGTATGGGATGCACTCTTATTTTTACCCTTTACCAAAGCAGCACTGAAGTATTTGGCCTTTTTGACCGGATTTGTCTGCTTTCAAATGGAAATACCCTCTTCTTTGGAGAAACATTGGCATGCTTACAGGTATAGTTGTGAATATCTGTGTTTCCAGCTTATATCCTCATACTTTACGTGAGTTAATTATGAAGATAGTGAAAGAAGAAATACATTTTCCTAGAAAAGCAGTGAGTTTATATTGATAAGTTAGTGAAAGGGAGAAGAAAATCAATTGCGTATGTCATAAAAATAACCGTGATCTTTACTCCTTGTGGAAGCAAGTTTGAACATTATAGGTTATTAAAACTGACTTTTTCCTGATGAAGCACTTCTCAAATGCTGGATTTCCTTGCCCAATAATGCAAAGTCCTTCTGATCACTTCTTACGTGCAATAAACACAGAATTTGACAGGATCATTGCTATGTGCAAAAATTGGCAGGTAATTGCTTATAATATCTCATATTATGATGATAGTAACTTTAGGAATGTTGCATTGATATGTCTTTAGATTATTGAAAGATATGTACTTTTTTTTTGGTTATTGAAAAATATGTAGTTGTTATAACTGAATTTTGATGCTTTAAAATTTTCACTGTGTTATGATTGATTTAAAAAGCCTTCTCTTTTATCCGTGCAATTTTTAAAATTTCTCTCTTTAAATAATCTATGGACGGTAAAACTATGACAGGATGATAATGGAGATTTTTCATCAGTTAACATGGATACTGCAGTGGCAATACGCACCCTTGAAGCAACTTATAAATCATCAGTTGATGCTGCTGCTGCTGAAACAATGATACTGAGACTCACTGAGAAGGTTTGACTTCACATTTCTTATCAAATTCTTGAGCTAATGCAACTATTGCATGTTTTTATTTGAAATTACAGATTTTACATGCAATAGTCTTTTTAACTTGGATGATCTATTTTTAAAATTTGATGCAGATTTATTGATACTTTTCTTTTGTGATTGTCTAAATCAACTAGATCAGTTATCACAGTTGAAGTGAAATAGGGAAAACAAAATACAGCTCAAGTGATCAGTTATCACAATTGAAGTGAAATAGGGAGGGGAAAAAAAATACAGTTCAAGTGAACTAAGTAATTATGGGGTGGTAGTTCTTCTTTAGGATATTTTTATAACTTGCCATTATCACACGTCAAAACTTTACCATTTCATTTATACATCATGTATATAAATACGATTGCATCAGGAGGCATTTAGTTTTTATAAATTCCCTTCTTTTAGTTTCATTAACTTGCAATATGCAATTACTTGAACAGGAGGGTCCAATTCTCAAAAGCAAGGGAAAGGCTAACAATGCTACACGGGTAGCAGTTTTAACATGGAGATCATTATTAATCATGTCAAGGGAATGGAAATATTATTGGCTTCGTCTCATTCTTTGTATGCTTCTAACGCTTTCTGTTGGTACGGTTTTTTCTGGCTTGGGGCATTCTTTGTCTTCAGTGAGGGTGAGTATAAAATAACTTTGCCATTAAATCTTTCATGACACACTAGAATTTAAATTTTCATTTCATTGTAACATTTTGAAATGAACTCTTAGAACTTGATTGTTGAACTCATGTTTCTACAATGGACTTACATTTCTTACTATGCTTTCTTGTTTTATTTATGATAGTAACCAAGGTATATGTCCATTTTTTTTATCACTTTATGGTTGTCGTGTTTGATATTCTATTTTGTATTCTTATAATGATAATGATATCTAGGCTACATAAACTGAAGAATATCATGTTGTGCAGAAGCCATATTAAATTGACCAAAATAAACAGTTGTTTTTTTAGGGTTTAACTTTTAAGTATTTTTTCCAACCAATATCTGTCTGCAAAAAACAAATTGTTCAATGAATGTGATGGTTCGCATTTTGTAATTTTTCTGAAGGAAACAATGTCATTATTGCCTTCAACTACTTTAGTTTCGAGTTATTTTACTACCTACAGCCACTTGATAGATGACCTCCTTTTTTAAAAAAAAAATCTTCCCCTTTTTTCTCGTCTCCCACTCTCCCTTGCTTTGTGATTGCACTGGATTTTATGGTTGACTTACTGCTCCTACATAGTAGCTGTGTCATCATCATATGTGTGGCCAAGGCTTTGTAGGCCCATGCAATTGTACCTTTCAAGAGATATGGACTTCTTCCCTTTCCATTAACTGTACTTTCCGTTGACTTAGCAGTTGTCACCATAGTGAAGATTAACTTTTAAAAGTTGCTTCTGTGTGAAATTTAGCCTTTTATTTTTCCTTATTTGCATTGCGTCGATATAAAATGGAGTTGATTCACTTCCTTATCTTGATGGTCATATTTATTGCAGTCAAGAGTTGCAGCAGTTTTTGTTTTTGTATCATTTGCATCACTTCTAAGTATTGCTGGAGTCTCTGCACTTACGAAAGAAGTAAAGGTAATGTTGGCTACTGTACTATTACTGAAGTTATGCTTGTCTCTCTAATTAATTCAGATGTAACAACCTTGATAGCGATTGATGTATCTCTACTCTCTTGTACGGTTTTAGTGTTTAGAAATGTGCACGAGTGGTTTCTGTAGGATCAAGCTAACTGACGTTCCTAAATTGGTGGGTGTAAAACCTTTAACAGTTAGTCATCTTAGATTATGATGGCTGTATCATATGAAAGCTGGTGTACCTTATTATATACAAGTGGTAGTTCACTTTACGACTATTTAAAATAAACATTCCTTTCCAAATTGATCTTATTTGTGCATATTTCCTTCGCTGCAGATATATGCAGATGAAGAAGCAAACCAGCATTCAGGGGTGTTTGTCTTTTTATTTGGGCAACTTCTCTCTAGCATCCCATTCCTGTTTCTTATCTCTATTTCATCAACTCTTGCCTTCTATTTTCTTGTGGGGTTGCGAGACGAGTTCAGCTTGTTGATGTATTTTGTGCTGAATTTCTTCATGTGCCTCTTGGTAAATGAAGGTCTCATGCTACTAGTTGTTTCTTTCTGGCAAGATGTTTACTGGAGTGTCCTCAATCTTGTGTTAATACAAGTGAGTTCCTCAACTATAGACATGACTTTAGGCTTTTATTTTCTTAATGCTATGCACGTGGAACCTGGAAGTCAATGAACATTTTCTATTGTGCATAAAAAAAAGCATGGTGTTTTTGGGTATCCGAAAAGAATGCAATGCATGTGTTTTAAGCTATGTCCACAAATCAGAAGTCAAGTATGTTGAATTCAACATTTGACCGACCACATCTGTTTGCTTTTGAATGTCTACCAGTTTACTTGCCTTATTTAGACTTACACAATATATGCATGTCATTTCAGATTGCGATGATGCTTACCGCAGGCTACTTCAGAATTCGAAATTCTCTGCCAGCATCACTGTGGACTTATCCAATATCATATATTGCATTTCATACTTATTCTATCCAAGTAAGCAGATCCCTGAAGTGTTCATTTGCTTCTTACAACTGGATTTTAGCATTTGGAAAAGTGTCCTTATCTGAAACACTTCTGAATTTTTTATTTTTTTTACTTTGTTATGTTTAACATAGGGGCTTCTCGAGAATGAATACCTTGGAACTTCCTTTGCAGTAGGGCAGGTAAGGACCATATCTGGTTTCCAAGCTTTGCAGAGTGTATATGTGATATCTCCAGATAGCAGTTCAAAGTGGGAAAATTTACTTATCTTGTTTCTAATGGCAATCGGTTATCGTATTCTTGTCCTTGTTTTACTCCATTTTCGTGTAGGTAAGAAAACAATCCTTTCTAGAATTTTCGGGTGTAAACAGGATATAATGGCTGCAAGATGAATGAATATATTGTGAGCTGTATATCTTGGTTTTTGTAACCTGTTCACTCAATCTCCTTATGTTATTGTCATGGGCAGTTTTGGTTTGAGCTCATGTTTGGAAAGATAGAAGTGCATAACTCCTTATGGTAATAACTAATAAGTATGATTTTTTTTCTTTCATGGAATACATTGTTCCATTATCCCAACACCAAATATTGTTTTTTTCCCTACTTCTAAGACTTTCAAGACTCGAAATATATTGTGTTTATGATGGAATCGCTTTCTTAAGGAATTGCTTCTGTTTGAACTACTTTTAGCTTGCACTTGCCCAATTGAGGGAGCAAGAGAGAGAATTAGCTTGAAATTTCTCCAAAGTAGCCCAAATTGTTTGCATATTTCAATTATACCGTTGACTTCTATGTGTGATTCGAAGTGATTTCAAGGGAAGTATTTAAATGTTTGAGAAAAAATTATTAGGAGTGTTTTTAAGTAATATTTTAGTAATTATTTTAATATTAGAGCATGTATTAAAAACTATTCGGAAAAGTAAGTATTACTTTTCTTAAAATCAGTTAACTCAATATTTTAAAAGGAATTAGAAAGATTTTCAAGCATGCTTGAAAGTGTTTTTATTTTTTAAATTAATATAATATTAAATATTCTCAATTATAAGGTATTTAAAAAAAATCTTTTATCTTTAAAATACTTTTAAATAATAGGTAGTTAATTAAAAATTAAAAATGATATAATTTTTAAAATAAATAAAATTTTAAAATGTATTATTATGTTATCAATTGAAATTGATTTATAGATATAGATATATTAGTTTATAGTAACGTATTTTTTATTAGATTATCATATAATTAGAGTTCTTGTTGAATATATTTCTTGGTAGATGAATGCGAGAATATAGTACTAAAAGGATAACCAATGGAATAGCTTAAAATATAAGGATAATTTTGTATAAAAAATATTAGGTGTGATTTAAATTTTTACATATAGTATAAATTATCTAAAACAATTAGCATGTATATAATATTTTAAATAAATTTTAGCATTTTAAATATTAATAATTTATTATTTGATTAATAAAAAATAAGAATAAATTATATAATGATTAGGGACTTAAGCGATAATAGTAATTATTATAAAATATGTGGGTTGTTTTATCAAATAACTAATAACATGTGATTTAGATTTTTATAGAATATGTATATCGAAAATGTATATAATAAACATTGTTAATTAAAAAAATACTTATTAATTTTTTTTAAAAAAATTAATAAGTATTTTTTTAAAATTGTAGGTAAATTATTACCTTATATTTTTTTTCTAAAATATAAAGAGTAAAATATGTTATTATTTTAAAATAGTGCATGAGTGATAATTTATGATATTATGATACTTATATATATACTTTATGAGTCAAAATTAATTATTACTTAATTTTTCGCATTTAAAATTTATATCATATGTTAATAATATAAATAGCATACATGATAAAAAAGAGAGGTTATATAAGTTTTATAGTGTGTCCATTAATGAACAAATACAACACAATTTGCACCACTAGTCTAATGAAATGGTTGATAGTCTTTTTATGAAGGCATCTAATTCTCTCTCTTGTGATCCATTAGGCTTTAAAGCATTTTCTAAAGTGATTCCTAGCTTTTGAATTGCTTTTCTATATTCATCCCCAGATGGACCTAACAACTGATTGATTCTCTCATAAATATTATGCTTTGAAATAGGATACTTATATATTCCTGTTTTTCTATCCCTAATTGGTTCTTGGCTACTTAAGTTAATCCCAACCTTCCAATCATCTACCACTAATTTCCTATTAGTGAATTGATCTGTAATTAAAGGGTAACACAACATAGGCTTTTTACACCATATACTTTCTAAAATCGAATTCCAACCACAATGAGTCAAGAACCCTCCGATTGCCGGATGTCCCAACACTGTCATTTGACAACACCAAGGTATGATCATCGAACGGTCACGAACCTCCTCTCTAAATCCAAAGGGCAACACATCATATTCGACCGAGCTTACAATATCTGGGCGTAACACCCAAACAAAACTCACATTGCTAAGTGATATCCCGTGTGCTATTTCTGCAATATCCTTCCTTGAAATGTGAGCCCAACTACCAAATGAAACATACAAAACTGAACCTTTGGGCTTTTTATCGAGCCACTGTGTGCAATCGGACTCGGGCCATAGGCTTGTGGCTACAGACTTGTTGTTGTTAGACCTAAATTGTAAGATGGGTCCAATAGCGAAGACATTACGTTCCTTGTACTTGTCATATTTCTCTCGCCGCAAAGCTTCAACCGAGTCAGGTTCAAGATCTAACACTACATTGCAAATGGTTAGTCGGCGAGGTATGTGAGCTAAGGATCCTTTGATTATTTGGTGGCTGAGTGTTGATGTATCTTTCTCTTGGAGATATGATGGCAAGTCCTTGGGTTCAATTGCTTTAACTCCTGGTATGTAATCGATTGTATCCTCTCGAAGTTCTGATACTGATAAAATATTGATCAGAACTTAGTACTAATTTTCAAACTATATTGTATTACTAAGTGTAAATTACTAATTTGTTACCCAACTTTCAAAATTTGAATTTTTCTTTTAGATCAAACAGTACTGTGGTTCGAAATTTTAACTTGAAAGGGAAAAGAGCTAGCAAAGTTGGAATACCAAATTGTTCATTGACCCTAATGTTATTTGATATTTGTAAGAACAATAAATGTTGGAAAACAACAGATAAACTACTAATCACCATTCACCATTCAAATATTATAATTAAGGAGATGATCAACAAAGTGAATGCATAACACACCTGGCTTTCTTTCATGAGAACCATCATTTTCGAAGGCAACAAAGTGTCCATTATCGTTAAGCCGAAATCTATTATTATAGAGATTCAAAACCAAAGCAGCTTCTGTCCAAACAGTAACTGCAAACAGCTCGTACTTCTGACAAATCTCATTAGTCCACACAAAGTAATAATCTGCAATCAAGTGAGTAATTCTTGGCCCATCTTTACACTTACCAAGTTCATCTAACTTATCTTCTAAATGTGCTTTAAAAACATGTAATAAAGCAGTGTTGAATTGTTCCATATTAAGAGATCTGTCATAGTTCAAGGGCAGTCCATCTGAGATTGTCGTGTATCGTATGTCAAGCCCAGATTCTCGTGCCTCGGCGAAGATGTCATCGCCGTGGTGAGAATGGGCTCTTTTGGTTTGGTGGTGGATGGCCTCAGTGTTGATGTAGGTAATGGTAATGCCCTTCGAAGCAAGCATTATGGCTAATTGAACAGATGGAATTATATGACCTTGGAATGGGTAGGGAATGAAGACAGCATGGTGTTTGTGTTTACTTTTCTTGACATTGTTTGCTCCGTTCATTGCTATGAAGCTGCTCTTTGTTGCTATAGAATCAATTTGATGGTTATTGAAAATATATTTAGAAGAAAAGAAATAGTTTGGTTCTTATATATTTAGTATAGAGAGAGAAAAAATAGTCTTTTCTATGTAAGAGACTAATTTGAGGCTTTACCATATATGAGAAATGTTAATTTAGTTAGCTAATGCGTTTTTGTAAAACTCAAAGGCTACATGGTTCACAAGGAGCTAAATATTGCCTAGGGTTTGCGCATATGACATGGGAATAAATTAAGAGCAAGTTGAAAGCATCACAATAATTGTACAAGCTGAGTGGGTGGGCTATATTTATTTATTAGAGAATTTTTGTTTTATTTGTACATAAATTTGTGCAAATTTTTTTGCACTATGTTGTACCATGTTATAATTTGACAAAAGGAGAAACATCTTAATGGTATTTTACCAACCACATTATGCATGATAAATGTTGTGGCTAAGTTGCATAGAATTTATATAAGAATATTCTTTGACAAGTTGGTTATAAGTTATAATTTGAGTAAACTTGTGAATTATTGCATTTGTATCACCAAACTAATTTTCGTCCTATTTCTACCATTGAACTATAAAATTGCCAGTTTTTTCATCCACTAGGTTGTTAAAAATTAAACAATTCACTGTTCATCTTCTTCATCCGTTTTTGAACAAATTTTAATTTAGCTCTTCCTCCTCATGATAGCTAACTGATATTTCTCTATAAGATTATCAGATTACATATAAATTTCCCTGGAAATAAGAAAAATTAATTCACTGGTTTTTGATTGTCATATGGGTCATAAGATTCTGTATTTTAATTATGATGGATCTGAAATTATGGAAACCTTTCTGGGTTTCTCCAAAACCCTTCAAATCCTCAAGACATTGTTGGGTTTAAAATTCCATTTTCCCAATTGTACGTGAAGTATTTTAGAGAGATTTCTAAATTGTAGAATTGAGGAAGAGGAAGTGTATTTTAGAGGGGTTTTGATATTAGTGGTAAATTGTTCACTATCAGAAATTTCTATATGGATTTTATTAAAAAATTGGCGAGGAGGACGATAAATAATGGATATTATAGATTGTAATCCACCACGTTAGAATCTATCAACTGGCTGATGGAATTTGTTACAATTTGAATGTAAGGCTGAGTTGTATATTGAAAAATCCCATGATATTTCTAGTATTTATTCTATATTTTAGTCCTGATATACTCTTTAGGTATCAAATAACATTTGCGTTAGGTAAATTGTCATAAGTTAAAAAAAAATGATCAAGATCTTAGTCTGGATTTTTGTGTGTAGATCTAGATCTAGATCTAAATCTTATTTTAGATATTCTAGCTCATTATCTTAGAATAAGATCAACAGAGATTTTTGCTTTTTTCCCTCCTGAACTGTATATTATTCATCCAACGTGTTAAATAGTGTATAAATATTTCAAATAATATTTTAATATAAAAACTTCAAATTATCCCATGCAATGGAAGTATAAGTAAATGGTTAAGATTTAAAAACAAATAAATAAAAAATAAACAGTTGATCCTATTATTATTATTATTATTTTTAGTTTTTATTAAAAATAATATTAATATCTTTTATTTTTGTGACAGTATTTTCACGTATATTGTTATAAGGTGAGCTTCATTCATCTAAATTTTCGTCTTCTATTATTTAAGTCGTATTTGTGAATTTTATGATTAATGCAAGTAAAGGAGTGAACTGGTTGTTCATAAAACAAGAAACTTTGATAATAAATTTTTTTGATAAAGGAAGCCTTGATGATTCAACAATTATTTTGTGCACTAGTTAAAAAAATTGCTAATTAAATCAAATTAAGACAATATAATTGTTTTTCCTTCGTATAAACAGTTTTCATGTATTGAGCTTTATTTTGCTATTTTATAACATCTTGTTATTTTTAAATGTTGAATTGTATCATTTATCGTAAAAAATTGTAGTTTTTGGAACTCAATTTCTTCACAACAGTTTGTGCGATCAATCTTTAAAAAGGAATATGAGAAGTAAGATGAGATAAAATGAATCAAAAAATTGAGAAATAAGAGGAGATAAAATGAATCAAAAAAATAGGGTTTCAAAAATGACAAAAATTGTTTCGTGAGAAAGGTCAAAAATATCAAAAATACTCTTCATTAAAATTGCATGTGTTGATCATATTAAAAAATTGTACAAAATTAAAACGTTATTGTAAATGTGACTATTACTAAATTACCAATTAATATTAAGGAAAAAATATTATTAAAGTATTAATTAATAATAAAGTTAAATAAGAGCGAAAAATAGAATTGTGATACTATTAGCATAATAAATCTTATTTCAACGGCTTGTTTTAAGCTAGACAAGTAGCAAAAATACTCCAATACTTTTCAAAAGTTTATTATTGTTTGACATTTATATCGATTTTTTTTTTTTTGTAATTTTAAGCCAATTTCAATATATTTTGTAAAATAAAAATAAAAAGAGATAGATAGAGAGTAAACATGTTATATCAGAATTTTTGAACATGTATCAGAATTTATTTTTATTAAAAAAAAGCACTTCTATAGTAGCCAAGTAATAACAAACGGACCATAAGAACAGTATAGCTATAGCAGAGGAATTTTGTTCCAACTTTTCTTCTTAAGAAACTTGATTGACACATATTTCCAAGCCGCCCTACACCAAATATGCCTAATTTGCCCATGTTTTGAAAATGCTATAAATGAACATTGAACTCGAATAGCTTTTTTCATCAACAAAAAATTACGAGAGAAACAGAGAAACTCAAAATCTCAAACAACCCAAAATGGCAAAGCTGTTCATTAAGCAAGCCAAGCAATATGCTGAGACTCGCCCAGATTACCCAGCTCAGCTTTTTCAATTCATTTCCTCTAAAACACCCGCACGTGATCTTGTTTGGGATGTTGGCACTGGCAGTGGACAAGCTGCTCAATCTGTAAGTCTCATTTTTTTTTCTCATATACAATTTAATTTGTAATTATTTGTTTAATAATCTACAATAAGATTCTGTTTGTCTTTCCGCTGCATCTGTGATAATACAAAAGTGCTTATTGACCAAGTATAATTTTATTTTTTATCATAAATGCTGTCATGTATAGGAAAGTACATTTTATACTTCCTAACAATCCTGAAAACATTTTCTCTTGAAATCACTTTTAACTGAAGCATTAACAAACACGCGTTAAAACTATATTGGGCAGATTTCAATTTTCTTATGAATAGTATATTCCATGAGTATTTTGATTTTTTTTTTTGTTAAAGTCTTGATGAAAAAGTGCATATATTTCAGCTAGCTGAGATGTACAAGAATGTGATAGCCACAGACACTAGCTTAAAACAACTTGAATTTGCACCTAAACTACCAAACATTCATTATATACATACCCAACCAAACATGTCTATAGAAGAAGTTGAAGAAAAGATAACACCCAAAGGAAGCTTGGATTTGATAACCATAGCTCAAGCTTTGCATTGGTTCGACCTACCTAGTTTCTACAAACAAGCAAAGTGGGTTCTCAAGGAACCAAATGGAGTCATTGCTGCTTGGTGCTACAAAATGCCTAGAGTTAACAGTTTGGTTGATGAAGTATTCGACCCGTTTTACTCCGATTCGAAATCATTTTGGGATTTGAAGAGAAATATTGTTGAAGATGAATATAGAAGCATTGAGTTTCCATTTGAGCCAGTGGAAGGAGTTGATCACACTGGACCATTTGAGTTTGTGAGTGAGAAATTGATGAATTTAGAAGAGTATTTTATGTACATAAGCTCATGGTCAGCATATCAAATGGCTAAGGACAAGGGTTTGGAGCTTTTGAAGGATGATGTGGTTGAGAAATTTAAGCAAGCTTGGAATCAAAGTGGACAGGTTGATAAGGTTGTGAAATTTCCTTTGTTTTTGAGGATAGGAAAAGTGGGAAAAGTCTAAAGATTGCACCTTTATTTTTCTTTTTTCTTTTTTCTTTTTATATAATAATTATAATTGCACGTGTTTTTTTATCTAAATATTTTAACGAATTATTTCCAGAGATTTATACTTATTAGTCAAAGTTAGATAAATAAAGTTGGTTTTTTTTTTGTTTAAAAATATTGTTTTAATAATAAAGATGGTGGCATCAATCAAAAGTTACTGTTTCTTAGCCACACAAAATTAAAAGGGGAAGGTAAAAGATGGAGTAGCAGCCCCTTACATCAGACAAGCATATTTTATATTTTATTAATAATTAATTGATATATAATTTAAAGTTAAATCTTATGCTATAATATTTTAATAAAAAAATTTAAGAGTTTTGTATCTTATTTAAGCATTTAAAGTGTGCACCTTTAGTGCATATGGATCAGATTTTTAGATTATGATGCTGTTTGTTTGACTATTTGAGTTAAAGTTTATAAAATTTTAAATAATTCCTCTGTTATAGAAAGACAAAATGTTGATTTTATTATAATATTAAAAAAATATTAATTTAAAAATCAATATATATTTTCTTAAATTAATTAAAAATAAAATTTTATATATAAATAAGAATTATATGATATAATTAAATTATTTATATTATCAATTAAATAAGTAAAGTTTGAAAAGAATTATATTATCAAAGTTTGAAAAGAAAAGGAAAGGACGGCCTGTTTTCACACATTTTTTATTTATATTTAAGCGTCGAATAAAAACTATTTGCTCGAAAATATAGGAGTATTTTGCATAGGTGTGTATCATATTTATTAAATATATATTTAATTTAAATTTGTTGAAAAAATTGGTTATATTTTCTCTATTTTAAGTAGTTATTATTTACTTATGATTTTAAAAAATAAAACTCAAACTAATTCGACAAAATAATGTTATTGAAAATATAATATTAATATAAACTAAAAGAGATATAGAAACATAAATATTAAAGTAGAAAAATAATAATATCATAAATTTAACGAGATTCAATATAAATGTTACCTAGGTCTTCGGGTGTCATTGACCACTTCCACTATCTCCAAATGGATTAACTCCAAAATTACAACTAATTGAGTAAAATTGAGCTAATTAATTACCCTTACAAAAGACAGAAATATTTACAAATTTTGTGATATTTTACAAACGGTGAAGAAAGGGTTTTATTTATAACCCTAAATTCAACACCCATCTTTATTTCTAACTAATGTGTGACTTTTCTAATTTACTCACTAAGGAGTTATATAACAAATCTCCACCTTAACAACTTAGTGATTCTTAAATGATTTCTTCAATCACTAGATCAGCAACGCCAGTGCCAATTCAGATTTGCATGATGTTGATCAAGTCCAAACAATGTTTGAACTTGATTGTCGCTATCACCTTGGTCATCATATCTGCGTGATTCTCTATAGTATTGATATTCTGAACTAGTATTCCACCTTCTTCAATAATCTCTTGCACGAAATGATAACGAACGTCAATGTGCTTTGTACGTGCATGGTAGACTTGGTTCTTTGTTAAATGAATAACACTCTGACTATCACAAAATACCTTAATATGTTTTTGACCAACTCTCAAGTCTTCAAGCAAACTTCGTGACCAAATAGCTTCCATCACAGCCTCTATAACTACCATATACTCTGCCTCTGTAGTATACAAAGAAACTGTGGACTGCAAAGTATACTTTCAACTGACTGATGCTCTAGCAAGAGTAAACACATAACCAGTAGTTGATTGATGCTTATCTAAATCTCCTGCATAGTCGGAATCAAAATATCTGACTACACATTGACCTACGGTATTATCCTGCTGAAATACTAAACCAACATCTATAGTATTTATAATATATCGTAGAATCCATTTCACAGCCAACCAATGTCCTTTACCAGGATCATGTATGTACCTATTTACAGCACCAACCACATGTGAAATGTCAGGTCTTGTACACACCATTGCATACAGCAAGCTATCAACCGCATTTGCATATGGTACCTTTGCCATATATTCTCGTTCTGCATCATTCTTAGGAGATAATTGAGCATTAAGCTTGAATTGAGGAACTAACGGAGTATTTACAGGTTTTGTCTGTTCATTCGTACCAAAACGTTGTAGTACCCTCTTCAAATATTGGCTCTGGGTCAAACTAAGCTTCCCTTTCTTTTTGTCTCTGCTTATCTCCATACCTATAATCTTCTTGGCTTCTCCCAAATCTTTCATCTCAAACTCCTGACTTAGTTGAGCCTTCAACTTCTCAATTTCTGCTTGGCTTTTCAATGCAATCAACATATCATCGACGTACAATAGAAGATAGATGAAAGACTCATCTTATAGCTTGCGAAAATACACACAATGATCATGTATGCTTCTAATGTACTTCTACTACAACATAAACTGATCAAATCGTTTGTACCACTACCTTGGAGATTGCTTCAATCCATACAATGATTTATTCAGCTTACAAACCCAATTCTCTTTACCAGTAACATGAAACCCTTCTGGCTTAGACATGTAGATTTCCTCTTCTAAGTCACCGTGTAGAAACGCGGTTTTCACATCAAATTAAACTAGTTCCAAATCAAACTGTGCTACCAAGGCCAACAAAATTCTAATGGAGGAATATTTTACAATTGGAGAAAATACCTCATTATAATCGATTCTCTCCTTCTGAGCATAGCCCTTATCCACTAACCTTGCCTTGTAGTGAATACCATCTTTGTTAGAAAATCCTTTTTTTCTTTGTATACACCCATTTGCAGCTAATTACATTCTTACCCTTAGGTAGTTGTGTCAACTTTCATGTTTTATTCTTCTGAAGGGACATAAGTTCTTCATCCATGGCTTCCTTCCATCTTTCAACTTCAAGGCTTTTGATTGCTTCTTTATATATGGAAGGAACATCATCATGCACAACTGAAAGTGCACAAACCATCGTATTCTTAAACTGAGCAGGTAGGTCTTCAAAATCCTTGTATCGAGCAGGCACCTTGACATTTTTTCGTCGTGGCCTATCAAATGTAATTTCTTCTTGTTGTAGTGGAAGTTCTTGGGTTAAAACCTTTTCATCTGATTCATCTTCTATCAATGGAGGATCAACTTCTGTCTTATCTTCACTAATTGGATTAACAATTTTGCTTTCAAACTCCACCTACTTCAGAGTTTGCTCTACCTACTTTAAAGTGCCATTAATCTTCTCAGTTACCTTTCTCAGCAAGGTAGATTCATCAAAGGTAACATATTTGCTAAAGATTATATTTTTCGTTTCAAGGTACCATAGTCGATATCCCTTAAAACCAGAAAGGATCCCCAAAAAAATAGCTTTCTTGGCTCTTGGGTCCAACTTTGATTCTGTTACATGGTAGTATGCAATTGAACCAAACACATGTAAGAAATCATAATCTCAAGTAGGTTTTCCAAACTATCCTTCATAGGTGTTTTTCCTTCAAGAACAGACGGTGGTAGATGGTTGACGAGATGGAATGCATATGTTACAACCTCAGCCCAATACGGCTTGCCTAACTCAACATTTGACAACATACACTGAACCTTGTCCAGCAAAGTCTGATTCATACATTCTGCAACTCTGTTATATTGTGGTATTTTTCAAATAGTGAATTGTCGCACTATCCCTTCTTCTTCACAAGCTTTCATAAATGGATGGTCTGTGTACTCAATGCCATTATCAAACCTCAGATGCTTGATATTTTTACCAGTCTGAGTCTCAATCATCTTCTTCCACTTGAGAAAAATTCCCAGCACTTCATCCTTCTTCTTCAGGAGATACACCCAAACTCTTAATGAGAAGTCATCAACAAAAGTGACATAATAATGTTTGCCACTTATGGATGGAGTTCTTGTTAGCCCTCATACATTAGTATGGATGTAATCTAAAATTCCCTTTGTATTATGGTTAGCAGTGCCAAAGCTTACTCTTTTATGTTTCCCTAATACAGAATACTCACAAAATTCCAACTTATTGGTTCTCACACCTTTTAATAGGCCTTGTTTTACCAAAATCTGTAAAGATTTTTCACCAGTGTGTCCCAAACGCATATGCCACAACTTGGTAGTTTCTAAATCTTTTTCTTCCTCTGAAACTACTGCTGATGCTGTCCCAATAACCGTACTACCAAGGTAGTAGTACAAGTTATTCTTGCAAACACCTTTTATCGCCACAAGTGCTCCAGAAGTAACCTTCAATGCCCCACTTTGTATGGTCACAATGAAGCCTTTTGATTCTAAGACTCCCAAAGCAATGAGATTTTTCTTCATATTTGGAACATAATGAACATCTGTCAAGACCATGGTTGAACCATCTTGATTATTTAAACGAATTGTACTGATCCCCAAAACTTTGCATGGATAATCGTTACCATGAAAACAACTCCACCGTCTAGTTCTTCAAAATTAAAGAACCATTCCTTGTTAGGAGACATATGGAAGGTACACGTTGAATCAAAAATCCAATCACCAGGATGGGCTGTTGTTGACGAACCAACCGATGCAAAATCTGAATTTAAATTGCTTTCAACTACACATACATCAAACTACACAACTTTCCTTTCTTCTGTAGCTTCGAACAATTTTTCTTCCAATGACCTTTCTCAGAACAAAAGGCACATTCATCTTTACCAAGCCTTCCTTTTGATAGAGATCTACATCTCCTTCCTTTTTGTTGTGTTTACGGACGTCCTCTTACAGACAGTGTCTCTACTGCTTCATTTTTGCTTTCTTTTTTATCTTTCTTTCTAATTTCATAATTATACAAAATAGTACAAACTTTCTCAAAATACATTTTATCCTTTCCAATGAATAAGTTCATAATAAGGTGATCAAACTCATTAGGAAGGGAAACTAACAACATCAAGGCTAAATCTTCATCTTTAAAAGTTTCATTCATATTTAACAAATCTACTACTAATCGATTAAAAGCAATAATGTGGTCATTTATTGTAGTACCGGGAAGGTATTCAAAATGAAACAACTTCTTCTTCAAATAGAGTCGATTATATCCACTCTTTTTCATAAAACTTGTTCTCTAACGTCTTTCACAATTACTTGCGGATGTCTCCTTCATGAACGTGTACTTTTGTTCTCTTGAGAGACACAAACAGATTATACTACATGCCAATCGATTGATATTTTTCCACTCTACTTTATCTATCCCATCTGATTTCTCTTCTTCAATGGCGATGTCTAGACCTTGTTGAAATAGAGCATCTAGCACTTCACCTTGTCATATGTCAAAATGACCGGTTCCATCAAACTTCTCCACCTCAATCGATTGTTAGGAAAATTGAGTATATTTTCTCTATTCTAAATAGTTACTATTCACTTATGATTTAAATAAATAAAATTCAAACTGACCCGACAAAATAATGCTATTGAAAATATAATACTAAAATAAATTAAAGCAGATATTGGAATAGAAATATTAAAGTAGAAAAATAATAACACCAAAAATTTAACGAGGTTCCATATAAATGTTATCTAGGTACTCGAGCGTCGTTGACCACTTTCACTATCTCCAAATAGATGAACTCAAAAATTATAACTAATTGGGCAAAATTGAGTTAATCAATTACCCTTACAAAAGAGAAAAAGATTTACAAATGGTGAAAAATAACTTTATTTATAGCCTCAAATCTAACACTCATATTTATTAATAATCAATGTGAAACTTTTCTAATTTAATACCTAAAGAGTTATATTACAAATCTCATTTACAAATGCTTACTTGCCTAAAAAAATCAAATTTTCATGTAGTGTGTAATTAACTCAATGGTTGTCTTATTATTTTAATATATTTTCATTATATCAACGATCATTTAATCTATATAAAAACGCTCATTATAACTCATTTTATTTAATGTTTTATTTTAATTAAGAAGTTATAAATATTTTTATTTTAAATTTCATATTTAAATAATAAAGTCAAGATTCTTAATATGATATTCCATTTAATTTAAATAAATTTAAATGAGATAAGTAAAATTATAAAAATAAAAAAATATGATTATTTATAATAATTATAAGTCAATTAAAAATAATTTTAAATGAAATAATATGATATGAGAAAACTTTAATCTATCATACAATATGATAATTCATTTAACATATCTTGTTAATTATGATATTTATATGTATTTGTGAAAATTTTACACATTTATAACTTGTATAAATGTGTGTAAAAGTTGTATGTATACACGTGACAATATTATAAAATAATATTAATTCAAATTATTTGGTAAATATTAAAATAACTTATTATATGTCATGAATTTTATGTTCTTTTGCTTTTTCCTCTTAGAAATATTACCACTATTCTTCGGCAAAGGTGTAGTTGGAACTTGGAACTGCAATAATGCTCGTAGTCGGAATACAAATTCTACTTGCATCTCTTGGAAGTACTTACA